>JAIOJX010000018.1:6493381-6518381 GCA_022376925.1 Tragulus kanchil
ACCTTTACAGTCTGGACTCTGGTCTTACTGTAGCCTACAGTCTGACTTTGGTCCTCACTAAAATTTACAGTCTGATTCTGGTCCTCACTGTAGCCAAAAATTCTGCCCCTGGTCCTAAATAGACCCTTACGTACTCTGGTTTTACTGTAGCCTACAGTCTGACCTGGTCCTCACAGAGCCTACAGTCTGACTCGGGTTTCCTACTGGCCAAAGTCTAAACCCCGGCCCTCACTGGGAAGATTTGGGGAAAGTCTGACTCGGGTTTTTACTGTAGCCTACAGTCTGCCCTTTGGTCCTCACTAGAAAAGTCCCTCTGGCCTCACTGTACCCTTACAGTCTGACTTTGGTCCTCACTAGAATTTACAGTCTGATTTGGTCCTCACTGTAGCCTAAAGTCTGACACTGGCCCTTTCACTAGAAAGCCAAAAGGAGTACTGGTTTCTCAGGTAGCCTACAGTCTGACCTGGTCCTCACTAGAATTTAAGTCTGATTTTCGGGTTTTCCTCATGTAGGCCTTTTACAGTCTGCCCCTTTGGTCCTCACTAATTTACAGTCGGACTTTTCCTTTACTGTAGCCTACAGTCTGATTTTGGTCCTAAATAAAATTTTACAGTCTGATTCTGGTCCTCACTGTACCTTAAATTTGACCCTGGTCCTAAATAGACCCTTACGGGTACTCGGTTTTACTGTAGCCTGTTGATTTTGGTCCTAAATGGTTTTACAGTCTGCCCGGGTTTCCCTTGGCTGGGCCCTAAACCAATTTCCTCATTTTTAGTCCTACAGCTGATTTGGGTTTCCTAAATGAATTTACAGTCTGTTTCTGGTCCTCACTGTAGCCAAAAATTTGACCCTGGCCCTAAATAGACCCTTGGGTCCTCTGGTTTTTACTGTAGCCTACAGTTGCCCCGGGCCTTCATTGGTACAGTCTGAAAAGGGTTTCCTAATTTGGGCCCTTACAGTCTAAACTGGCCCTTTACTAGCCTAAAGTCTGACAGGTTTCTCATGGGGCCTACAGTTAAATCGGGTTTCCTCACGACCTACAGTCTGACCTGGTCCTCACTAAAAATTAGACTGACCGGCCTTTACTGAGCCTACAGTCTGACTTGCTATTGTACCCTACAGTCGGAAACGGGTTTCCTCCGAGCCTACAGTCTGACTACCGTCCTCACAAAAGAAATTTACGGGTCTTGACTCTGGTCCTCACTGTACCTTTCAGTCTGACCCTGGTCCTCACTAGAGCCTAAGTTGACTCGGTTTCTTACTGTAGCCTACAGTCTGACTTTGGTCCTCACTAAAATTTACAGTCTACTCTGGTTTGTAGCCTACAGTCTGATTTTGGGTTCCTCACTAAATTTTACAGTCTGACTCTGGCCCTTTACTGTACCCTTTCAGTCTGCCCTGGTCCTCACTAGAGCCTACATTTCTGATTTGGTTTTTACTGTGGGTTACAGTCTGCCCTTTGGTTCACTAGATTTACAGTCTGACTTTTTTCCTGGTAGTTTTCAGGCCCTTAACTTTGGTCCTCATTTAGAATTTTGGCCCTTTTGGCTTTCCTTTTCCTTCTGTAGCCTAAAGTTTTCCCGGGTTCACTAAAATTTTTCAGTCTGACTCGGGTTTCCTTATTGTAGCCTACAGTCTGATTTGGTCCTCACTAGAAAAAACCACAGGCCCTTACTGTGGTCCCTCATTTGTACGGGTTGACACTGGTCCTCCCTAAAACCTTAAAGTTGACTCGGTTCTTACTGTGGGTTACAGTCTAAATTTGGTCCTCACTAAAATTTACAGTCTGATTTTTTTTCCTACTGTACCTAAAGTCTGACACTGGTCCTCACTAGACCCTTAAGTGGAACTCTGGTTTTTATGTAGCCTACAGTCTGACTTTGGTCCTCACTAGAATAAAGTTTTTTTTGGGTTCATTGTACCTACATTTGGGGATTTTTGGTCCTTGGTACCCTACAGTCTATTTTGGTCCTCACTAAAATTAAAATTTGACCTGGCCTTTTGAGCCTACAGTCTGACTTTTCCTAAAGGGTACAGTCTGACCTGGTTTCACTGACCCTAGTCTGACCCTGGTTTTTCCCCTTAGAGTACATTTAAAAATTATTTCCCTTATTTAGCCTACAGCCCCTTTGGTCCTCACTAAAATTTACAGTCTGATTCTGGTTTACTGTAGCCTACAGTCTGCCCTGGTCCTCACTAGCCACAGTTTTTTGGCCCCCTGTGGGCCTACAGTCTGACCTGGTCCTCACTGGACCCAAAGTCTGATTCTGGTTTCTGTAGTTTACAGTCTGCCCTTTGGTCCTCCTAAATTTTACAGTTAAATCTGGTCCTCACTGTAGCCAAGTCTGACCTTTCCTCATTTGAGCCAAAGTTGACTTGGTTTTTCCGTAGACAGTCTGATTTGGTCCTCACTAAAACCCTTGGGTCACTCTGGTTCTGACTGTATCTCAGGGGATTTTGGCCCTTTCTTGAGCCTACAGTCTGACCCTGGTCCTCACTAGAGCTTACATTTGGACTCTGGCCTGTACCAAGTCTGATTTTTGGCCTAAATAAAATTTTACAGTCTGATTCTGGTCCTCACTGTAGCCTAAGTCTGCCCCGGTCCTAAATGGGCTTCCCCGTACTCTGGTTTTACTGTAGCCTAAAATTGACCGGTCCTCACTAGAGAACAGTCTAAACCTGACCAGTCGGGTTCCCTACTTTTCTCTACATTTGATTTTTTTTCCTCAGTGGGCCAAAGTCTGAACTGGTCCTCACTGAGCCTACAGTCTGACACTGGTCCTTACCTGAGCTGACTCGGGTTTTTTGTCATCTATTGGCCTCATTCATACTTGACACTGGTCCTCATTTGAGCCTACAGTGTTTCTGGTCCTCACTGTAGCCTACAGTCTGACACTGGTCCTCACTAGAGCCTAAAGTCTGACTCGGGTTTCTTGTAGCCTACAGTCTGACTTTGGTCCTCATTTGAGCCTTTTTCCTCTGGTTTTTACTGTAGTACAGTCTGACTTTGGTCCTCACTAGAATTTACAGTCTGAGCTGGTCCCGGGCCTACAGTCTGACTGGTCCTCACTAGAGCCCAACAGTCTGACTCTGGTTTACTGTAGCCTACATTTGCCCTTGGCCCCTTTTAATTGTAATCTGCCCTTTGGTCCTCACTTAAATTTACAGTCTAAACTGGCCCTTTACTGCCCCTGTCTGACACTGGTCCTCCTGGCCTCAGTGTAATTCTGGTTCTTATGACTCATTCTGACTCGGGTCCTCACTGGGCCTAATGTCTAAACTGGTTTTTACTGTAGCCTACAGTCTGACTCTGGTCCTCACTAGAACCTAGAGTCTGACTCTGGTTCTGACTGTATCCTACAGTGTGTTTTTGGTCCTTGTTAACCCTACAGTCTGACCCTGGTCCTCACTAGATTTACAGTCGGACTCTGGTTCTTACTGTAGCCTACATTTATTTGGTCCTAAATGAATTTAGAGCATTCTCGTCCTCACTGTAGCCTAAAGTTTACTGGTCCTCAATGAGCTTACAGTAAAACTCGGGTTTTACTGTAGCCTACAGTCTGACACTGGCCCTCACGGGGCCTACAGTCTGACTCTCCCCCGGTAGCCCGTCTGAAATTTGGTTTCCTCATTTAACAGTCTGATTCGGGTTCCCTTACTGTGGGCCTACAGTCTAAACGGGTCCTCACTGTATTACAGCCCCACCTGGTCCTCATTTGAGCCTTTTTTCTGACTCTGGTTTTTATGTACCCTACAGTCTGACTTTGGTCCTCACTAGCATTTACAGTCTGACACTGGCCCCAATTTAAAGCCTACAGTCTGTGGCCTCACTAGAGACCACAGTCTGACCTGGCCCTCACTGTAGCCTACAGTCTGACATTTTCCCACTAGAGCTTAGAGTCTGACTCTGGTTTTTACTGTGGGTGTACAGTCTGACTTTGGTCCTCACAGAATTTACAGTCTGGGATTTGGTCCTCACTGCCTAAAGTCTGACATTTGGTCCTCACTAGAGCCAAAGTGTAACTCGGGTTTTTTCAGAAAGCCTGATTCTGACATTTCCTCACTAGACCCCAATTTTTAAGTCGGGTTTCCTCACTTACCTGTCTGACTCTGGTCCTTACTAGACCCTAGAGTCTGACTGGTTCTGACTGTATCCTACAGTGTGATTTTGGTCCTTGTTAAAGAAACAGTCTGACCCTGGTCCTCACTAGAGCTTACATTGGACTCTGGCTCACTGTAGCCTACAGTCTGACTTTGGTCTTCAGTAGAATTAGAGTCTGATTCTCGTCCTCACTGTAGCCTAAAGTTTCACCTGGTCCTCAATAGTGCTTACCGTCAACTCTGGTTTTTACTGTAGCCTACAGTTGGGTCCTCACTAGAGACAAGTCTGACAATGGTTCGTAACGGCTTATAGTCTGAACCTAATCCTCACTAGTCTCTACAGTCTGATTCTAGTTCTTTAGGCTACAGTCTAAATTTTGGTCCTCACTG
Organism: Tragulus kanchil; assembly: GCA_022376925.1. Classification (NCBI taxonomy): domain Eukaryota; kingdom Metazoa; phylum Chordata; class Mammalia; order Artiodactyla; family Tragulidae; genus Tragulus; species Tragulus kanchil. The sequence goes on from JAIOJX010000018.1 coordinate 6,497,873, forward strand.
TAGCCTAAAATCTGACACTGGTCGTCACTAGAGCCTAAGTCTGACTCTGGCTTTACTGTAGCCTACAGTCTGACGTTGAACCTCATTGGAGCATACAGTCTGACACTGGTCCTCACTTGAGCCTACAGTCTGACTGGTCCTCACTGTAGCCTACAGTCGACACTGGTCCTCTAGACCCAAGTCTGACCTTGGTCCTCACTAGAAATACATTCTGACTCTGGTCCTCACTGTACCCTTCAGTTTTCCCCTGGTCCTCACTAGAGCCTACAGGGGACCGGTTCTTTCTGGAGCCTACAGTCTAACTCTGGTCCTCACTAGAACATAGGGACATACTCTGATTCTGACTGTATCCTACAGGGGATTTTGGTCCTCATTGTAGCCTACAGTCTGACCCTGGTCCTCACTAGAGCCTACAGTTTGACTGTCTTCCTCACTGTAGCCTACAGTCTGACATTCCCACTAGATCCTACTGTCTGACACTGGTTCTTACCTTAGACTACAGTCTGACATTTTTCCTCATTATAGCCTACAGTCTGCCCTGGTCCTCACTAGAGCCTACATTTTCTGGCCCTTTTTGTAGCCTACAGTTTTGCCCTGGTCCTCTCTATTCCCTACAGTGTGATTCTGGTTCACTGTAGACTACAGTCTTTTTTGGTCCTCACTTGAGCCTAATGTCAGACTTTGGTTCCTACTGTAGCCTACAGTCTGACTCGGTCCTCACTAGAACCTAGAGTCTGACTCTGGTTCTGACTGTATCCTACAGTGTGATTTTGGTCCTCATTGTGGGCTATAGTCTGATTCCTCACTAGAGTTTAAAGTCGGTCTGGTTCTTACTGTAGCCTACAGTCGGACTTTTTTTTCCTAGAATTTTCTGATGCTGGTCCTCACTGTAGCCTACAGTCTGACTTTGGTCCTCACTAAAATTTACTGTCTCACTCTGGTCCTCACTTTGGCCAGTCTGACACTGGTCCCACTGAGCCTGTCATTCTGGTTCTTTTTTAGCCTAGAGTCTGACTTTGGTTTTAAATAGAACTTTCAGTCTGACTCTGGTCCTCACTGTAGCTACAGTCTTACGTCCCCCTCACTAGAGCCTACAGTCTGACTCTCTTTCCTCACTAGAATTTACAGTTTAAATCTGATCCTCACTGAGGCCTATATTCTGACACTGGTCCTCACAAGAGCCTACAGTGTGACTCTGGTTATTACTCTAGACTAACTTCTCTGTTCCTCACTGAGCCTTCAGTGTGACCCTGTTTTTCCAGCCTGGGTAGGACACTGGTCCTCACTAGAGACCACAGTCTGACTGTGGTCCTCACTGTAGCCAAAGTCTGACTCAGGTCCTCACTAGAACCTAGAGTCTAACTCTGGTTCTGACGGTATCCTACAGTGAATTTTGGTCCTCATTATACCCTACAGACTGACCTGATCCTCACTAGAGCTTGTCGGACTCTGGTCCTCACTGTAGCCTGGTCTGCCCCTGGTCCTCACTGAGCCTACAGTCTGACTCTCCCCCTCCTGTAGCCTATAAGACACTGGTCCTCACGGGGCCTACAGTCTGACTTTGGACCTCACTACTATTTACAGTCTGACTCTGGTCCCCCGTAGCCTTCAGTTTTGGTCCTCACTAGAGCCTACAGTGTGACTCTGGTTCTTACTGTAGACTAAAGTCTGACTGGGTCCTCAATGGAGTTTTAAAAAAACTCTGGTTCTGACTGTTTCCTACAGTCTGATTTAGGTCATCCTTGTATTACTTTGGGGCCCTGGTCCTCACAGATCCTACAGTCTGACTGGGTTTTTCCCTATAGCCTACAGTATGACACTGGTCCTCACCAAAGTCTACATTCTGAGTCTCATAGAAGATCCTACAGACTGACTCTGGTTTTTAAGAGAGCCTTCAGTCTGACACTTATCCTCACTAGAGCCTACAGTCTGGGTTGTTACTGTAGCCTACAGTCTGACGTTGGACCTCATTGGAGCATACAGTCTAAACCCCTCACTAGAGCCTGTCTGCCCTGGTTCACCTTAGCCTAGAGTCTGAAACTAGTCCTCACTGCCCCTACAGTATGACTCTGGTTTTTACTGTAGCCTACAGTCTGATTTTGGCCCCACCCTCATTTTTCCTACTGGTTTTTGGGTTTTTTGACCAAGTCGTTTAAAACTTTAAAGGTTTTAACATTTTAATTGAACCTAGTCCTCACTAGTCTCTGGTCTGTCTCTGGTTCTCAGTGAAGCCTGTCTAAATCTGGTCCTCACTGTAGCCTACACTTGACTTTTGTCCTCACTGAGCCTAGAGAATGACTCGGGTTTCTGACTGTATCCTGCAGTCTGATTTAGGACCTCATTGTCCACATTCTGACCCTGGTCCTCACAGATCCTACAGTCTGACACGGATTTTGAGCTTACAGTCTGATTCTGGTTCTCACCAGATCCTACAGGTTTAATCTGATTCTTACGGTGCCTACAGTCTTTATGGTCCTCACAGTAGCCTGAGTCTGACCCTGGTCCTCACTAGATCCTCCAATGTGATTGTTTATTACTCTCCCCGGGTCTGACACTGGCCCTTCACGGGGAACAGTCTGACTCTGGTTTTACTGCAGCCAACAGTCTGACTTTGGACCTCACTAGAACAGTCTGACTTTCCTCACTGGCAAAGTCTGACACTAGTCCTCACTAGATCCAATAGTCTGACGCTGGTTCTTCCCAAGACTACAGTGGGTTTGGTATTCACTGTAGCCTACAGTCTGACACTGGTCCTCACTTGAGTCGACAGTCTGACTCTGGGTACTGTCCTCCCCTTGACGGGGGTTTTCACGGGCCCTCCAGTCTGACACTGGACCAAAAGAGCCATATTCTGACCCCATCCTCCCCGGAGCCTACCGTCGGGTTTGTTTTTTCCCTACAGTCTGATTTTTGGTACTCTTTGCCCAAGTCTGACCCTTGTCCTCACTAAATCCTACAGTCTGACTAGATTTTTTGTCAGTCCAGTGGGGGCCCAAAAGACAGCCCTTTTACAGAAAGATCCCTAGTGAGACTGTAGCCTCTAGTGAGGACTTTTCTCAGACTGCAGAGTGTGGGGACCAGAGTCAGACTGTAAAAAGTACTTTGAGATTCAGAATGCGGGCTCTAGTGAGGACCAGTTTTAACAAAAGGCTATAGTAAGAACCAGAGTCGTAAAATGGGCTATGGGGGGCCAGTGTCAAAATGTATGCTTCAATGAGGACCAACGTCAGACTGTGGGTTTTCAGAAAGACCAAAGTCATACAGACTTTTTAAGTGAGGACCAGTGTCAGACTGTAGGCTAGGTGTGGAACAAAGTCAGACCTTAGGCTGAAGCACTGGAGTCAGACGGGGCTACAGTGAGGACAAAATTCAAACTGTAGGCTACAGTTAGAACCATAGTTAGAATGTAGGCTTTTGAGGACAGTGTCAGCCTATGGGCTATCGTGAGGACCCAAACAGACTCTAGGGTACAGTGAAACAGAGTAAGACTGTAGGCTCTAGTGAGGACTTCTGTAAGACTTAGAGTCTGGTGACAACCAGAGTAAGACGGTAGGCTACGTGAGGAGCCAAATCAGACTGTAGGCTACATTAAGAAACAGAGTCAGACTGTAAACTCTAGTGAGGACCAGTGTCAGACTATAGGAAGGGACCAAATTCAGACTGTAGGCTATAGTAAGAATCAGAGTTAGACTGTGGGCTCTAGTTAGGAACAGTGTCAGTCTGTAAGCTGTGAGGACCAAAGTCAGACTGTAGGCCACAGGAAGAAACAGAGTCAAACTGTAGGAAAGCTAGGCCCAGTGCCAGACTGTGGGATCTAGTGAGGACCAGTGTCTGATGTCGGCTACAGTGAAGACTATAGTGAGACTGTAGTCTACAGTGAGTAACAATGTCAGGATGAAGTCACCAGTAAGTACCAGAGTCAGTCAGTAGTCTCTAATGATGACCAATGTCAGACGGTAGGCTCTAGAGTGGACCAGTTTCAGATGTAGACTACAGTGAGTAACAATGTCAGATAGAAGCCTCCAGTTAGAACCAGAGTCAGACGGTAGGCTCTACTGACAACCAATGTCACATCGTAGAGTCTACTGAGGACCAAAGCCAGACTGTAGGCTACAGTAAGAACCAGAGTCATAATGTAAGCTCTACTGAGGACCAGTGTCAAACTGTAGGCTACAGTGTGGAACAAAGTCAAACTGTAGACTACAGTAACAACCAGAGTCAGAATGTAGGCTCTAGTGAGGATCAGAGTCAGACTGTAGGCTACAGTGAGGAGAAAATTCAATCTGAAGGCTACATTAAGATTCACTGTTAGAATGTAGGCCCTAGTGAGGACGAGGGTCAGACTATGGGCAACGTGAGGACCAAAAACACTATAGGCTACGGTAGGAACCAAGATCAGGCTGTAGGCTCTAGTGAGAACCACTGTCAGACTGTGGACTCTAGTGACAACCAGAGTCAGACTGTAGGATACGGGAGGACCAAAGTCAGACTGTAGGCTACAGTAACAACCAGAGTCAGACTGTAGGCCATAGTGAGGACAAGTGTCAGACTGTGGGCTAAAGTAAGGACCATTGTCAGACTGTAGTCTACAGTGAGGAAAAGGGTCAGACTGTAGACTACAGTAAGACAAAGAGTCAGACTGTATGCTAGAGTAAGGACCAAAGTCAGACTGTAGGCTAGAGTAAGAAACAGAGTTAAACTGTAAACTCTAGTGAGGACGAGTGTCAGACTATAAGGTGCGGACCAAAGTCAGACTGTAGGCTAAAGTAAGAATCAGAGTTAGACTGTACGCTCCAGTTAGGAACAGTGTCAGTCTGTAGGCTACAATGAGGACCAAAGTCAGGCTGTATACCAGAGTAAGAAACAGAGTCAGACTGTAGGTTCAAGCAAGGCCCAGTTTCAGACTGTAGGCTCCAGTGAGGACCATTTTCATACTGTAGGCTACAGTCAGGACCACAGTCAGACTGCAGACTACAGTAAGAACCAGATTCAGACTATAGGGTCTATTGAGGATTAGTGTCAGACTGTAGGCTCTAGTGGGGAAACCCGTGTCAGTCTGTAGGCTACAGTCAGGACCACAGTCAGACTGTAGGATACAGTAAGAAGCAGAGCCATACTATGGGCTCTAGTGAGGGTCAGTGTCAGACTTTAGGTTACAGTGAGGTCAAGAGACAGACTTTAAAGTCTATTGAGGTCCTGTGTCATATTGTAGGCTACAGTAAAAAACCAGAGTCAGACTGTAGGCTCAAGTGAGGACCATTGTCAGACTGTAGACTACAATGAGGACCAACGTCAGACTGTAGGCTAAGGTAAGAACCAGAGTCAGACTGTAAGCTCTAGTGAGGACCAGAGTCAGACTGTAAAATCTAGTGAGGAACAATGTCAGACTGTGGGCCCTAGTGAAACCAAAGTCAGACTGTAATTCAGTAAGAACCGGGGTCATAGAACAGGCTCTGGACGACCAGTGTCAGACTGCCAAACTCAGACTGCAGGCTACAGTAAGAACAAGTGTCAGCCTTGAGGCTCTAGTGAGGACCAGTGTCAGACTGTAGGATACAGTGAGGACCAAATTCAGACTGCAGGCTACAGTAAGAACCAGAGTGAAACGTTAGGCTACAGAACCCCAAATGTAGTTCTGGAAAGTGTTTAGCCATGTGCAGCGAATACTGGGAGTGTATGTGTGCCTATGGGTAACATACTGTCTTCGGTTTGGTTTTTCATTGAGGCTCCTATCTGAAAAATCTTAAAAGTGGCCAAGAGATTTGCATCCTGAGGATTAGAAGGGGGGTTATCAAATTATGTGCGTAATTCTGGAAGAACAGGAGGCGATGGGTGACAAACCTCTAAATAACTTGTGAACTGTGACCTGGATAAACCAGATGACTTAGGGACTTGGACATGGATTATATCCCTGCGTCTTTGGTGTTTAGAAGAGAACCCAGGGAGATCTGGACACAAGTCCAACATTGTATCACCATTCCTTGAAATTGGACCCATTTTCCCTCAGATATATCTGACCAAGCAAACACTAGCACCTTTCTTTAATTTTTTTTTTTTTTTTTTTTAATGCAGGCTCTTGCCTAGCTTGTCGGGATACCCCGGGCTTACACAGTCTTACTACCCGGAGGTATTGAGAAACACTATCATGCAGTAGTTCGCTGGCCTGACGGGAGGAGGTGTTCTAGCTGGGTTGGAATGCTGGTCGGGGCGGGAGTCAGTGGAGAGTTGTCTGCTCACAGGTGAGTGAGCAGCCAGTCTAGCAGCTGTTCCCCAGTCGTGTTTTCCACAACTTCATCCAGTTGTAGTTCCTTAGAGAACGTCACGACCTCCTGAAGAAGGTCTCCAACACTGTACCCCTTTTCTGCTGCCAGACCCGAAACTTCAGGAAGCTGTGGAGAGAGAGTTAGCTTGAGTCACGTTGATGCTTTTGGAGCTGGGACCCAGATGGAGAAAGTCCACTATACCTCAGCCGCCTTCCTGCCTACGATTCTAGGACTAAAGGGTGAAAAGAATAGGCAGAAAAAGAATGGACTGCTCTGAGTACAAGACTGCCCCCGTCCCCACCCAGTCCAGCCCTCTGTCTCCGTGTGCCTTGTTGCATCACTATCGCACCTTCTCCAGTTGTCCATCATCGTCTCCCATGAAGTAGAGCCTGGGTATGTTAACTTGTGAGGCTGCGATCCACTGCAGGACAGCTTGGAGCTGCTTTTGCAAATTGCTTATTGAGCACTGATTTCTGACGATGAGTTTGTGTCCAGAAGAGTCTTGGTGGCTCTGCGATGTTCCAGCTCCTGGTTACATCTGGAGTTGCTGGCTTTAAAGAGCATTGTTGGCCAAGGATGCTTGTTCTTCCAAGTCAGCGAGGCTTCCACCATTGTTGCTACACTTAGCCATGATAAGGCGCAGCTTCATTACAGATTGTATCAGCTGATCTATAAACTGTCGGTTCACTTGCTTCATCCCACCGATAAAGTCAAATTCTTGATTGTCCTGCCGTGGTTCTTCCCGCCTCTGAGACTGCGTGCACACGGAGGCTGGCTTGTTTGTCTTGGCCTCAGAACGTTTGTTCTCACTTTCACATATGTCTTCACAGGTGAAGGGGCCTCATTGAGCAGTTTTGAATCAGGGATATAAAGAGGGTTGACATATCTACCTTCTGGGAGTCCATGTGTCGATCCTCCTTTGAGAGGTGGATGGCTCAGGCGCTTCACGAGGCTCTTGGTGTTTCATTGAAAGGGCCTTGGCACATTGGGTACCTCCGCACTTTTCTATCGGGCACTCTGAGTCGTATAGCTTGTGGAAACAGGACAGTCTTCTTCAGATGCATTTTTGCCCTTGACCTGCTGGGTCAGATGGTACTGGATCAGCCTAAGGGCGGAGACAATCGAGTCCTTTGCCAGTGAGTCTGTGGAAGGGCTGATCTTCTGTCTCTTCTCCTCCTTACTGGGACATGGGTTGCTAGGCAGCTTGCCTTGATTGCCCTGATTTTGGTTCCACACCGTCAGGCTCTCCTCGAGGATATGTTCGCCACCTTCTCAGCACTGGTCAAAGACTTGCATTCCTCCCCCTTCACTTTACACTTGTTCTTTCCCTCATTTCGGCCTTCAGAGCTGAGGATTCGAGACCTTGGTTTTGCCCTTGGGGTCGGGGGAGCTAGCTTTCAAGGCTGCATATAAACACTGTGATTCCGTTTCCTGCTGTTCACCAAGAAGAGCATTGACCAAACGTTTCAGCATCGCCTCCATGATATCAGTAGCATTTTGTTTCCCATGGTGAAACAGATTCCTCTTGACGGCTGAGACAAAGTCTGGGTCGGTCATCAGTATTCCTGTGATATTATGTGTGTTTCTCAAGCATGAGTCAATCAAATCGGACACAATTTCCTGGGTATGTTTTAACAAAACCCCTTTTTCAGGACCACACAGGCTGAAACTGGGTTCCCAGAGGTACGAACGTTCAAGGTCTTCGTGACAGACGCCATCATATCGGATGCCACTGATTGGCACAGATCATGTGTCCTTTGCTGATGGAATCTGCAGATTCGTTGCTGACTCTTGGGTCCATCTGTTTGTCTCCGCCTTTCTTCCTGTTGGATAATTCACCATTGGGAAAAGGGTTTTCCCCGACTGCCATCTGTACACTCCTCCCCATTGCGGTGCCTTTCTGCAGAGGCCACTTCGACAGCATCGCGGGCCATTTCAGAAGTGATCTTACTCACAACACTGTGGGGCTGTTTTTCCCCTTTTGCCTCCAGGGGGTAGATAGATTGAAGGAAATTCACTTGCACCTCCTAATTTCTTGATTTCCTTATGGGTCTTCAGGAATACCGGAGAAGATAACTGGTTGTTATAGAAAGAGGGTCATTCATAGCACATTTTCCTTCAGGGAAGAATACTGTCCTCTGATTAATGGCATATTTGGCTGATGGACTGGAGGAACTCTGGTCATTGTTGGTGTTTTTGGCCTCTGTTACTTCCAGATTTCGGCTGTGAGGTCCGTTATTTAGGCAATCCAGGCTCAGACAGCCCCTCTATGTCGCCTACTTTGTGTTTAGAGATGCATGCTGAGGGGCTGAGTGCAGGGTTGGAAACCTAGGGCATACGTTTGAAGATCATTCAGAAACCAACTGAGGACACTTGGAGGATCAGGGGAGTTTGTTTAAAAAGCATACTGCCCCCTCCGCCTAAAAAAGGAATAACACNCATGCATGAGCGTCTGGCCAGGCTACTTCTTCTTTTATTTATTTAGAAACTCCATCCTAAAAGTGGCACAGATTAGGATTTGGCCTTTAGCATGTGCAGGGGCCCATCACACACAATTGTGTTCATTACTACTCATTCAGCACAAGTGGCGGCAAAAAACTTAGGGTATGCACATTTGTACACTACATACGAGTCTTATCACTGTCAATTTCATCTGAGTATGTGAGCTAAGCACATGTAAAAAATGTGTCAGTGTCTCTGTTGTTTTCTACATGCACCCCCTTTTTAAACCAGGGGTTTTCAACCCAGATTTGAGTGTGTGAAAATGTGCCTGTGTGCATGTGTGTGCATGCATATGCTTTTGGTCAGTGCACGTGTGAGATGTCACCGTGTGCAAGCGTGTGTCATAATGGGCTGACATCATGTGCACTGTATTCTGTCATTTGTGTAGGCTAGCGGGGCATGGTAGTATGAATACTTAGCATGTGTGTGTGAATGTAAAATTGTATGCATATCAGTGTGTCTCTGAGGGGCAAATGAGCAAGTGTTGAGTGAGCGGGATATGTGTGTATGATATAAATCCAATAGCATGTATCATGGAGCAGGAAATGGCAACCCGCTCCAGTATTCTTGGCTGGAAAACCCTACGGACAGAGAAGCCTGGCAATCTGTAGTCCGTGGGGTCTCAGATACATGTGGGGAATGACTTGTCATGTGGGGAATGACCATCCCACGTTCTGATGGGGATAGTCTGATTCTCTGTGATTAGTGTCACTGTGAGCTACTGCGAACTCACCCTGGGCGCTGAACTTATCATGACCGTGAACGTAGGCCTGTGCTCTTTAGAATGTCATAGTATTCAAATTTGGGGCCTATTTGGCAATAGTTCTCTTCCTATCTCTGAACCGGAGCCCTCAGATTCAGCCTTGGGCTGTGGGAATGAGAAAGGCTAGACTGAGAGCTTTAAGTCCTGTACCTTAGACTGGACTTGCTTCTCAGGATGCATGATCACAGTGATTTCTTTTCTTCAAGATTCAAAGTACCTTCTGAAAAGCTGCTTTTTTAGATTTCTCCAAGCTGGCCCCCCGGCTGCCACTTCAAAGCAAGAATGACGGCTTCTCACCTGGGTGCCCTCCGCCTTCCCACCCTCTGCCACCACCTTTCCCTTTCTCATGATGTCACTCGTAACCCTTCTCAGCAGCAGCAGCAGCTCCCCCCCCCATCTCAACCCTGAGGGGGGCAGAGGGGACCCACCTGAGAATCTTTATCTTCCCATTTAAAGTGGAGACATCACCAAAGTGTATCTGCGCCAGATTAGAAGGGTGAGTTTAGAAAATCCCCCAGAAAAGGCCTTAATTTCCCGGGAGATGATAGCAGCACCTACCTTATTGGTTCTTGTGAGAACTGATTGAGAGAAAAAGCTTTTCGGAGAGTGCCTGGTTATAGTAAAGTACCCAACAGACAACAGACCGATGATATTCATTAGGCAGACAGAATCTTAATGCTACTATATTTCTTAAGTGACAATACTCCCCTGTGAGAGAGAGAGAGTTCAAAATGCAATATCTACATTTACTGAGAGAACCGAGAAGGGAGATGGTTTGCCCGACTGAGACAGAGTCAAAGTGGAACTCGTATTAGAACCCAATTCCCCTGGCTCCCAGTTTGGAGCAATTTCTATCACAATACTGTCACCAAAACGTGGTGTTCTTTATAATGGATGACATAGAGTTTTGGTGGGCGTGGATAAACATTTTGTGCTTAATAGGCGCCTTTTCATTGTTATTCATCGGGAAATACACACTAAAAAAACCAGAGTTTCCATATATTGATAACATTGCTTAGGCTCATGGTAATTTTAAAAAGCAAGTCAAAGTCTAAACCATTGCGGGAAAAACATATTAAGTAACTGCATGAGTGGTGCTTGAACGTGAAATGATGTGAAATATTATGTAAACCATTCTTCTTGGGGAAATAGAACATGAAGTATTTTGTCCCCCCAGGGAGGCCAGCTGTACAGCAAGCTGCTGGCAGCTAGCGACATCATTATGACCTCCGAGGTGTGAGGTAATAGAGGGGGGTGACTAGGCAACCACCACCCCCTAACTCTCCTCAGCCTGCCTCCCCAGCCCCCCACCCCCCCATCGCCCGCCTCCCTCCTCTGGCCAAGCCCCCCATTGTCCCTGGGCGATGTAGGCCCCCACCGGTGCCCCCAGACCTTACTGAGCTTGATTTCTTGGAAAAGTCACTATCCTTTAGCTTATCCCAGGCCAGAAAGTCTATACCCAAAGGCTAATGTTGTCCATTCCTGGGCAGGAGTCATTTCGTATCTCACCACTTTCCAGTCCTGGCCTTGTTGTCCAGTTGGGCTGTAGAGATCCACCTTGCACGTGCCCCCGCGGCGGGGCAGCCAGTAAGTTTCCTCAGACATCTGGAAAGAGAAATACAGTCAATCTGAAAGTCTAACGTGATTTCAAGAAATGGAATCGGTCGATTAAGAATCCCCGGGTGGCTTCTGGAAACTCATCTCCGTTTAGTACGAACTAAGCTTAGGCTAGGAACTGGGGAGGGGGAAGCCATGGGGAAGGACACACTGAAATGCTTGGACCTGAAGATCAAGATCGCTATCTGTCAGCCCAACCCACAGTCTTCCTTAACTTCGATTCCCCACCCCAACTCGTTGAAAGCACGCGAGTGTCATACTCACTTGGGGAAAAAGCCCGTGAGGGAGAATGACAGGCTGGGAAACATGTTTGAAAGGGGTTAGGGACTGTGGGCTACTCAAGCCCACCTCATCCCCTTTAACTGAGTTTTAGCTAAACCGAGGCTAACCCATGTCTTTCTCATTACATTCAAGTGAAATGAAGTTAAGGGTATAATACTTACCACATAGAGCCACTGGGAAGCCTAAGATCAATACTAGTAAAGTGAATATAGATTTCAACATACAGAACAAGTTTCTGAATACTGAACCCACTCAGTCTAATAGCTATAGCTAAGAGACAAATGTCTGTGGCAAGAGCAGACCCTGATCCCATAGGACAGAGTTTGGCTTTACTCTGGAAAGGGAAGAGTCTCTGCCAACTTCCTTCAAACCCTTTGCCACCTCCCACCCCCTTTTCTCCTCCTCTTTCCTTCAGCCCTTCCTCCCTCTCTCCTCTAGTCTCTCCCCTCTTTTTCCCCCTTTTCTTCTCTTCCCCTTTTACCTTTCCTCCTTTCCTCCCTCTCTCCTCCTTCCTCCCCACACTTTCTCCTTCCCCCTCCTCCCCCCCTCCCCCTCTCCTTCCCCTGCCTGTCTCAACATCTTAATAACTATTTTCTGATGGCTAGCCTGTCACAGGATAAGACTACATTTCAATAGTCTGCCATTTCCCCAGCGCCTCCATTTCATTCCCCCAAGGTCTCAGGCTCTCCCCTTTAAAATGGGAGGAGGCATAGAGATGCCTCGTGTGATCTGGATATAGCTAAGTCCAAATCCTTAACAAAGCCATAAAAGAAAGACAGGTTTTGAGTTCATAACCTCGATAATGAAGTTCTTTTAGTCTGGAGCTGAAAATGTTCCACCTAGAAGGTAGGGTGTCCCTTGAGATGGAAGTGGGCAGTGCCGAGTTCTTGGGCACGTGCAGCTGGCTGCCAGCCCTGTCAGCTGTTGGATGAGACTGAGGGAGCCAGGCTCTGCCTGGCTGCTTTTGACCCCTGGCCGTATGCCCTCAGGCTTTGTTTAGTCATACTGCCTGAAACCGTAGCAACCCAGCAGAGGCGGGGCAGGCTGGCAAACTCAGTAGCCCTTCAGATCAAAAGCATATCAGTCTTTCCACTGTACATCACATTTTCTAATATTCTGTCTAGAAGGGTACACGTGCTTTTTTTTTTTTTTTTTAAAATTTTGTCCAGCTCACCAATGTCAGACTGTAGGATACAGTCAGAACCAGAGTCAGACTGTTAGCTCTAGTGAGAACCAGGATCAGACTGTTGGATACAATGAGGACCAAAATCACAATGCAGGATAGTGAGGACCAGACTCAGACTGCAGGCTCTAGTGAGGACCAGTGTCTGACTATAGGCTACAGTGAGGACAAGAGTCAGACTATGGGCTCTACTGAGGACCAGTGTCAGACTGCAGCCTATAGTCAGACCAGTGTCAGACTGTAGGCTCAAGTGTGGACCAGTGTCAGACTGTATGCTACAATGAGGTCCAACGTCAGACTGTAGGCTACAGTAACAACCAGAGTCAGACTGTAGGCATTAATGAGGACCAGTGTCTGACTGGCTCTAGTGAAGACAAGATTCAGACTGTAAATTCTAGTGAGGACCAAAGTCAGACTGTAGGCTACAGCAGGAAATATAGTCAGACTGTGGGCTCTTGTGAGGACCAGTGTCAGGCTGTAGATTATACTGAGGACCAGTGTCATACTGCACGCTTCAGTGAGGACCAAAGTCCAACTGTAGATTACAGTAAGAACAAGAGTCAGACTGTAGGTTCTAGTGAGGAGCAGTGTCAGAATGTAGAATATTTAGAGGACCAGTGTCGTACTGTAGGCTATAGTGAGGACCAAAATCAGACTGTATGCTACAGTAAGAACCAAAGTCTTAATGTAGGCTCTAGTGAGGACGAGTGTCAGACTATAGGCTACATTGAGGACCAAAAAAAGACTGTAGGCTGCACTAAGAACCAGAGTCAGACTGGAGGCTCTAATGAGGACCAGTGTCAAACTGTAGGCTCTAGTGAAGACCAGTGTCAGACTGAAGTCTACAGTGAGGAACAGTGTCAGACTGTAGGCTACAGTGGGAAAAATCTCAGATGTAATGTACATTAAGAAGAGAGTCAGACTGTAGGCTCTAGTGAGGACCAGTATCTGACTGTAGGCTACAGTTTGGAACAAATTCAGATAATAGGCTACAGTAAGAACCAGAGTCAGAATGTAGGGTCTTGTGAGGATCAGAGTCAGACTGTAGGCTACAGTGAGGTCCAAATTCAAATTGTAGGCTACAGTAAGAACCAGAGTCTGACTGTAGGTTTTAGTGAGTATGAGTGTCAGACTGTAGGCACAGTGAGGCCAAATTATGACTGTAGGATGCCTTCAGAACCAGAGCCAGACTGTAAGATCTAGTGAGTCCCAGTGTCAGAATGTAGGCTACATGGGGACCAACATTAGACTGTAGGCTCTAGTAAGAACCAGAGTCACACTGTAGCCTCTAGTCAGGCCAGTTTCAGACGGTTTCTCTAGTTATCAGAATATGCAAGAACTGGGACTCATCAGGTCTTCTCCTGAAAATATCTAATGCTCCGAAGAGTGCTTCATGCTTGATCTGCACCCCAAATTCCTTTCACGGTGTGTTGAAGTTCAGCAGCTGCAATGGCCATGACTTAATCTTTGCAGAGGCAAATGGCACGTGCCAGGTTCCAGGTGGAGGGCTCCTTCATGGTCATAAATCAGACCATGGGTTTTGGGGAGTTAGGGGGGGGTGGGCAGTTCTTGACCATGTCATCCCATAGTGCTAGGAATGCTCATCCCCAGGGGTGGCAATGATAATGCAATGTGCTGTTAGTGGACTGGGCCATAAGACAGTATCCAAGATTCTCTGGACCTCCTGTCGATGTTAGCCTCTGGTGGTCCAGGAAAATACTCCCTCTTCTTGTTTCTTCCCATATCTAGACTTACACTGTTACAATCACCGGTCTCATACGGAACTACGTATTATTGTATCAGAGGCTCAGCTGTACGTTTGGCAATGTAAGAAACAGCAATTTTGTACAGCAGGTGCAATACCAACAACAGAGCTAGCCACATGAAGGAAGTCATACTAATTACTTCAAGGGGTCCATTAGGTCCAGCCCAGCCATATCCCAGGTCATTTGGCTTAGTCTATACTGCTCCAATCCTGATCTGTCAGAGAAGTTATACACTGGCATCGTCCACGAGGCACACAGCCCAATTTCCTCGTGTTACTAGACTGATTATCCTTAGCATGATTTAATTGTTCCCAATGTAGAGACTTTAAGTTTAAATTACCGTAGCCTGGTGTTACCCACATCAATCCATCCCATAATCGTGGGAGATTTTTTCCTTGGCTGAAATTTTGCTAGTTGCTCTGACTGAGCTTGAGTAATAGAAGAAAACATGTTGATGGTCAGAGTCAGAGCAGGCATTCATAATTGGCCAGGTGAGGGAATTCCGCCTGGTAATGTCAGCAGCGCCTGAACATAACCGTAGTTTTCCTTTGAAAGTACATTTCCTCAGGACCAATCCGTTAGGGTTTTGAGTGCACCCAAGGTGCAAAATTCGCCCAGGTAACCTGGAAGCACTAGACACAAGTTACTAGACTACAAACCCAACAACTGGATTGATTTCTAAAAATAGCATAGGATTGTGTCTTTGATAGACACCCATTTGATTCATATGCAAATATCCAATAAGGCAAGAAAGCGTTACAAATGGTCATACAAGTTGCATTGAGTTTCTCCTCTGAGAGTCCTGTTAAGGTGATTTTGAGGTCAGCTCTCCTCGCGATAATCCAGTCCAATCCAAGGGCCCTTTGTGAGTAGAAATTTATTCGAGTCAATTTCCTTCAGTTTCACTGTGGTGGTACCTGAAAAGGGCCTCCATTCAGGCTGGAGATAGTCCTTTAAATGATGTCTCCTTGCTGGGGCTGTTTAGTCGCTATGTCGTGTCTGACGCTTTTGCGACTGCATGGACTGTAGCCCACCAGGCTCTGTTGCTCACGGGAGTGGGCCCCAGGTTTCCTTCTCCAGGGAATCTTCCTGACCCAGGGATCGAGCCCACACCTCCTAGGTCTCTTGCATTGGCAGGCGGATTCATCACCATGGAGCCACCTGGGAAGCCCTCAGTCTTTTTAGTATGCATAATCCCCTGCTTGCCACTCCTGGGGCCACTGACCCCTTTCAAGAGTTCTTTCTATAAACCTTTTCAAGGAGGATCTTATTACAAATTAGATATGGGATAGGGGCTGTACCTTCCAAAGCCCATGCTAACACGGTTGCAAGTGCTCTTGATACATTCCCCAACTGAAAACAAGGTTCTCTGGGTGTGGGACCTGAAAAAGGGGACATGTCGAGGGGGGTGAGAAGCACAGAGACCAGCGCTCACAGCTTCTTCACAGTGCCTGGACCAGTCAGAGGGAAAGGCAGGCTTCTTCAGAGCAGGACTTTTTTAACTCCCCCGCCCTGATAAAGTTAATCAAGTTGGACCCCTACTCCATGGAGAGCGTCGGAGTTGAGCCACCACAGATCCTTCTCCTGTCCTTGAAGAAAACCCCTAAGGAACAAATCCTAAGATGACGGCTACATTTCTGAAGTTTCAGTCCTCCCTGAGCACAGCTGGGTCCCATAGTCATTTACTTTCTTGATTAACGTGGCTCCTGACTTATTCCTGATTTTTATTATGAGGCAGCCGTGGGGATTCTTTGAAAGGTCGAAATGGAGCCAAGGATGTTATGGGTTTTGTTAAAAGAGGCGGGTGCGGCAAAATGATCTCGGAGGGCCCTTCCGACTGTGGCATTTGAAGATTCTAAGTGTTTCTCTTCCGTAGTTCCCCAGGGGAAACCCTTTTGTGCGTGGGGTAAGTTCAGGGGGAGGACACTTGATGTTTCCAGAGCTAACTGACAGACTCCAGCAGAGAAAGGAGTGCTTTGGGCCAGAAAGGGCCCTGACAAGGGTCTGCAGGAGCGCAACAGTCCTTGGGGTCTATTCCCGGAGGGTGAGACCCTGGCCTTTCACCCTCTAAATGGAGAAATGAGCCCAGGCATCCTATTGGCGATGTAGCTGTGCCCAGTGTCAGCAGCCAGAAACAGACAAGGGCTACTGCTGAGCTGAAATCCCAGCAAAGAGTAGGAAAGCATGACAAGAACAGAAGAAGGAACACATGGTTATCACCAGGCAGGCGGTGTCACTGGTTTGCTCTCTCTGACAATTTCAGTCTTTCTGGACATCTGGCCCCCAACTCACAGAGAGAGTTGTGTGAAGAGGTTACCACAAGGGCCAGGCCTAGACTGAGGCGAGGCAAAGAGAGGCATTTGCCTCAGGGACGAAATTTAAATGAGCAGCAAAACCAAATCTCAGTAACCAAAGTGTTGAAAAAAAACTTTTATCATTGAAGTAGAGTTGATTTACAATGTTGTGTTAATTTCTGCTGTAAAGCAAAGGAACGAAAGTCTACATATACATACCACCTATCTATCTATCTATCTATCTATCTATCTACCTACCCTATGTATCTATCTATCTATCTGTCCATGTAGATAGATATATTCTTTTTTATATTCTTTTCCATTATGGTTTATCACAGAACACTGAACATAGTTCCCCGTGCTGTCCAGTAAGTCTTCATTGTTTATCTGCCCCCCCATATGCAATAGTTTGCCTCTGCTAATCCCAAATTCCCCAAATCCATAGTGTTTTGGATCCATCAAAAAATTTGGGCTGGAGGGGTGGGATGGGAGGATATCCATATGACCAGCCTGGGAACATACATATCTGTAAAGACAAAACTCTGTAAATTTAAAAGTAAAATAAAAGCTTGAAACATATATATCAAAGTTGGGCCTCCCTGGTAGCTCAGTGGTGAAGAGGTCACCTGCCAATGCAGGAGACATGGGTTCAGTCCCTGATCCAGGAAGATCCCACAGGCTGCGGAGCAACGAAAGGGCCCCTGAGCCACAACTATGGAGCCTGTGCTCTAGAGCCTCGGAGCCGCAAATGCTGAGCCCACGTGCTGCAACTGCTGAAGCCCACGTGCCCTAGAGCCCAAGTTCCACAACAAGAGAAGTCACCACAACAAGAAGCCTGCTCAGCTCAACTAGACAGTAGCCCTCACTCCCCCCAACTAAAAAGAGCCTGCAGCAGCAGTGAAAACCCAGAACAGCCGAAAGCAAAAGTAAATCAACAAACCTTTTTTAAAAAGGTTCTGTCATACGATTTAAAAAAAAAATCAAACTCGATGCCAAGTATCAAACTGTCAAAAAATTTTAAAACCAGAGGATTAGTGATAATGCCGGGACAAAACATAACGGAGCACGAGGTAAAAGGAAAAGCTGGCAAGACATTTTATGGAAAGACCTCTCTATGGGAGATGGCCAAGGCAGTGCTCAGAGAACGTATAGCCCTGATAGGTTGCATCAGTACAAAACAGCAACGATGAATTCCTGCCTAAAGAACCTAGGGAGGGAACAAGGAGCAAGTCAAACAAGCTTAGGAAGGAAAGGAGCAATCCAACTTGGAGCAAGAACAGCAGCCCAAAAACAACAACACACCAGAAAGATGGAGCTTGATTTAAACCTTAAGAGACATTCAACGGTGAGGAGAGGGATACTGCAGCGTTCTCTGTCTTGCTTGAGTGTATCTTTCCAACGGCTTCCCCGGTGGCTCAGTGGTGAAGAATCCTCCTGCCAGAGCAAGAGACATAGAAGATGCGGGATTGATCCCCGGGTCAGGGAAGATCCCCTACAGAAGGAGATGGGAACCCACCCCAGGATTCTTGCCGGGGAACGTTCCAGAGAGGGGGGGTCCAGGCAGGCTACAGTCCATGGGACCACAAAAGAGTCAGACACCTCTTAGAGACTAAATAAGAAGAATTAACATAACTTTCCCAACAAAAGTGCCAGTTCGATTAAATCTGGTTAAAAAAAGGAAACCCACAAGAGTGCCCTGGTTGAAATTCTAGTTTAAAATAGTTCTAATAATGAACGAAGAAAACGAAGTAAAAAGCAGAGAGATGGGAGCAGTAGAAATAAAAAGGCTACTTTAGCCAATGACATGTTTGTACATCCATGAAAATCAAACCCCCCAGTACAACGGTTAATGAGTGAGCTTTGCAAAGGTATAGGATAGAATACACTTGTGAGCTGTGAGACTCTGCCATCAGCTGTAAAACAATTCCGGTTGTTTTCCTCCCCACTCACTCGGAGACATGCCAGAAGTCCAGCAGAACCCCTGCACTGGGGTCTCCGTGGTGTCGGAACATGAAAAGCTCTGAAAGAATCAATTGAGTTTCTACATCCCAGCGCCGCCCAGCCAGGAAGAAGAAAGGCTAATTACCATAGTGGCGATATTATTGAACACCGAGGTACTGGGAAGGCAAGAAATGACCTTTCAAGAGCATTTTCTGAGTGCCAGACACTACTAGGTACTTTCATTCTTTTAAAAACCTTGTGAGATGGTTTGTTACTAGCTGCTTTATACACTGGTGGAATTAGAGGGTCAGGTTTAACGACCTTTTCAAAGGTCATACAATCAATAAGCAGGAGTCTTGGGATTCAAATCCAGATTTGCCTCACGCCAAATCCTATTTCTTTTCTAGCACAGTCTTCCCACTAATTCGGAAGTATTTTACTTTGGGACATTTGGATTGGTATCTTTTATCATTCCTGAAGCAATTCGGATGCTGTCTTTCAAACGTTGCTTCCGTCTCTGTTTGCTCTCCAGTACTTTTGGAGCTCCAAGCTACTCACTTTAACCACATTTTCCCATTTTTAACTTCATGCTTTTACTGTGTAGCACGGTATGTAATTCATTAAGCCACACTTTTTGTTTAATAAATGTTTACTTAGGTCTAGACGGCTATTAAAGAAAACCACTGGCACCATATACTGACACATATCTGAGGAATCTAGTAGGAGGGTAATGAGAACACACGCAGTGAAGCGTTGGAGCAAGAGACATGGAGAACTGACATATGGACATTGTGGGGAATGCACAGTGGGTGGGAGGCGTAACGGAAGTAGCAGAATACAGAAAACCTGTACAATCATATGTGAAAAAGGTACCTATGGTCATTGCGCTGTGAGAAAATTTCATCCTGCGGGGGCGCTGTGCGACGGCCTGGAGGGGTGGGACGCGGGGGATATACATCTGACTAATCTGGGATCATACGTATGCGGAAACAACAAAAATCCGTAAAAGTAAAAACTCCAATAAAAAAAAAAAAAAAAAAAAACAACCACTTGCTGTTCAGTTTCCTGTGTATTATTCTTGTATGTCTGTATTCAATATCTGAATACCTTACGTATTGATTGGTTTCCCGTGTTTATTTTTGCTTTTCTCTTTATTCCTTCTCCCGTTTTAAAGCTTTAAAACCTTGAACATTATTTTGTATGATATTTGATGAATTAATATTTTTTTTCTTTCTCTGATTAACTTGTTCTACTGGCTTATACTCATGGGAGTTTGTTTCCCATAGGCTGTAGAGGTATGTGAGTAGGTATTACCTGTGACATTATATATCTTTCCATATTAAAACAAACACAGACATGGAGAACAGACATATGGACACTGGGGAATGAATAGTGGGTGGGAGGCATAGAGGGGGTATCATGGAAGCCCATAGTATCACATGGGAAAAGATAGCCATGCTCATTGCGCTGTGGGACTAGGGGATCCTGGAGAGGCGCTGTGAGATGGCCTGGAGGGCTGGGAGGGAGGACTGAGAGGGCGGTGGAGGAGTGAGGGGGCCAGGGATAGACATATGACTAATCCGGGAACATACACATCGGTAAAGAGCAAAGCTCTGTAAAAACAAAAATTACAATAAAATAAAAGAAAAATCTAAAATGATAATAATCATAATAATACTAAAAGAGCCAGCCTGCTGGACCAACTAGACACTAGAATCCTAAGGCAAAGCCCTGAGTGTGCGGCTACTGTTCTTTAGAGAAAAAGGGATGTCATGAAGTACACATTGTGGTACTAAGTGGCGGTCAAGTCTTTAGGAGAGCACCGAGGGTTGGGGAAAGCAGCAAAATCTCGAGTAAAACTGGAAGGGTCATCACAGCATCCCAATTTAAAAGCAAAA
>JAIOJX010000018.1:6518881-6543881 GCA_022376925.1 Tragulus kanchil
TGAAATCAAAGAGGCAATCCCCTTCACCATTGCAACCAAAAGAATCAAATATCTAGGAATAAACCTACCCAAAGAAACAAAAGAACTGTACACAGAAAATTACAAGACACTCATGAAAGACATTAAAGAAGACTTAAACAGATGGAGAGATATTCCATGTTCCTGGGTCGGAAGAATCAATATTGTGAAAATGACCATACTACCAAATATCATCTACAGATTCAATGCAATACCTATTCAACTTCCATTGACATTTTTCACAGAACTAGACCAAAGGATCACACAGTTCATATGGAAACACAAAAGACCTCGAATAGCCAAAGCAATCCTGAGAAAGAAAAACGGAGCTGGAGGGATCAGCCTCCCTAACTTCAGACTCTACTACAAAGCAACAGTCCTCAAGACAGTATGGTACTGGCATAAAAACAGAACTATAGACCAATGGAACAAGATCGAGAACCCAGAGATAAACCCACGCACCTATGGGTACCTTATTTGTGATAAAGGAGGAGAAACCATAAAATGGGACAAAGACAGCCTCTTCAACAAGTGGTGCTGGGAGAATTGGACAGCTACATGCAAAAAAATGAAGGTGGAACATTCCCTGACACCATACACTAAGATCAACTCAAAATGGATTAAAGACCTCAATGTAAGACCAGAAACCATCAAACTCTTAGAGGAGAATATAGGCAAAACCCTCAAGGACATCAATCAAAGCAAGATCTTCTCTGACCCACCAACTAAAATAGCAGAACTGAAAAGAAAAATGAACATATGGGACTTCATGAAACTTAAAAGCTTTTGTACAGCTAAAGAAATTACAAAAAAGCTCAACAGACACCCCACAGAGTGGGAGAAAATCATAGCAAATGAAACAACAGACAAAGAATTAATCTCCAAAATCTACAAGCAACTCAGACAACTCAGCACAGGAAAAACGAACAACCCAATCAAAAATGGGAAAAGACCTAAAGAGACGCCTCTCCAAAGAGGACATACAGATGGCCCAAAAATACATGAAACGATGCTCAACCTCACTTATTATTAGAGAAATGCAAATTAAAACTACAATGAGATATCACCTCACACCCGTCAGAATGGCCATCTTCAAGAAATCTGCAGACAACAAATGCTGGAGAGGGTGCGGAGAAAAGGGAACCCTCTTGCATTGCTGGTGGGAATGTAAATTGATACAGCCTCTATGGAAGACAGTCTGGAGATTTCTTAAAAAACTAAAAATAGAAGCACCCTATGACCCAGCAATCCCACTCTTAGGCTTATATCCTGATGAAATAAAAACTGAAAGAAGCACCTGTACCCCAATGTTCATTGCAGCTCTCTATACAATAGCCAAAACATGGAAGCAACCTAGATGTCCATCGACGAATGAATGGATCCAGAAGCTCTGGTACATATATACAATGGAATACTACTCAGCTGTTAAAAGGGGCCCCAACTTCAGACCTCAAAAAGCAACAGTCATCAAGACAGTATGGTACTAGCACAAAAACAGAACTATAGACCAATGGAACAAGATCGAGAACCGAGAGATTAACCCACACACCTATGGGTACCTTATTTTTTATAAATGAGGAGAAACTTTAAAATGGGACAAAGACAGCCTCTTCAACAAGTGGTGCTGGGAGAATTGGACATCTACATGCAATAAAATGAAGTTGGAACCTTCCCTGACATCATACACTAAGATCAACTCAAAATGGATTAAAGACCTCAATGTAAGACCAGAAACCATCAAACTCTTAGAGGAGAATATAGGCAAAACCCTCAAGGACATCAATCAAAGCAAGATCTTCTCTGACCCACCAACTAAAATAGCAGAACTGAAAAGAAAAATGAACATATGGGACTTCATGAAACTTAAAAGCTTTTGTACAGCTAAAGAAATTACAAAAAAGCTCAACAGACACCCCACAGAGTGGGAGAAAATCATAGCAAATGAAACAACAGACAAAGAATTAATCTCCAAAATCTACAAGCAACTCAGACAACTCAGCACAGGAAAAACGAACAACCCAATCAAAAAATGGGAAAAAGACCTAAAGAGACGCCTCTCCAAAGAGGACATACAGATGGCCCAAAAATACATGAAACGATGCTCAACCTCACTTATTATTAGAGAAATGCAAATTAAAACTACAATGAGATATCACCTCACACCCGTCAGAATGGCCATCTTCAAGAAATCTGCAGACAACAAATGCTGGAGAGGGTGCGGAGAAAAGGGAACCCTCTTGCATTGCTGGTGGGAATGTAAATTGATACAGCCTCTATGGAAGACAGTCTGGAGATTTCTTAAAAAACTAAAAATAGAAGCACCCTATGACCCAGCAATCCCACTCTTAGGCTTATATCCTGATGAAATAAAAACTGAAAGAAGCACCTGTACCCCAATGTTCATTGCAGCTCTCTATAAAATAGCCAAAACATGGAAGCAACCTAGATGTCCATCGACGAATGAATGGATCCAGAAGCTCTGGTACATATATACAATGGAATACTACTCAGCTGTTAAAAGAAATGCAGAAGACTCAATCCTAATGAAGTGGCTGGCTCTAGAACCTATCATAAAAAGTGAAGTAAGTCAAAAAGAAAGACAAATACAGTATACTAACACACATATATGGAATCTAGTAGGACGGTCTTGATATCACACACAGGGAACTCATGAAAAAAGAAAAAAAAAGAGAGCATAGACATAGGGACATCGTGGTGAATAAATAGGGAGGGGGGAGCATGGAGGAAGTAACAAGGAAACCTATAGTGTTATGTGTGGAAAAGATAGCTAGTGTCACAGTGCTAAGGGAATAGGAGTGCTTACAATGGCTTGGGGCAAAGGTCTGGAGGGTGGGATGGGGGGATCTGGGTGGGTGGGGACCATGGATATGCATATGACTGATCTGGGAACATACATGTATGTGAACAACAAAACTCTGTAAAACCTTTAAAGAATAAAAAAAAAAAGAAACAGAGTCTGACTGTAGGTTCTAGCAAGGCCCAGTCTCAGACGTTGGGCTCTAGTGAGGACCAGTTTCAGATGTAGGCTACAGTGAAGCCCATAGTCAGACTGTAGTCTTCAGTGAGTGACAATGTCATACTGAAGTCATCATTAAGTACCAGAGTCAGACAGCAGTCTCTAATGATGACCATGTCAGACTGTAGGCTCTAGTGTGGACCAGTTTCAGATTTAGACTACAGTGAATAACAATGTAAGATTGAAGTCTTCAGTAAGGACCAGAGTCTACTGACGATCAAAGTCTGACTGTCGGCTGTAGTGAGGACCAACGTGAGACTGTACACTACAGTAAGAACCAGAGTCATAATGTAGGCTCTAATGAGGACCAGTGTCAGACTGTAGGCTACGGTGTGGAACAAAGTCAGACCTTAGGCTACAGTAAGCACTGGAGTCAGACTGTAGGCTACAGTGAGGACAAAATTCAAACTGTAGGCTACAGTTAGAACCATAGTTAGAATGTAGGCTCTAATGAGGACGAGTGTCAGCCTATGGGCTATCGTGAGGACCAAAACAGACTCTAGGGTACAGTAAGAAACAGAGTAAGACTGTAGGCTCTAATGAGGACTTCTGTAAGCTCTGGTACATATATACAATGGAATACTACTCAGCTGTTAAAAGAAATGCAGAAGACTCAATCCTAATGAAGTGGCTGGCTCTAGAACCTATCATAAAAAGTGAAGTAAGTCAAAAAGAGAAAGACAAATACAGTATACTAACACACATATATGGAATCTAGTAGGACGGTCTTGATATCACACACAGGGAACTCATGAAAAAAAAAAAAGACAGAGCATAGACATAGGGACATCGTGGTGAATAAATAGGAGGGAAGCATGGAGGAAGTAACAAGGAAACCTATAGTGTTATGTGTGGAAAAGATAGCTAGTGTCACAGTGCTAAGGGAATAGGAGTGCTTACAATGGCTTGGGGCAAAGGTCTGGAGGGTGGGATGGGGGATCTGGGTGGGTGGGGACCATGGATATGCATATGACTGATCTGGGAACATACATGTATGTGAACAACAAAACTCTGTAAAACCTTTAAAGAATAAAAAAAAAAAAGAAACAGAGTCTGACTGTAGGTTCTAGCAAGGCCCAGTCTCAGACGTTGGGCTCTAGTGAGGACCAGTTTCAGATGTAGGCTACAGTGAAGCCCATAGTCAGACTGTAGTCTTCAGTGAGTGACAATGTCATACTGAAGTCATCATTAAGTACCAGAGTCAGACAGCAGTCTCTAATGATGACCATGTCAGACTGTAGGCTCTAGTGTGACCAGTTTCAGATTTAGACTACAGTGAATAACAATGTAAGATTGAAGTCTTCAGTAAGGACCAGAGTCTACTGACGATCAAAGTCTGACTGTCGGCTGTAGTGAGGACCAACGTGAGACTGTACACTACAGTAAGAACCAGAGTCATAATGTAGGCTCTAATGAGGACCAGTGTCAGACTGTAGGCTACGGTGTGGAACAAAGTCAGACCTTAGGCTACAGTAAGCACTGGAGTCAGACTGTAGGCTACAGTGAGGACAAAATTCAAACTGTAGGCTACAGTTAGAACCATAGTTAGAATGTAGGCTCTAATGAGGACGAGTGTCAGCCTATGGGCCATCGTGAGGACCAAAAACAGACTCTAGGTACAGTAAGAAACAGAGTAAGACTGTAGGCTCTAATGAGGACTTCTGTAAGACTTAGAATCTAATGACAACCAGAGTAAGACTGTAGGCTACAGTGAGGAGCCAAATCAGACTGTAGGCTACATTAAGAAACAGAGTCAGACTGTAAACTCTAGTGAGGACCAGTGTCAGACCGTAGACTACAATGAGGACCAAATTCAGACTGTAGGCTATAGTAAGAATCAGAGTTAGACTGTAGGCTCTAGTTAGGAACAGTGTCAGTCTGTAAGCTACAGTGAGGACCAAAGTCAGACTGTAGGCCACAGGAAGAAACAGAGTCAAACTGTAGGTACTAGCTAGGCCCAGTGCCAGACTGTGGGATCTAGTGAGGACCAGTGTCTGATGTCGGCTACAGTGAAGACTATAGTGAGACTGTAGTCTACAGTGAGTAACACAATGTCAGGATGAAGTCACCAGTAAGTACCAGAGTCAGTCAGTAGTCTCTAATGATGACCAATGTCAGACGGTAGGCTCTAGAGAGTGGACCAGTTACAGATGTAGACTACAGTGAGTAACAATGTCAGATAGAAGCCTCCAGTTAGAACCAGAGTCAGACGGTAGGCTCTACTGACAACCAATGTCACATCGTAGAGTCTACTGAGGACCAAAGCCAGACTGTAGGCTACAGTAAGAAGCAGAGTCATAATGTAAGCTCTACTGAGGACCAGTGTCAAACTGTAGGCTACAGTGTGGAACAAAGTCAAACTGTAGACTACAGTAACAACCAGAGTCAGAATGTAGGCTCTAGTGAGGATCAGAGTCAGACTGTAGGCTACAGTGAGGAGAAAATTCAATCTGAAGGCTACATTAAGATTCACTGTTAGAATGTAGGCCCTAGTGAGGACGAGGGTCAGACTATGGGCCAACGTGAGGACCAAAACACACTATAGGCTACGGTAGGAACCAAAGATCAGGCTGTAGGCTCTAGTGAGAACCACTGTCAGACTGTGGACTCTAGTGACAACCAGAGTCAGACTGTAGGATACTGCGAGGACCAAAGTCAGACTGTAGGCTACAGTAAGAAACAGAGTCAGACTGGAAGGTCTTGTGAGGACAAGTGTCAGGACTGTAGGCTAAAGTAAGGACCATTGTCAGACTGTAGTCTACAGTGAGGAAAAGGGTCAGACTGTAGACTACAGTAAGACAAAGAGTCAGACTGTATGCTAGAGTAAGGACCAAAGTCAGACTGTAGGCTAGAGTAAGAAACAGAGTTAAACTGTAAACTCTAGTGAGGACGAGTGTCAGACTATAAGATACAGTGCGGACCAAAGTCAGACTGTAGGCTAAAGTCAGAAACAGAGTTAGACTGGCTCCAGTTAGGAACAGTGTCAGTCTGTAGGCTACAGTGAGGACCAAAGTCAGACTGTAGACCAGAGTAAGAAACAGAGTCAGAGTGTAGGTTCAAGCAAGGCCCAGTTTCAGACTGTAGGCTCCAGTGAGGACCCGTTTCATACGGTAGGCTACAGTCAGGACCACAGTCAGACTGCAGACTACAGTAAGAACCAGATTCAGACTGTAGGGTCTATTGAGGATTAGTGTCAGACTGTAGGCTCTAGTGAGGAACAGTGTCAGTCTGTAGGCTACAGTCAGGACCACAGTCAGACTGTAGGATACAGTAAGAAGCAGAGCCATACTATGGGCTCTAGTGAGGGTCAGTGTCAGACTTTAGGCTACAGTGAGGTCAAGAGACAGACTTTAAAGTCTATTGAGGTCCTGTGTCATATTGTAGGCTACAGTAAGAACCAGAGGCTGATTGTATGCTCAACTGAGGACCAGTGTCAAACTGTAGACTACAATGAGGACAAAAGTCAGACTGTAGGCTACAGTAAGAACCAGAGTCAGACTGTAAGCTCTAGTGAGGACCAGAGTCAGACTGTAAAATCTAGTGAGGAACAATGTCAGACTGTAGGCCTAGTGAAAACCAAAGTCAGACTGTAATCTACAGTAAGAACCGGGGTCATAGAACAGGCTCTAGTGACGACCAGTGTCAGACTGCCAAACTCAGACTGCAGGCTACAGTAAGAACAAGTGTCAGCCTTGAGGCTCTAGTGAGGACCAGTGTCAGACTGTAGGATACAGTGAGGACCAAATTCAGACTGCAGGCTACAGTAAGAACCAGAGTGAAACGTTAGGCTACAGTATCCCAATGTAGTTCTTTATAGTGTTTAGCCATGTGCAGCGAATGCTGGGAGTGTATGTGTGCCTATGGGTAACATACTGTCTTCGGTTTGGTTTTTCGTCGAGGCTCCCATCTGAGAAATCTTATAAGTGACCAAGAGATTTGCATCCTGAGGATTAGATGGGGATTATCAAATTATGTGCGTACTTCTGGAAGAACAGGAGGCGATGGCTGGCAAACCTCTAAATAACTTGTGAACTGTGACCTGGATAAACCAGATGACTTAGGGACTTGGACATGGATTATATCCCTGCATCTTTGGTGTTTAGAAGAGAACCTGGTGAGATCTGGACACAAGTCCAACATTGTATCACCATTCCTTGAAATTGGACCCAGTTTCCTCAGATATATCTGACCAAGCAAACACTAGCACCTTTCTTTAATGTTTTTTTTTTTTTTTTTTTAATGCAGGCTCTGCCTAGCTTGTCGGGATACCCCAGACTTACACAGTCTTACTACCCGGAGGTATTGAGAAACACTATCATGCAGTAGTTCGCTGGCCTGACGGGAGGAGGTGTTCTAGCTGGGTTGGAATGCTGGTCGGGGTAGGGAGTCAGTGGAGAGTTGTCTGCTGACAGGTGAGTGAGCAGCCAGTCTAGCAGCTGTTCTCCAGTCGTGTTTTCCACAACTTCATCCAGTTGTAGTTCCTTAGAGAACTTCACGACCTCCTGAAGAAGGTCTCCAACACTTTTCTGCTGCCAGAGCCGAAACTTCAGGAAGCTGTGGAGAGAGCAGAGATAGCTTGAGTCATGTTGATGCTTTTGGAGCTGGGACCCAGATGGAGAAAGTCCACTATACCTCAGCCGCCTTCCTGCCTACGATTCTAGGACTAAATGGTGAAAAGAATAGACAGAAAAAAAAATGGACTGCTCTGAGGACAATACTGCCTCCCCGTCCCCACCCATTCCAGCCCTCTGTCTTCTTGTACCTTGTTGAATCACTCTCACTTACCTTCTCCAGTTGTCCATCATCGTCTCCCATGAAGTAGAGCCTGGGTATGTTAAATTGTGAGGCTGCGATCCACTGCAGGACAGCTTGGAGCTGCTTTTGCAAATTGCTCATTGAGCACTGATTACTGACGATGAGTTTGTGTCCAGAAGAGTCTTGGTGGCTCTGCGATGTTCCAGCTCCCTGGTTACATCTGGAGTTGCCGGCGTGGTAAAGAGCATTGTTGGCCAAGGATGCTTGTTCTTCCAAGTCAGCGAGGCTTCCACCATTGTTGCTATACTTAGCCATGATAAGGCGCAGCTTCATTACAGATTGTATCAGCTGATCTATAAACTGTCGGTTCACTTGCTTCATCCCACCGATAAAGTCAAATTCTTGATTGTCCTGCTGTGGTTCTTCCTGCCTCTGAGACTGCGTGCACGGAGGCTGGCTTGTTTGTCTTGGCCTCAGAACGTTTGTTCTCACTTTCACATATGTCTTCACAGGTGAAGGGGCTCTCATTGAGCAGTTTTTGAATCAGGGATATAAAGAGGGTTGACATATCTACCTTCTGGGAGTCCATGTGTCGATCCTCCTTTGAGAGGTGGATGGCTCAGGCGCTTCACGAGGCTCTTGGTGTTTCATTGAAAGGGCCTTGGCACATTGGGTACCTCCGCACTTTCGTATCGGGCACTCTGAGTCGTATAGCTTGTGGAAACAGGACAGTCTTCTTCAGATGCATCTTGCCCTTGACCTGCTGGGTCAGATGGTACTGGATCAGCCTAAGGGCGGAGACAATCGAGTCCTTTGCCAGTGAGTCTGTGGAAGGGCTGATCTTCTCTCTCTTCTCCTCCTTACTGGGACATGGGTTGCTAGGCAGCTTGCCTTGATTGCCCTGATTTTGGTTCCACACCGTCAGGCTCTCCTCGAGGATATGTTCGCCTACCTTCTCAGCACTGGTCAAAGACTTGCATTCCTCTCCCTTCACTTTACACTTGTTCTTTCCCCTCATTTCGACCTTCAGAGCTGAGGATTCGAGACCTTGGTTTTGCCCTTGGGGTCGTGGAGCTAGCTTTCAAGGCTGCATATGCGAAACACTGTGATTCCGCTTTCCTGCTGTTCACCAAGAAGAGCATTGACCAAACGTTTCAGCATAGCCTCCATGATATCAGTAGCATTTTGTTTCCCATGGTGAAACAGATTCCTCTTGACGGCTGAGACAAAGTCTGGGTCGGTCATCAGTACTCCTGTGATATTATGTGTGTTTCTCAAGCATGAGTCAATCAAATCGGACACAATTTCCTGGGTATGTTTTAACAGAACCCTTTTCAGGACCACACAGGCTGAAACTGGGTTCCCAGAGGTACGAACGTTCAAGGTCTTCGTGACAGACGCCATCATATCGGATGCCACTCGATTGGCACAGATCATGTGTCCTTTGCTGATGGAATCTGCAGATTCGTTGCTGACTCTTGGGTCCATCTGTTTGTCTCCGCCTTTCTTCCTGTTGGATAATTCACCATTCGGAAAGGTTTCCGACTGCCATCTGTACACTCCTCCCCATTGCGGTGCGTTTCTGCAGAGGTCACTGACAGCATCGTGGGCCATTTCAGAAGTGATCTTACTCACAACACTGTGGGGCTGATTTTCCTTTGCCTCCACGGGGTAGATAGATTGAAGGAAATTCACTTGCACCTCCTAATTTCTTGATTTCCTTATGGGTCTTCAGGAATACCGGAGAAGATAACTGGTTGTTATAGAAAGACGGGTCATTCATAGCCCATTTTCCTTCAGGGAAGAATACTGTCCTCTGATTAATGGCATATTTGGCTGATGGACTGGAGGAACTCTGGTCATTGTTGGTGTTTTGGCCTCTGTTACTTCCAGATTTCGGCTGTGAGGTCCGTTATTTAGGCAATCCAGGCTCAGACAGCTCCCCTCTATGTCGCCTACTTTGTGTTTAGAGATGCATGCTGAGGGGCTGAGTGCATGTTGGAAACCTAGGGCATACGTTTGAAGATCATTCGAAACCAACTGAGGACACTTGGAGGATCAGGGGAGTTTGTTTAAAAAGCATACTGACCCTCCGCCTAAAAAGGAATAACACCCATGCATGAGAGTCTGGCCAGGCAACTTCTTCTCTCTATTTATTTAGAAACTCCATCCTAAAAGTGGCACAGATTAGGATTTGGCCTTTAGCATGTGCATGGGCGCATCACACACAATTGTGTTCATTACTACTCATTCAGCACAAGTGGCGGCAACAAAACTTAGGGTATGCACATTTGTACACTACATACGAGTCTTATCACTGTCAATTTCATCTGAGTATGTGAGCTAAGCACATGTCAAAAATGTGTCAGTGTCTCTGTTAGTGTCTACATGCACACCGCATTTTAACTCATGAGCGTGAACATGTGTCAACCCAGATTTGAGTGTGTGAAAATGTGCCTGTGTGCATGTGTGCATGCATTTGTCAGTGCACGTGTGAGATGTCACCGTGCAAGCGTGTGTCATAATGGGCTGACATCATGTGCACTGTATTCTGTCATTTGTGTAGGCTAGCGTGTGCATGGTAGTATGCATACTTAGCATGTGTGTGTGAAGGTAAAATTGTATGCATGTCAGTGTGTCTCTGAGTGTGCAAATGAGCAAGTGTTGAGTGAGCGGCATATGTGTGTATGATATAAATCCAATAGCATGTATCATGGAGAAGGAAATGGCAACCCGCTCCAGTATTCTTGGCTGGAAAACCCTATGGACAGAGAAGCCTGGCAATCTGTAGTCCGTGGGGTCTCAGATACATGTGGGGAATGACTTGTCATGTGCGCGAATGACCATCCCAAGTTCTGATGGGGATAGTCTGATTCTCTGTGATTAGTGTCACTGTGAGCTACTGCGAACTCACCCTGGGCGCTGAACTTATCATGACCGTGAACGAGGCCTGTGCTCTTTAGAATGTCATAGTATTCAAATTTGGGGCCTATTTGGCAATAGTTCTCTTCCTATCTCTGAACCGGAGCCCTCAGATTCAGCCTTGGGCTGGAATGAGAAAGGCTAGACTGAGAGCTTTAAGTCCTGTACCTTAGACTGGACTTGCTTCTCAGGATGCGTGATCACAGTGATTTCTTTCTCTTCGAGATTCAAAGTACCTTCTGAACTGCAACCAGCAGCACCCTACGGAATGAAGAGATAAGCCTGTTGTGAAAAGCTGCTTTTTGAGATTTCTCCAAGCTGGCCCCCCAGGCTGCCACTTCAAAGCAAGAATGACGGCTTCTCACCTGCGTGCCCTCCGCCTTCCCACCCTCTGCCACCACCTTTCCTTTCTCAGGATGTCACTCGTAACCCTTCTCAGCAGCAGCAGCAGCTCCCACCCCATCTCAACCCTGAGGGGAGCAGAGGGTACCCACCTGAGAATCTTTATCTTCCCATTTAAAGTGGAGACATCAACGAAGTGTATCTGCGCCAGATTAGAAGGGTGAGTTTAGAAAAATCCTCAGAAAAGGCCTTAATTTCCCGGGAGATGATAGCAGCACCTACCTTATTAGTTCTTGTGAGAACTGATTGAGACAAAAGCTTTTCGGAGAGTGCCTGGTTATAGTAAAGTACCCAACAGACGACAGACCGATGATATTCATTAGGCAGACAGAATCTTAATGCTACTATATTTCCTAAGTGACAATACTCCCCTGTGGGAGAGAGAGAGAGTTCAAATGCAATATCTACCTTTACTGAGAGAACTGAGAAGGAGATGGCTTGCCCGACTGAGACAGAGTCAAAGTGGAACTCGTATTAGAACCCACCCCTGGCTCCCAGTTTGGAGCACTTTCTGTCACAATACTGTCGCCAAAACGCGGTGTTCTTTATAATGGATGACATAGAGTTTAGGTGGCGCGGATAAACATTTTGTGCTTAATAGGCGCCTTTTCATTGTTATTCATCGGGGAAATACACACTAAAATGCCAGAGCTACCATATATTGATAACATTGCTTAGGCTCATGGTAATTTTAAAATGCAAGTCAAAGTCTAAACCATTGGAAACACATATTAAGTAACTGCATGAGTGGTGCTTGAACGTGAAATGATGTGAAATATTATGTAAACCATTCTTCGTCGGGGAAATAGAACATGAAGTATTTTGTCCGCGCGAGGGAGGCCAGCTGTACAGCAAGCTGCTGGCAGCTAGCGACATCATTATGACCTCCGAGGTGTGAGGTAATAGAGGGTGGTGACTAGGCAACCACCACCCCCTAACTCTCCTCAGCCTGCCTCCCCAGCCCCCCACCCCCACGTCGCCTGCATCACTCCTCTGGCCAAGCCCTCCATTGTCCCTGGGCGATGTATGCCCTCACTGGTGCCCCCCAGACCTTACTGAGCTTGATTTCTTGGAAAAGTCACTATCCTTTAGCTTATCCCGGGCCAGAAAGTCTATACCCAAAGGCTAATGTTGTCCACTCCTGGGCAGGAGTCATTTCGTATCTCACCACTTTCCAGTCCTGGCCTTGTTGTCCAGTTGGGCTGTAGAGATCCACCTTGCACATGCCCCTGCGGCTGTGCAGCCAGTCAATTTCCTCAGACATCTGGAAAGAGAAATACAGTCAATCTGAAAGTCTAACGTGATTTCAAGAAATGGAATCGGTCGATTAAGAATCCCTGGGTGGCTTCTGGAAACTCATCTCTGCGTTTAGTACGAACTAAGCTTAGGCTAGGAACTGGGGGAGGGGGTAAGCCATGGGGGAAGGACACACTGAAATGCTTGGACCTGAAGATCAAGATCGCTATCTGTCAGCCCAACCCACAGTCTTCCTTAACTTCGATTCCCCACCCCAACTCGTTGAAACCATGCGAGTGTCATACTCACTTGGGAAAATGCCCGTGAGGGAGAATGACAGGCTGGGAAACATGTTTGAAAGGGGGTCTAGGGACTGTGGGCTACTCAAGCCCACCTCATCCCCTTTAACTGAGTTTTAGCTAAACCGAGGCTAACCCATGTCTTTCTCATTACATTCAAGTGAAATGAAGTTAAGCGCTATAATACTTACCACATAGGGCCACTGGAGAAGCCTAAGATCAATACTAGTAAAGTGAATATAGATTTCAACATACAGAACAAGTTTCTGAATACTGAACCCACTCAGTCTAATAGCTATAGCTAAGAGACAAATGTCTGTGGCAAGAGCAGACCCTGATTTCGTAGGACAAAGTTTGGCTTTACTCTGGAAAGGGAAGAGTCTCTGCCTACTTACTTCAAACCCTTTGCCACCTCCCACCCCTTCTCTCCTCTTTCCTTCATCCCTTCCTCCCCTCTCTCCTCTACTCTCCCCCCCTCTCTTCCTCCTTTCCTTCTCTTCCCTTCTACCTTTCCTCCTTTCCTCCCTCTCCTCCCTCCTCCCCACTTTCTCCTTTCCCATCCTCCCTCCCTCCCTCTCTCTCCTTCCCTCTGCCTCTCTCAGTCTCAACATTTTAATAACTGTCTTCTGATGGCTAGCCTTTCACAGGATACTACTACCTTTCAATAGTCTGCCATTTCCAGCGCGCCATTTCCATTTCATTCCCCTAAGGTCTCAGGCCTCCCTTCAAAATGGGAGGGAGGCATAGAGATGCCTCGTGTGATCTGGATATAGCTAAGTCCAAATCCTTAACAAAACCATAAAAGAAAGAAAAGTTTTGAGTTCATTACCTCGATAATGAAGTTCTTTAGACTGAAGCTGAAAATGTGCCACCTAGAAGGTAGGTGTGTCCCTTGAGATGGAAGTGGGCAGTGCCGAGTTCTTGGGCACGTGCAGCTGGCTGCCAGCCCTGTCAGCTGTTGGATGAGACTGAGGGAGCCAGGCTCTGCCTGGCTGCTTTTGACCCCTGGCCGTATGTCATCAGGCTTTGTTGAGTCATACTGCCTGAAACCGTAGCAACCCAGCAGAGGCGGGGCAGGCTGGCAAACTCAGTAGCCCTTCAGATCAAAAGCATATCAGTCTTTCCACTGTACAGCACATTTTCTAATATTCTGTCTAGAAGGGTACACGTGCTTTTTTTTTTTTTTTTTTTTTAACATTTTGTCCAGCTCACCGGTCCTTAAGGCCTCCCTTCTCGTTCCTCTTCGGGCTAGACTTCCAGAACCACCTAGTTATATTAGTCACCAGCTTGGTGGGAGTCTGCATTATGTGGCGAGATCTTTAGATTTATGTGGAAAGAGAGGAATATTAGAAACCTTTCTAGGTATCCTGAACAGAAATATGAAAGTAGAAAATGTGAGGCGATCTTAGCCATGTTTGTAGTTTCACCTCAGCGTTGAGACATCTCAGCAGCTGGTGAAACCAAAGTCAGACCATGTCCCTACATTTGTGGAATCAGAGTAGGCTATTCTGTAGGAACTTGGAATGGCTTTTGCTTTTAAATTGGGATGCCATGACCCTTCCAGTTTGACTCGAGATGTTGCTGCTTTCCCCAACCCTCGGTGCTCTCCTAAAGACTTGACCGCCACTTAGTACCAGAACGTGTACTTCATGACATCCCTGTTTCTCTAAAGAACAGTAGCCGCACACTCAGGGCTTTCGCCTTAGGATTCTCGTGGCTAGTTGGTCCAGCAGGCTGGCACGTTTATTATTATTATTATTATTATCATTTTAGATTTTTCTTTTATTTTATTGTAATTTTTGCTTTTACAGAGCTTTTTCTTTACCGATGTGTATGTTCCCGGATTAGTCATATGTCTATTCCTGGCCCCTCACCTCCACCGCCCTCTCAGTCCTCCTCCCAGCCCTCCAGGCCATCTCACAGCGCCTCTCCAGGATCCCTAGTCCCACAGCGCAATGAGCATGGCTATCTTTTTCACATGTGATACTATGGGCTTCCATGATACTCCTCTATGCCTCCCACCCACTATTCCTTCCTGCAGTGTCCATATGTCTGTTCTCCATGTCTGTGTTTGTTTTAATATGGAAAGATATATAATGTCACAGGTAATACATACTCACATACCTCTACAGCCTACAGGGAAACAAACTCCCATGAGTATAAGCCAGTAGAACAAGTTAATCAGAGAAAGAAAAAAATATAAATTCATCAAATATCATACAAAATAATGTTCAAGGTTTTAAAGCTTTAAAACGGGAGAAGGAATAAAGAGAAAAGCAAAAATAAACACGGGAAACCAATCAAGACGTAACGCATTCAGATATTGAATCCAGACATACAAGAATAATACACAGGAAACTGAACAGCAAGTGGTTGTCTTGTTTTTTTTTTTTTAATTTTATTGGACTTTTTACTTTTACGGATTTTTGTTGTTTCCACGTATGATCCCAGATTAGTCAGATGTATATCCCCCGCGTTCCACCCCTCCAGGCCGTCGCACAGCGCCCCTGCAGGATGAAATTTTCTCACAGCGCAATGACCATAGGTACCTTTTTCACATATGATAGTACAGGTTTTCATGCTACTTCCTTTACGCCTCCCACCCACTGTGCATTCCCCACAATGTCCATATGTCTGTTCTCCATATCTCTTGCTCCATCGCTTCACTGCGTGTGTTCTCATTACCCTCCTACTAGATTCCACATATATGTGTCAGTATATGGTGCCAGTGGTTTTCTTTAATAGCCATCTAGACCTAAGTAAACATTTATTAAACAAAAAGTGTGGCTTAATGAATTACATACCGTGCTACACAGTAAAAGCATGAAGTTAAAATGGGAAAATGTGGTTAAAGTGAGTAACTTGGAGCTCCAAAAGTACTGGAGAGCAAACAGAGACGGAAGCAACGTTTGAAAGACAGCATCCAAATTGCTTCAGGAATGATAAAAGATACCAATCCAAATGTCCCAAAGTAAAATACTCTGAATTAGTGGGAAGACTGTGCTAGAAAAGAAATAGGATTTGGCGTGAGGCAAATCTGGATTTGAATCCCAAGACTCCTGCTTATTGATTGTATGACCTTTGAAAAGGTCGTTAAACCTGACCCTCTAATTCCACCAGTGTATAAAGCAGCTAGTAACAAACCATCTCACAAGGTTTTTAAAAGAATGAAAGTACCTAGTAGTGTCTGGCACTCAGAAAATGCTCTGGAAAGGTCATTTCTTGCCTTCCCAGTACCTCGGTGTTCAATAATATCGCCACTATGGTAATTAGCCTTTCTTCTTCCTGGCTGGGCGGCGCTGGGATGTAGAAACTCAATTGATTCTTTCAGAGCTTTTCATGTTNCGACACCACGGAGACCTCCGTGCAGGGGTTCTGCTGGACTTCTGGCATGTCTCCGAGTGAGTGGGGAGGAAAACAACCGGGATTGGTTTACAGCTGATGGCAGAGTCTCACAGCTCACAAGTGTATTCTATCCTATACCTTTGCAAAGCTCACTCATTAACCGTTGTACTGGGGGGTTTGATTTTCATGGATGTACAAACATGTCATTGGCTAAAGTAGCATTTTTATTTCTACTGCTCCCATATCTCTGCTTTTTTACTTCGTTTTCTTTGTTTATTATTAGAACTATTTTAAACTAGAATTTCAACCAGGTCACTCTTGTGGGTTTCCTGTTTTAACCAGATTTAATCGAACTGGCACTTTTGTTGGGAAAGTTATGTTAATTGTTCTTATTTAGTCGCTAAGAGGTGTCTGACTCTTTGGTGGCCCCATGGACTGTAGCCTGCCTGGATCCCCCGTCTGTGGAACGTTCCCGGCAAGAATCCTGGGTGGGTTCCCATTTCCTTCTCCAGGGAATCTTCCTGACCCGGGGATCAAACCCGCATCTTCTATGTCTCTTGCTCTGGCAGGAGGATTCTTCACCACTGAGCCACCAGGGAAGCCGTTGGAAAGATACACTCAAGCAAGACAGAGAACGCTGCAGTATCCCTCTCCTCACCGTTGAATGTCTCTTAAGGTTTAAATCAAGCTCCATCTTTGTGGTGTGTTGTTGTTGTTGTTGTTGCTGTTCTTGCTCCAAATTGTATTGCTCCTTTCCTAAGCTTGTTTGACTTGCTCTTTGTTCCCTCCCTAGGTTCTTTAGGCAGGAATTCATCGTTGCTGTTTTGTACTGATGCAACCTATCAGGGCTATACGTTCTCTGAGCACTGCCTTGGCCATCTCCCATAGAGAGGTCTTTCCATAAAATGTCTTGCCAGGTTTTCCTTTTACCTCGTGTCTGCTATGTTTAGTCCCGGCATTATCACTAATCCTCTGGTTTTATAATTTTTGACAGTTTGATTCTTGGCATCGAGTTTGATTGTTTTTTAAAATCGTATGACAGAACCATTTTTAAAAAGGTTTGTTGATTTACTTTTGCTTTAGGCTGTTCTGGGTTTTCACTGCTGCTGCAGGCTCTTCTCTAGTTGCGGGGAGTGAGGGCTACTGTCTAGTTGAGCTGAGCAGGCTTCTTGTTGTGGTGACTTCTCTTGTGGAACTTGGGCTCTAGGGCACGTGGGCTTCAGCAGTTGCAGCACGTGGGCTCAGCATTTGCGGCTCCGAGGCTCTAGAGCACAGGCTCCATAGTTGTGGCTCACGGGCTTAGTTGCTCCGCAGCCTGTGGGATCTTCCTGGATCAGGGACTGAACCTGTGTCTCCTGCATTGGCAGGTGACCTCTTCACCACTGAGCTACCAGGAGGCCCAACTCTGATATATATGTTTCAAGCTTTTATTTTACTTTTAAATTTACAGAGTTTTGTCGTGTACAGATATGTATGTTCCCAGGCTGGTCATATGGATATCCCTCCCATCCCACCCTCCAGACTAATTTTGATGGATCCAAAACACTATGGATTTAGGGAATTTGGGATTAGCAGAGGCAAACTATTGCATATACGGGGCAGATAAACAATGAAGACTTACTGGACAGCACAGGGAACTATGTTCAGTGTTCTGTGATAAACCATAATGGAAAAGAATATGAAAATGAATGTATCTATCTACATGGACAGATAGATAGATAGATAGATAGATAGATAGATAGATAGGTAGATAGATAGATAGATAGATAGATAGATAGGTATGTATATGTAGACTTTCGTCCCTTTGCTTTACAGCAGAAATTAACACAACATTGTAAATCAACTCTACTTCAATGATAAAACTTTTTTTTCAACACTTTGGTTACTGAGATTTGGTTTTGGTGCTCATTTAAATTTTGTCTCTGAGGCAAATGCCTCTCTTGCCTCGCCTCAGTCTAGGCCTGGCCCTTGTGGTAACCTCTTCACACAACTCTCTGTGAGTTGGGGCCAGATGTCCAGAAAGACTGAAATTGTCAGAGAGAGCAAACCAGTGACACCGCCTGCCTGGTGATAACCATGTGTTCCTTCTTCTGTTCTTGTCATGCTTTCCTACTCTTTGCTGGGATTTCAGCTCAGCAGTAGCCCTTGTCTGTTTCTGGCTGCTGACACTGGGCACAGCTACATCGCCAATAGGATGCCTGGGCTCATTTCTCCATTTAGAGAGGTGAAAGGCCAGGGTCTCACCTCCGGGAATAGACCCCAAGGACTGTTGCGCTCCTGCAGACCCTTGTCAGCCCTTTCTGGCCCAAAGCACTCCTTTCTCTGCTGGAGTCTGTCAGTTAGCTCTGGCAAACATCAAGTGTCCTCACCCTGAACTTACCCCACGCACACAAGGTTCCCTGGGGAACTACGGAAGAGAAACACTTAGAATCTTCAAATGCCACAGTCGGAAGGGCCCTCCGAGATCATTTTGCCGCAGCGCCTCTTTAACAGAACGCATATCTTCCTTGGCTCCATTTCGACCTTTCAAAGAATCCCACGGCTGCCTCATAATAAAAATCAGGAATAAGTCAGGAGCCACGTTAATCAAGAAAGTAAATGACTATGGGACCCAGCTGTGCTCAGGAGGACTGAAACTTCAGAAATGTAGCCGTCATCGTAGGATTTGTTTCTTAGGGGTTTTCTTCAAGGACAGGGAGAAGGATCTGTGGTGGCTCAACTCCGACGCTCTCCATGGAGTAGGGGTCCAACTTGATTAACTTTATCAGGGCTGGGAGTTACAAAAGTCCTGCTCTGAAGAAGCCTGCCTTTCCCTCTGACTGGTCCAGGCACTGTGAAGAAGCTGTGAGCGCTGGTCTCTGTGCTTCTCACCTCCCGACATGTGCCCTTTCAGGTCCCACACCCAGAGAACCTTGTTTTCAGTTGGGGAATGTATCAAGAGCACTTGCAACCGTGTTAGCATGGGCTTTGGAAGGTACAGCTCCTATCCCATATCTAATTTGTAATAAGATCCTCCTTGCAAAGGTTTATAGAAAGAACTCTTGAAAGGGGTCAGTGGCTCCAGGAGTGGCAAGCAGGGATTATGCATACTGAAAAGACTGAGGGCTTCCCAGGTGGCTCCGTGGTGAGGAATCCGCCTGCCAATGCAAGAGACCTAGGAGGTGTGGGCTCGATCCCTGGGTCAGGAAGAACTCCTGGAGAAGGAAACCTGGGAGCCCACTCCCGTGAGCAGCAGAGCCTGGTGGGCTACAGTCCATGCAGTCGCAAAAGCGTCAGACACGACATAGCGACTAAACAGCCCCAGCAAGGAGACATAATTTAAAGGACTATCTCCAGCCTGAATGGAGAGGCCCTTTTCAGGTACCACCACAGTGAAACTGAAGGAAATTGACTCGAATAAATTTCTACTCACAAAGGGCCCTTGGATTGGACTGGATTATCGCGAGGAGAGCTGACCTCAAAATCACCTTAAAAGGACTCTCAGAGGAGAAACTCAATGCAACTTGTATGACCATTTGTAACGTTTTCTTGCCTTATTGGATATTTGCATATGAATCAAATGGGTGTCTATCAAAGACACAATCCTATGCTACTTTTAGAAATCAATCCAGTTGTTGGGTTTGTAGTCTAGTAACTTGTGTCTAGTGCTTCCAGGTTACCTGGGAATTTTGCACCTTGGGTGCACTCCAAGGCCCTAACGGATTGGTCCTGAGGAAATGTACTTTCAAAGGAAAACTACGGTTATGTTCAGGGCGCTGCTGACATTACCAGGCGGAATTCCTCACCTGGCCAATTATTAATGCCTGCTTTGACTCTGACCATCAACATGTTTTCTTCTATTACTCAAGCTCAGTCAGAGCAACTAGCAAAATTTCAGCCAAGGAAAAAATCTCCCACGATTATGGGATGGATTGAGGTGGGTAACACCAGGCTACGGTAATTTAAATTTAAAGTCTCTACATTGGGAACAATTAAATCATGCTAAGGATAATCAGTCTAGTAACACGAGGAAATTGGGCTGTGTGCCTCGTGGACGATGCCAGTATATAACTTCTCTGACAGATCAGGATTGGAGCAGTATAGACTAAGCCAAATGACCTGGGATATGGCTGGCTGGACCTAATGGACGCGCTTGAAGTAATTAGTATGACTTCCTTCATGTGGCTAGCTCTGTTGTTGGTATTGCACCTGCTGTACAAAATTGCTGTTTCTTACATTGCCAAACGTACAGCTGAGCCTCTGATACAATAATACGTAGTTCCGTATGAGACCGGTGATTGTAACAGTGTAAGTCTAGATATGGGAAGAAACAAGAAGAGGGAGTATTTTCCTGGACCACCAGAGGCTAACATCGACAGGAGGTCCAGAGAATCTTGGATACTGTCTTATGGCCCAGTCCACTAACAGCACACTGCATTATCATTGCCACCCCTGGAGATGAGCATTCCTAGCACTATGGGATGAAATGGTCAAGAACTCCCCACCCCCCGCCATCTCCCCAAAACCCATGGTCTGATTTATGACCATGAAGGAGCCCTGCCACCTGGAACCTGGCACGTGCCATTTTCCTCTGCAAAGATTAAGTCATGGCCATTGCAGCTGCTGAACTTCAACACACCGTGAAAGGAATTGGGGTGCAGATCAAGCATGAAGCACTCTTCGGAGCATTAGATATTTTCAGGAGAAGACCTTATGAGTCCCAGTTCTTGCATATTCTGATAACTAGAGAAACCGTCTGAAACTGGCCTGACTAGAGGCTACAGTGTGACTCTGGTTCTTACTAGAGCCTACAGTCTAATGTTGGTCCCCATGTAGCCTACATTCTGACACTGGGAATCACTAGATCTTACAGTCTGGCTCTGGTTCTGAAGGCATCCTACAGTCATAATTTGGACCTCACTGTGCCTACAGTCTGGCACTCATCCTCACTAGAGCCTAGAGTCAGACTCTGGTTCTTACTGTAGCCTACAATTTGAATTTGGTCCTCACTGTAGCCTACAGTCTGACTCTGATCCTCACAAGACCCTATATTCTGACTCTGGTTCTTACTGTAGCCTATTATCTGAATTTGTTCCAAACTGTAGCCTACAGTCTGATACTGGTCCTCACTAGAGCCTACAGTCTGACTCTCTTAATGTACATTACATCTGAGTCTTTTCTTCACTGTAGCCTACAGTCTGACACTGTTCCTCACTGTAGACTTCAGTCTGACACTGGTCTTCACTAGAGCCTACAGTTTGACACTGGTCCTCATTAGAGCCTCCAGTCTGACTCTGGTTCTTAATGTAGCCTACAGTCTGTTTTTGGTCCTCACTGTAGCCTATAGTCTGACACTGTCCTCACTAGAGCCTACATTAAGACTTTGGTTCTTACTGTAGCATACAGTCTGATTTTGCTCCTCACTCTAGCCTACAGTCTGACACTGGTCGTCATGAGAACCTACAGTTTGACTGGTTCTTATTGTAGCCTGCAGTCTGATTTTGGTCCTCACTACACTGGTCCTCTATATATTCTATATTCTGACACTGCTCCTCACTAGAACCTTCAGTCTGACTCTTGTTCTTACTGTAATCTACACTTGACTTTGGTCCTCACTGAAGCCTGCAGTATGACACTGGTCCTCAGTAAATCTACAGTCAGACACTGGTCCTCACTAGAGCTTACAGTCTGACTCTGGTTCTTACTGTAGCCTACAGTCTGACATTGGTCCTCACTAGAATTTACAGTCTAACTCTGGTCCTCACTGTAGCATACAGTCTGACACTGGTCCTCACTAGAGCCTACAGGGTGACTCTGGTTCTTACTGTAGCCTATCTGACGTCTGACCTCTGTAGCATACAGTCTGACACTGGTTTACATTCTGACTGCTGGTCCTCACTGTAGCCTACAGTCTGACACTGGTCCTCACTAGAGCCTACAGTCTGACTCAGGTCCTCACTGTAGCCTACAGTCTGACACTGGTCCTCACTAGACCCTTCAAACTGACTCTGGTTGTTACTCTAGCCTACAGTCTGATCTGGTCCTCACTACCTACAGTCTGACACTCATCCTCACTAGAGCCTACATTCAGTCTGACTTGGTCTTACTGAGCCTACAGTCTGACACTGGTCCTCACTAGAGCCTACAGTATGATTCTGGTCCCTTGCTGTAGCCTACAGTGTGACTTTGGTTCTCACTAGAGTCGAGAGTCGGACTCTGGTTCTGACTGTAGCCTACAGTGTGACTTTGGTCCTCACTAGAGCCTACAGTCTGATTCTGGTTCTCAGAGTGGCCTACAGTATGACACTGGTCCTCACTCGAGCCTAGAGTCTGATTTCGGTTCTGACTGTAGCCTACAGTCTGACTTTGGTCCTAGAAGTACACAGTCTGACCCTGGTCCTCACTGTATCCTACAGTCTGACACTGGTCCTCACTGTAGCCTACAGTCTGACACTGGTCCTCACTAGAATTACAGTCTGACACTGGTCCTCACTAGAGCCTACAGTCTGACTCTTGTCCTCATTTTAGCCTACAGTCTGACACTGGTCCTCTCAGAGCCTACATTCTGACTCTGGTCCTCACTAGAGCTTACAGTCACACTCTGGTTCTTACTGTAGCCTACAGTCTGACTATGGTCCTCACTAGAATTTACAGTCTGATCCTGGTCCTCACTGTAGCCTATAGTCTGACACTGGTCCTCACTAGAGCCTACAGTGTGTCTCTGGTTCTTACTGTAGACTACCGTCTGACTCTGGTCCTCACTAGAACCTAGAGTCTGATTCTGGTTCTGACTGTATCCTACAGTGTGATTTTAGTCCTCATTGCAGCCTACAGTCTGACCCTGGTTCTCACTAGAGCTTAGAGTCTGACTCTGGTTCTTATTGTAGCCTGCAGTCTGACTTTGGTCCTCACTAGATTCTACAGTCTGACACTGGTCATCACCGGAGCCTACTGTCTGAACTTTGGTAATCACTAGAATTTACAGTCAAACTCTGGTCTTACTGTAGCCTCCATTCTGACCTGTGCTCCTCACTAGAATTTACAGTCTGTCAATGGTCCTCACTGTAGGCTACAGTCTGACACTGGTCCTCACTAGAGCCTACAGTGTGACTCTCGTTCTTACTGTAGACTACAGTCTGATTCTTGTCCTCACTGTTGCCTAGAGTCTGACAGTGGTCCTCACTAGAATTTACAGTCTGATTCTCGTCCTCACTGTAGCCTAAAATTTGACCCTGGTCCTCAATAG
Organism: Tragulus kanchil; assembly: GCA_022376925.1. Classification (NCBI taxonomy): domain Eukaryota; kingdom Metazoa; phylum Chordata; class Mammalia; order Artiodactyla; family Tragulidae; genus Tragulus; species Tragulus kanchil. Next base: position 6,542,121 of record JAIOJX010000018.1, read on the forward strand.
AGCTTACAGTCAAACTCTGGTACTGTAGCCTACAGTCTGACACTGGTCCTCACTAGAGACTACAGTCTGACAATGGTTCTGTAACTCTGGCTTACAGTCTGAACCTGCCCTCACTAGTGTCTACAGTCTGACTCTGGTTTTCATTGTAACCTACAGTCTGAATCTGGTCCTCACTGTAGCCTACAGTCTGACACTGGTCCTCACTAGAGCCTAAAGTGTGACTATGGTTCTTACTGTAGACTACAGTCTGACTTTGGTCCTCACTGTAGCATACAGTCTGACACTGGTTGTCACACTAGAGCCTACAGTCTGAATCTGGTCCTCACTGTAGCCTACAGTCTGACACTGGTCCTCACTAGAGCCTAGAGTCTGACACCGGGTCTGACTGTAGCCTAAGGTCTGACTTTGGTCCTCACTAGAATTTAGAGTCTGCTGGTCCTCACTGTACCCTAAGTCTGACACTAGTCCTCACTAGAGCCTAGAGTGTACTCTGGTTCTCACTAGTAGACTACAGTCTGACTCTGGTCCTCACAGAACCTAGAGTCTGATTCTGTTTCTGACTGTATCCTACAGTGTGATTTTGGTCCTTGTTGAAGCATACAGTCTGACCCTGGTCCTCACTAGAGCTTACAGTCGGACTCTGGCTCTTACTGTAGCCTACAGTCTGACTTTGGTCCTCAATGGAATTTACAGTCTGATTCTCGTTCTCACTGTAGCCTAAAATTTGGACCCTGGTCCTCAATAGAGCTTACAGTCAACTCTGGTTTTACTGTAGCCTACATTGTGACACCGGTCCTCACTAGAGACTACAGTCTGACAATGGTTCGTAACTTGGCTTACAGTCTGAACCTAGTCCTCACTAGTCTCTACAGCCTGAATCTGGTTCTCGGTGTAGGCTACAGTCTGAATCTGGTCCTCACTGTAGCCTAAAGTGTGATTCTGGTCCTCACTAGAGTCTAGAGTCTGACTCTGGTTCTGAATGTAGTCTACATTCTGATGGTGGACCTCATTGTTCCCTACAGTCTAACACTGGCCCTCACTTGAGCTTACAGTGTGACTCTGATTCTTACTGTAGACTACAGTCTGACTCTGGTCCTCACTAGAACCTAGAGTCTGACTTTGGTTCGTTCTGAAGACGACAGTCTGACTCTGGTCCTCACTAGAATATATAGACTAAAACTGGTCCTTACTCGAGCATACAGTCTGACTCTCGTCCTCACTGTAGCGTACAGTCGGACACTGGTCCTCTCCAGAGCCTACAGTCTGACTATCGTCCTCACTAGAATTTATAGTCTGACTCTGGTCCTCACTGTACCCTTCAGTCTGACCTGGTCCTCACTAGAGCCTACAGTGTGACTCAGGTTCTTACTGTAGCCTACAGTCTGAATTTGGTCTTCAGTAGAATGTACAGTCTGACTCTGTTTCTGACTGTAGCCTAGAGTCTGACCCTGGACCTCACTAGAGCTTACACTCACACTCTGGTTCTTACTGTAGCCTACAGTCTGTCCTTGGTCCTCACTAGAATTTACAGTCGGACTCTGGTCCTGACTAGAACCTAAATTCTTACTCTGGTACTGACTGTATCCTACAGTGTTATTTTGTCCTCTCTAGCCTAAAGTCTGACACTGGTCCTCACTAGAGCCTACAGTGTGACTCTGGTTCTGACTGTAGACTAGAGTATGATTTTGGTCCTCATTGTAGCCTACAGTCTGACTTTCACTCTCACTGTAGCCTACAGTCTCACACTGGTCCACACTAGAA
>JAIOJX010000018.1:6544381-6570185 GCA_022376925.1 Tragulus kanchil
AAATTTTTGATCTGGTTCTTACTGTAGTTTACAGTCTGACTTTGGTCCTCACAGAATTTACAGTCTGATGCTGGTCCTCACTGTAGCCTACAGTCTGACTTTGGTCCTCACTAGAATTTACAGTCTAACTCTGATCCTAACTGTAGTCTAAAGTCTGACTGATCCTCAATAGAGACCACAGTCTGACTGTGGTTCTCAGTGTAGGCTACAGTCTGAATCTGGTCCTCACTGTAGCCTACAGTCTGACTTTGGTCCTCACTAGAGCTTACAGTCTCACTCTGGTACACACTGTAGCTTACAGTCTGACTTTGGTCCTCACTAGAATTTACAGTCTAACTCTGGACCTACTCTAGCCTACATTCTGACACTGGTCCGCACTAGAGCTTAGAGTCTGACTCTGGTTCTTACTGTAGTGTACAGTCTGACTTAGGTCCTCACTAGAATTTACAGTCTGAATCTGGTCCTCACTGTAGCCTACAGTCTGACACTAGTCCTTACTAGAGCCTAGAGTGTAACTCTGTTTCTCAGTGTAGACTAGAGTCTGACTCTGGGTCCTCACTAGAACCTAGAGTCAGACTCTGGTTCTGACTGTATCCTACAGTGTGATTTTGGTCCTTGTTGAAGCATACAGTCTGACCCTGGCCCTCACTAGATCTTACAGTCGGACTCTGGCCCTTACTGTAGCCTAAAGTCTGACTTTGTTCCTCAATAGAATTTAGAGTCTGATTCTCGTCCTCACTCTAGCATAAAATTTGACCCTGGTCCTCAATAGAGCTTACCGTCAAACTCTGGTTTTACTGTAGCATACAGTGTGACACTGGTCCTCACTAGAGACTACAGTCTGACAATGGTTCGTAACTTGGCTTACCGTCTGAACCTAGTCCTCACTAGTCTCTACAGCCTGACTCTGGTTCTCAGTGTAGGCTACAGTCTGAATCTGGTCCTCACTGTAGCCTACAGTCTGACATTATCCTCACTAGAGCCTACAGTCTGACTCTGGTTGTTACTGTAGCCTACCTTCTGACGTTGGTCCTCATTGTAGACTACAGTCTGACATTGGTCCTCACTTGAGCCTACAGTCTTAGTCCGGTCCTTACTGTAACCTAAAGTCTGACACTGGTCGTCACTAGAGCCTACAGTATGACTCTGGTTCGTACTGTAGACGACAGTCTGACTCTGGTCCTCACTAGAATATATAGACTGACACTGGTCCTTACTGAGCCTACAGTCTGACTCTCGTCCTCACTGTAGCCTACAGTCGGACACTGGTCCTCTCCAGAGCCTACAGTCTGACTATCGTCCTCACTAGAATTTACAGTTTGACTCTGGTCCTAACTGTACCCTTCAGTCTGACCCTGGTCCTCACAAGAGCCTAAGGTCTGGCTCTGGCTCTTAATGTAGCCTACAGTCTGAATTTGGTCCTCATTGTAGTCTACGGTCTGACACTGGTCCTCACTAGACCCTACAGTCTTAGTCCGGTCCTTACTGTAACCTAAAGTCTGACACTGGTCGTCACTAGAGCCTACAGTATGACTCTGGTTCGTACTGTAGACGACAGTCTGACTCTGGTCCTCACTAGAATATATAGACTGACACTGGTCCTTACTGAGCCTACAGTCTGACTCTCGTCCTCACTGTAGCCTACAGTCGGACACTGGTCCTCTCCAGAGCCTACAGTCTGACTATCGTCCTCACTAGAATTTACAGTTTGACTCTGGTCCTAACTGTACCCTTCAGTCTGACCCTGGTCCTCACTAGAGCCTAAAGTGTGACTCAGGTTCTTACTGTAGCCTACAGTCTGAATTTGGTCCTCACTAGAATTTACAGTCTGACTGTGTGTCTGACTGTAGCCTAGAGTCTGACCGTGGTCCTCACTAGAGCTTAGGGTCGGACTCTGGCTCTTACTGTAGCCTACAGTCTGACTTTGGTTTTCATTAGAATTTAGAGTCTGACTCTCGTCCTCACTCTAGCCTCAAATTTCACCCTGGTCCACAATAGAACTTACAGTCAAACTCTTGTGTATACTGTAGCCTACAGTGTCACACCTGTCCTCACTAGAGACTACAGTCTGACAATGGTTCGTAACTTGGCTTACAGACTGAACCTAGTCCTCACTAGTCTCTACAGTCTGATTCTGGTTCTCAGAGTAGGCTACAGTCTGAATCTGGTCCTCACTGTAGCCTACAGTCTGACACTGGTCCTCACTAGAGCCTAGAGTCTGACTCTGGCTGTTACTGTAGCCTACAGTCTGACGTTCGACCTCATTGTAGCATACAGTCTGACACTGGTCCTCACTTGAGCCTACAGTCTGACTCCTGTCCTTACTGTAGCCTACAGTCTGACACTGGTCATTACTAGAACCTACAGTATGACTCTGGTTCGAAATGTAGACTACAGTCTGACTCTGGTCCTCACTAGAATATATAGACTGACACTGGTCCTTACCAGAGCCTACAGTCTGACTCTCGTCCTCACTATAGCCTACAGTCGGACACTGGTCCTCTCCAGAGCCTACAGTCTGACTATCGTCCTCACTAGAATTTACAGTCTGAATCTGGTCCTTACTGTAGCCTACAGTCAGACTCTGGTCCTCACTAAAGCCTACAGTGTGACTATGTTTCTTACTGTAGACTACAGTCTGACTTTGGTCCTCACTAGAATTTACAGTCTGACTCTGGTTCTGGCTGTATCCTACAGTGTGATTTTGGTCCTCATTGTATCCTACAGTCTGACCCTGGGCCTCACTAGAGCTTACAGTCACACTCTGGTTCTTACTGTAGCCTACAGTTTGACTTTGGTTCTCACTAGAATTTACAGTCTGATGCTGGTCCTCACTGTAGCCTAGAGTCTGACACTTTTCCTCACTAGAGCCTACAGTGTGACTCTGGTTCTTACTGTAGACCATAGTCTGACTCTGTTCCTTTCTGGAACCTAGACTCTGACTCTGGTTCAGACTGTATCCTACAGTGTGATTTTGGTCCTTGTTAAGCATGCAGTCTGACCCTGGTCCTCACTAGAGCTTACAGACGGACTCTGGCGCTTACTGTAGCCTAAAGTCTGAATTTGGTCCTCAATAGAATTTACAGTCTGATTCTCGTCCTCACTATAGCCTAAAATTTGACCCTGGTCCTCAATAGAGCTTACTGTCAAACTCTGGTGTTTACTGTAGCCTACAGTGTGACACCGGTCCTCACTAGAGACTACAGTCTGACAATGGTTCGTAACTGGCTTACAGTCTGAACCTAGTCCTCACTTGTCTCTACAGTCTGATTCTGGCTCTCAGTGTAGGCTACAGACTGACTCTGTTCCTCACTGGAAACTAGACTCTGACTCTGGTTCTGACTATATCCTACAGTGTGATTTTGGTCCTTGTTAAGCATGCAGTCTGACCCTGGTCCTCACTAGAGCTTACAGACGGACTCTGGCGCTTACTGTAGCCTAAAGTCTGAATTTGGTCCTCAATAGAATTTACAGTCTGATTCTCGTCCTCACTATAGCCTAAAATTTGACCCTGGTCCTCAATAGAGCTTACTGTCAAACTCTGGTGTTTACTGTAGCCTACAGTGTGACACCGGTCCTCACTAGAGACTACAGTCTGACAATGGTTCGTAACTGGCTTACAGTCTGAACCTAGTCCTCACTTGTCTCTACAGTCTGATTCTGGCTCTCAGTGTAGACTACAGTCTGACTTTGGTCCTCACTGGAACCTAGAGTCTGACTCTGGTTCTGTCTGTATCCTACAGTGTATTTCGTCCTCATTGTAGCCTACAGCCTGACCCCGGTCCTCACTAGAGCTTGCAGTCTGACTCTGGCCCTCACTGTAGCCTACAGTCTGACATTGGTCCTCACTAGAATTTACAGTCTGACTCTGGTCCAAACTGTAGTCTGCAGTCTGACACTGGTCCTCACTAGAGCCTAAAGTGTGACTCTGGTTCTTACTGTACCCTACAGTCTAACTCTGGTCCTCACTAGAACATCGAGACTTACTCTTATTCTGACTGTATCCTACAGTGTGATTTTGATCCTCATTGTAGCCTACAGTCTGACCCTGGTCCTCACTAGAGCATACATTCGGTCTCTGGCTCTTACGGTAGCCTACTGTCTCACTTTGGTCCTCACTAGAATCTACAGTCTGACACTGGTCCTCACTGGATCCTACAGTCTGACACTGGCCCTTAACTTAAACTACAGTCTGATATTTTTCCTCATTATAGCCTACAGTCCGACACTGGTCTTCACTAGAGCCTACAGTATGATTCTGGTCCTTATTGGAGCCTACAGTTTGACACTGGTCCCCTATTGCCTACAGTTAGATTCTGGTACTTACTGTAGACTGCAGTCTTACTCTGGTCCTCACTGGAGCCTACAGTGTGATTCTGGTCCTTACTGTAGCCTACAGTCTGACACTGGTCCTCTCTATTTCCTACAGTGTGATTCTGGTACTTACTGTAGACAAGAGTCTTACTCTGGTCCTCACTTGAGCCTAATGTCTGACTCTGGTTCTTACTGTAGCCTATCGTATGACTCTGGTCCTCACTAGAACCTAGAGTCTGACTCTGGTTCTGACTGTATCCTACAGTGTGATTTTGGTCCTTGTTGAAGCATACAGTCTGACCCTGGTCCTCACTAGAGCTTACAGTCGGACTCTGGCTCTTACTGTAGCCTACAGTCTGACTTTGGCCCTCAATAGAATTTACAGTCTGACTCTCGTCCTCACTGGATCCTACTGTCTGACACTGGCCCTTAACTTAAACTACAGTCTGATATTTTTCCTCATTATAGCCTACAGTCCGACACTGGTCTTCACTAGAGCCTACAGTATGATTCTGGTCCTTATTGGAGCCTACAGTTTGACACTGGTCCCCTATTGCCTACAGTTAGATTCTGGTACTTACTGTAGACTGCAGTCTTACTCTGGTCCTCACTGGAGCCTACAGTGTGATTCTGGTCCTTACTGTAGCCTACAGTCTGACACTGGTCCTCTCTATTTCCTACAGTGTGATTCTGGTACTTACTGTAGACAAGAGTCTTACTCTGGTCCTCACTTGAGCCTAATGTCTGACTCTGGTTCTTACTGTAGCCTATCGTATGACTCTGGTCCTCACTAGAACCTAGAGTCTGACTCTGGTTCTGACTGTATCCTACAGTGTGATTTTGGTCCTTGTTGAAGCATACAGTCTGACCCTGGTCCTCACTAGAGCTTACAGTCGGACTCTGGCTCTTACTGTAGCCTACAGTCTGACTTTGGCCCTCAATAGAATTTACAGTCTGACTCTCGTCCTCACTCTAGCCTAAAATTTGACCCTGATCCTCAATAGAGCTTACAGTCAAACTCTGGTTTGTACTGTAGCCTACAGTCTGACACTGGTCCTCACTAGAGACTACAGTAAGACTATGTTTTTTAACTTAGCTTAGAGTCTGAACCTAGTCCTCACTAGCCTCTACAGCCTGACTCTGGTTCTGAGTGTAGGCTACAGTCAGACTCTGGCCCTCACTGTGGCCTACAGTCTGACACTGGTACTCACTAGAGCCTACATTCTGACTCTGGTTGTTACTGTAGCCACAGGATGACGTTGGACCTCATTGTAGCATACAGTCTCACACTGGTCCTCACTTGAGCCTACAGTATGACTCTGGTTCGTACTGTCGCCTACAGTCTGACTCTGGTCCTCACTGGATTATATAGACTGACACTGGTCCTTACTAGAGCCTACAGTTTGACTCTTGTCTTCATTGTAGCCTACAGTCGGACACTGGTCCTCTCCAGAGCCTACAGTCTGACTATCGTCCTCACTAGAATTTACAGTCTGACTCTGGTCCTCACTGTAAACTTCAGTCTGACCCTGGTCCTCACTAGACCCTACAGTGGGACTCAGGTTCTTACTGGAGCCTACAGTCAAACTCTGGTCCTCACTAGAACATACAGACTTACTCTGGTTCTTACAGTAGCGTACAGTCTGATTTTGGTCCTCATTGTAGCCTACAGTCTGACCCTGGTCCTCACTAGAGCCTACAGTCTTACTGTCACCCTCACTGTGGCCTACAGTCTTACCCTGGTCCTCACTAGAACTTACAGTCTGACTCTGGTTCTTGCCTTAGAATAGAGTCTGACATTTTTCCTCATTATAGGCTACAGTCTGACACTTGTCCTCACTAGAGCCTACAGTATGATTCTGGTCCTTACTGTAGCCTACTGTCTGACTCTTGTCCTCTCTATTGCCTAGAGTGTGATTCTGGTTCTTACTGTAGACTACAGTCTTTCTCTGGTCCTCACGTGAGCCTAATGTCAGACTCTGGTTCCTACTGTAGCCTACAGTCTGACTCTGGTCCTCACTAGAACCTAGAGTCTGACTCTGGTTCTGACTGTATCCTACAGTGTGATTTTGGTCCTCATTGTAGGCTATAGTCTGACCCTGATCCTCACTAGAGCTTACAGTCGGACTGTCATCCTCACTGTAGCCTACAGTCTGACACTGGTCCACACTAGAGCCTACTGTCTGACACTAGTTCTTGCCTTAGAATAGAGTCTGACATTTTTCCTCATTATAGGCTACAGTCTGACACTTGTCCTCACTAGAGCCTACAGTATGATTCTGGTCCTTACTGTAGGCTACTGTCTGACTCTTGTCCTCTCTATTGCCTAGAGTGTGATTCTGGTTCTTACTGTAGACTACAGTCTTTCTCTGGTCCTCACGTGAGCCTAATGTCAGACTCTGGTTCCTACTGTAGCCTACAGTCTGACTCTGGTCATCACTAGATCCTAGAGTCTGACTCTGGTTCTGACAGTATCCTACAGTGTGATTTTGGTCCTCATTGTAGGCTACACTCTGACCCTGGTCCTCACTAGAGCTTACAGTCGGACTGTGGTTCTTACTGTAGCCTGCAGTCTGACTTTTGTCCTCACTAGAATTTACAGTCTGACACTGGTCCTCACTAGAACCAACAGTCTGACTCTCGTCCTCACTGTAGCCTATAGTCAGACACTGCTCCTCACTAGAGCCTACAGTCGGAATCTGGTTCTTACTGTAGCCTACAGTCTGACTTTGGTCTTCAATAGAACTTACATTCTGCCTCTGGTCCTCACTGTAGGCTACAGTCTGACACTCGTCCTCACTAGAGGCTACAGTCTGACTCTCTTCCTCACTAGAATTTACAGTTTGAATCTGATCCTCACTGAGGCCTACAGTCTGATATTGGTCCTCACTAGAGACTTGGTATGACTTTGGTCTTTCTGAAACCTACAGTCTGATGTTGGTCCTCATTGACGCATACATTCTGACACTGGCCCTCACTATAGCCTACTGTACGACTATGGTTCTTACTATAGCCTTCTGTCTAACACTGGTCCTCACTAGAGCCTGCAGTCTGAATCTCGTACGTACTGTAGTCTACAGTCTGACACTGGTCCTCACTAGAGCCTATATTCTGACTCTCATCCTCACCAGAGCCTACCGTCTGACTCTGTTTCTTACTGTAGCCTACAGTCTGACTTTGGTACTCTTTGTAGCCTACAGTCTGACCCTTGTCCTCACTAAATCCTACAGTCTGACTAGGGTTTTGTCAGTCCAGTGAGGGCCAAAGACAGACTTTAGCCTACAGAAAGATCCCTAATGAGACTGTAGCCTCTAGTGAGGACTTTTCTCAGACTGTAGAGTACAGTGGGGACCAGAGACAGACTGTAGATATAGCAAGAACCAGAGTCAGACTGTTAACTCTAGTGAGGACCAGTGTCAGATAATAGGGTACAGTGAGGACCAAAGTCAGACACTAGGCTAAAGTAAGAATGAGAGTTAGACTGTAGGCTCTAGTGAGGAAAAGTGTCAGTCTGTAAAATACAGTGAGGACCAAAGTCAGACTGTAGGCCACAGAAAGAAACAGAGTCAGACTCTAGGTGATAGCTAGGATCAGTGTCAGACTCTGGGCTCCAGTGAGGTCCAGTGTCAGATGTAGGCTACAGTGAAGACAATCGTCAGACTGTAGGCTACAGTAAGGAACAAAATATGACTGTAGAATACACTAGGAAACACAGTCAGACTGAAGTCTCTAGTAAATACCAGTGTCAGGCTGTAGGCTACAGTGAGGAATAAATTACGACTCTGAAGGTATCAACCTTCAGATCCAGAGCCGGACTGTAAGCTGTAGTGAGGACTAGTTTCAGACTGTAGGCTACAGTGAGAACCTAAATCAGGCTGTAAGCTACACTGAGGACAATATTCAGACTGTAGTCTACAGTAAGAACCAGACTGAGACTCTAGGCTCTATTATGGACCAGTGTGAATCTGTAGTCTACACTGAGGACCAAATTCAGACTGTAGGCCAAGTAAGAACCCGTCTCAGACTGTAGGCTCTAGCTAGGACCAGAGTCAGACTGTAGGCTCTTGTGAGGAACAATGTCCGTCTGTAGGCTTCAGTGAGGACATAGTCAATAGGCTACAGTAAGAACCAGATTAAGACTGTAGTCTCTAGTGAGGACCGGTGTCAGACTGTAGGCTACAGTGGGACCAAACTCAGACTATAGGCTGCACTAAGAACCAGAGTCAGACTGTAGGCTCTAGTTAGGACCAGTGTCAAACTGTAGGCTCTTGTGTGGACCATTGTCATACTGTAGGCTTAAGTGAGGATAGAGTCATACAGTAGGCTACAGTAAGAACCAGATTAAGACTGTAGGCTCTAGCGAGGACCAGTGTCACACTGTAGGTTCTTGTGAGGACCAGTGTCAGACTGTAGGCTACATGGAAGATAGAAGTTAGACTGAAGGCTACAGGAAGAACCAGTGTCAGACTGTAGGCTCTAGGGAAGCCCAGTGTCAGGCTGTAGTCTACAGTAAGGAACAAAATATGACTGTAGAATACACTAAGAAACACAGTCAGACTGAAGGCTCTAGTGAATTTCAGTGTCATTTTGCAGGCTACATTGAGGGACATATGACGACTCTAGGATACCTTCAGAACCAGAGCCAGACTGTAAGCTGTAGTGAGGACCAGTGTCTGACAGTAGGCTACAGTGAGGACCAAAATCAGACTGTAAACTATAGTAAGAATCAGAGTTAGACTGTCGGCTCTAGTTAGGAACAGAGTCAGTCTGTAAGCTACAGTGAGGACCAAAATCAGATGTAGGTTCCTGTAAGAACACGACTCAGACTTGTAGGCTCTATTGAGGACCACTGTCAGACTCTAGGAAACAGTGAGGAACAAAGCCAGAATGTAGGGTACAGTAAGAACCAGTCTCAGACTCTAGGCACTAGTGAGGACCAGCGTCACAGGCTAAGTTCCAGTTAGGACCAGAGTCACACTGTAGGCTACAGTAAGAAAAGGAGTCATACTGTAGCCTCTAGTGAGGACCTCTCTCAGTCTGTAGGCTACAGTGAGGACCAAAGTCAGACTGTAGGCCACAGTAAGAAACAGAGTCTGACTGTAGGTTCTAGCAAGGCCCAGTCTCAGACGTTGGGCTCTAGTGAGGATCAGTTTCAGATGTAGGCTACAGTGAAGCCCATAGTCAGACTGTAGTCTTCAGTGAGTGACAATGTCATATTGAAGTCATCATTAAGTACCAGAGTCAGGCAGTAGTCTCTAATGATGACCAATGTCAGACTGTAGGCTCTAGTGTGGACCAGTTTCAGATGTAGAATACAGTGTGTAACAATGTCAGATTGAAGTCTTCAGTAAGGACCAGAGTCAGATTGTAGGCTCTACTGACGACCAATGTCAGACTGTAGGCTTTAGTGAGGACCAACGTCAGACTCTAGGCTACAGTAAGAACCAGAGTCATAATGTAGGCTCTAATGAGAACCAGTGTCAGATTGTAGGCTACGGTGTGGAACAAAGTCAGACCTTAGGCTACAGTAAGCACTGGAGTCAGACTGTAGGCTACAGTGAGGACAAAATTCAAACTGTAGGCTACAGTTAGAACCATAGTTAGAATGTAGGCTCTAATGAGGACGAGTGTCAGCCTATGGGCTATCGTGAGGACCAAAAACAGACTCTAGGGTACAGTAAGAAACAGAGTAAGACTGTAGGCTCTAGTGAGGACTTCTGTAAGACTTAGAGTCTAGTGACAACCAGAGTAAGACTGTAGGCTACAGTGAGGGGCCAAATCAGACTGTAGGCTACATTAAGAAACAGAGTCAGACTGTAAAATCTAGTGAGGACCAGTGTCAGACTATAGGTTCCAATGAGGACCAAATTCAGACTGTAGGCTATAGTAAGAATCAGAGTTAGACTGTAGGCTCTAGTTAGGAACAGTGTCAGTGTGTAAGCTACAGTGAGGACCAAAGTTAGACTGTAGGCCACAGGAAGAAACAGAGTCAAACTGTAGGTACTAGCTAGGCCCAGTGCCAGACTGTGGGATCTAGTGAGGACCAGTGTCTGATGTCGGCTACAGTGAAGACTATAGTGAGACTGTAGTCTACAGTGAGTAACAATGTCAGGATGAAGTCACCAGTAAGTACCAGAGTCAGTCAGTAGTCTCTAATGATGACCAATGTCAGACGGTAGGCTCTAGAGTGGACCAGTTTCAGATGTAGACTACAGTGAGTAACAATGTCAGATAGAAGCCTCCAGTTAGAACCAGAGTCAGACGGTAGGCTCTACTGACAACCAATGTCACATCGTAGAGTCTACTGAGGACCAAAGCCAGACTGTAGGCTACAGTAAGAACCAGAGTCATAATGTAAGCTCTACTGAGGACCAGTGTCAAACTGTAGGCTACAGTGTGGAACAAAGTCAAACTGTAGACTACAGTAACAACCAGAGTCAGAATGTAGGCTCTAGTGAGGATCAGAGTCAGACTGTAGGCTACAGTGAGGAGAAAATTCAATCTGAAGGCTACATTAAGATTCACTGTTAGAATGTAGGCCCTGGGGAGGACGAGGGTCAGACTAGGGGCTAACGTGAGGCCCAAAAAACACACTATAGGCTACAGTAGGAACCAAGATCAGGCTGTAGGCTCTAGTGAGAACCACTGTCAGACTGTGGACTCTAGTGACAACCAGAGTCAGACTGTAGGATACTGCGAGGACCAAAGTCAGACTGTAGGCTACAGTAAGAAACAGAGTCAGACTGGAAGGTCTTGTGAGGACAAGTGTCAGACTGTAGGCTAAAGTAAGGACCATTTTCAGACTGTAGTCTACAGTGAGGAAAAGGGTCAGACTGTAGACTACAGTAAGACAAAGAGTCAGACTGTATGCTAGAGTAAGGACCAAAGTCAGACTGTAGGCTACAGTAAGAAACAGAGTTAAACTGTAAACTCTAGTGAGGACGAGTGTCAGACTATAAGATACAGTGCGGACCAAAGTCAGACTGTAGGCTAAAGTCAGAAACAGAGTTAGACTGTACGCTCCAGTTAGGAACAGTGTCATACTGTAGGCTTCAGTGAGGACCACAGTCAGACTGTAGACCAGAGTAAGAAACAGAGTCAGAGTGTAGGTTCAAGCAAGGCCCAGTTTCAGACTGTAGGCTCCAGTGAGGACCCGTTTCATACGGTAGGCTACAGTCAGGACCACAGTCAGACTGCAGACTACAGTAAGAACCAGATTCAGACTGTAGGGTCTATTGAGGATTAGTGTCAGACTGTAGGCTCTAGTGAGGACCAGTGTCAGTCTGTAGGCTACAGTCAGGACCACAGTCAGACTGTAGGACACAGAAAGAAGCAGAGCCATACTATGGGCTCTAGTGAGGGTCAGTGTCAGACTTTAGGCTACAGTGAGGTCAAGAGACAGACTTTAAAGTCTATTGAGGTCCTTTGCCAGTGAGTCTGTGGAAGGGCTGATCTTCTGTCTCTTCTCCTCCTTACTGGGACATGGCTTGCTAGGCCGCTTGCCTTGATTGCCCTGATTTTGGTTCCACACCGTCAGGCTCTCCTCGAGGATATGTTCGCCTACCTTCTCAGCACTGGTCAAAGACTTGCATTCCTCTCCCTTCACTTTACACTTGTTCTTTCCCCTCATTTCGACCTTCAGAGCTGAGGATTCGAGACCTTGGTTTTGCCCTTGGGGTCGTGGGAGCTAGCTTTCAAGGCTGCATATGCAAACACTGTGATTCCGTTTCCTGCTGTTCACCAAGAAGAGCATTGACCAAACGTTTCAGCATAGCCTCCATGATATCAGTAGCATTTTGTTTCCCATGGTGAAACAGATTCCTCTTGACGGCTGAGACAAAGTCTGGGTCGGTCATCAGTACTCCTGTGATATTATGTGTGTTTCTCAAGCATGAGTCAATCAAATCGGACACAATTTCCTGGGTATGTTTTAACAGAGCCCTTTTCAGGACCACACAGGCTGCAACTGGGTTCCCAGAGGTACGAACGTTCAAGGTCTTCGTGACAGACACCATCATATCGGATGCCACTCGATTGGCACAGATCATGAGTCCTTGGCTGACAGAATCTGCAGATTCGTTGCTGACTCTTGGGTCCATCTGTTTGTCTCCGCCTTTATTCCTGTTGGATAGTTCACCATTCGGAAAGGTTTCCCGACCGCCATCTGTACACTCCTCCCCATTGCCGTGCATTTCTGCAGAGGTCACTTCGACAGCATCGTGGGCCATTTCAGAAGTGATCTCACTCACAACACTGTGGGGGCTGATTTTCCCTTTGCCTCCACGGGTAGATAGATTTAAGGAAATTCACTTGCACCTCCGAATTTCTTGGTTTCCTTATGGGTCTTCAGGAATACCGGAGAAGATAACTGGTTGTTATAAAAAGACAGGTCATTCAGAGCACATTTTCCTTCAGGGAAGAATACTGTCCTCTGATTAATGGCATATTTGGCTGATGGACTGGAGGAACTCTGGTCATTGTTGGTGTTTTGGCCTCTGTTATTTCCCGATTTCGGCTGTGAGGTCCGTTATTTAGGCAATCCAGGCTCAGACAGCTCCCTCTATGTCGCCTACTTTGTGTTTAGAGATGCATGCTGAGGGCTGAGTGCATGGTGGAAACCTAGGGCATACTTTTGAAGATCATTCCGAAACCAACTGAGGACACTTGGAGGATCAGGGGAGTTTGTTTAAAAAGCATACTGCCCCCTCCGCCTAAAAGGAATAACACCCATGCATGAGAGTCTGGCCAGGCTACTTCTTCTCTCTATTTATTTAGAAACTCCATCCTAAAAGTGGCACAGATTAGGATTTGGCCTTTAGCATGTGCATGGGCGCATCACACACAATTGTGTTCATTACTACTCATTCAGCACAAGTGGCGGCAACAAAAACTTAGGGTATGCACATTTGTACACTACATACGAGTCTTATCACTGTCAATTTCATCTGAGTATGTGAGCTAAGCACATGTCAAAATGTGTCAGTGTCTCTGTTGTTGTCTACATGCACACCGCATTTTAACTCATGAGCGTGAACATGTGTCAACCCAGATTTGAGTGTGTGAAAATGTGCCTGTGTGCATGTGTGCGCATGCATATGCGTTTGTCAGTGCACGTGTGAGATGTCACCGTGTGCAAGCGTGTGTCATAATGGGCTGACATCATGTGCACTGTATTCTGTCATTTGTTGAGGCAAGCGTGTGCATGATAGTATGAATACTTAGCATGTGTGTGTGAATGTAAAATTGTATGCATATCAGTGTGTCTCTGAGTGTGCAAATGAGCAAGTGTTGAGTGAGGCATATGTGTGTATGATATAAATCCAATAGCATGTATCATGGAGCGGGTAAATGGCAACCCGCTCCAGTATTCTTGGCTGGAAAACCCTACGGACAGAGAAGCCTGGCAATCTGTAGTCCGTGGGGTCTCAGATACATGGGGGGAATGACTTGTCATGTGCGTGAATGACCATCCCACGTTCTGATGGGGATAGTCTGATTCTCTGTGATTAGTGTCACTGTGAGCTACTGCGAACTCACCTGGGCGCTGAACTTATCATGACCGTGAACGTAGTCCTGTGCTCTTTAGAATGTCATAGTATTCAAATTTGGGGCCTATTTGGCAATACTTCTCTTCCTATCTCTGAACCGGAGCCCTCAGATTCAGCCTTGGGCTGTGCGAATGAGAAAGGCTAGACTGAGAGCTTTAAGTCCTGTACCTTAGACTGGACTTGCTTCTCAGGATGCATGATCACAGTGATTTCTTTCTCTTCAAGATTCAAAGTACCTTCTGAACTGCAACCAGCAGCACCCTACGGAATTAAGAGATAAGCCTGTTGTGAAAAGCTGCACTGTAGGATACAGTCAGAATCAGAGTAAGTCTCTATGTTCTAGTGAGGACCGGAGTTAGACTGTAGGCTACAGTCAGAACCAGAGTCACACTGTAGGCTCTAGTGGGACCAGTGTCAGACTGCAGACTACAGTTTGGACCAGAGTCAGACTGTAAATTCTAGTGAGGACCAAAGGCAGACTGTAATGTAGAGTGAGAACCAGAGTCAGACTGTAAGCTCTTTTGAGGACCACGTTCAGGCTGTAGGCTACAATGAGGACCAAAATCACTGTAGGATACAGTCAGAACCAGAGTCAGACTCTAGGTTCCAGTGAGGACCAGATTCAGTCTGTAGCCTACACTGAGAACCAGAATCAGACTGTAGAGACTAGTGAGGACTAGGTACAGACTGTAAGCCAAGTTACGAACCATTGTCAGACTGTAGTCTCTAGTGAGGACCGGTGTCACACTGTAGGCTACAGTAAAACCAGAGTTTGACTGTAAGCTCTATTGAGGACCAGGTTCAAATTTTAGGCTAGATAGAGGACGAGATTCAGACTATAAATTCTATTGAGGACCAAAGTCAGACTGTAGGCTACAGTAAGGGCCCGAGTCCGACTGTAAGCTCTAGTGAGGACCAGGGTCAGACTGTATGCTTCAACAAGGACCAAAATCACACTGTAGGATACAGTCAGAACCAGAGTCAGACTCTAGGTTCTAGTGAGGACCAGAGTGAGACTGTAGTCTACACTGAGAACCAGAGTTACACTCTAGGCTCTAGTGAGGATTGTGTCAGAGTTAGGGTACAGTGAGGATCAGCATCAGACTGTAAATTCTAGTGAGGACCAAAGTCAGGCTGTAAGCTACAGTGAGGACCTGAGTGAGACTGTAAGCTCTAGTGAGGACCAAACTCAGACTGTAGGCTACAGTAAGAAACAGAGTCAGACTCTAGTCTCTAGTGACGACCAGTGTCAGACTCTAGGCTACAGTGAAGACGAGAGTCAGAATGTAGGATTTAGTGACGACCAGTGTCAGACTTTAGGCTACAGTGAGGACCGTAGTCAGACTGTAGGCTCAAGTGAGGACCAGTGTCAGACTGTATGCTACAATGAGGTCCAAAGTCAGACTGTAGGCTACAGTAACATCCAGAGTCAGACTCTAGGTTCTAGTAAAGACCAGTGTCAAACTATTGGCTACAGTGAGGACCAGATTTAAACTTTAGCCTACAGTGAGAACCAGAATCAGACTGTAGAGACTAGTGAGGACTAAGTTCAAACTGTAAGATAAGTTACGGACCATTGTCAGACTGTAGTCTCTAGTGAGGACCGGTGTCACACTGTAGGCTACACTAAAAACCAGAGTTTGACTGTAAGCTCTATTGAGGACCAGTTACACTCTAGGCTCTAGTGAGGAATAGTGTCAGACTGTAGTCTACACTGAAAACCAGAATTACACTCTAGGCTCTAGTGAGGACTAGTGTCAGTCTTGAGGGTACAGTGAGGACCAACATCAGACTGTAAATTCTAGTGAGGACCAGTGTCAGACTGTAGGCTACAGTTAGAACCAGAGTCAGACTCTAGGCTCTAGTGAGGACCAGAGTCATACTGTAGACTACAGTAAGAACCTGAGTCACACTGTAGGCTCTAGTGAGGACCAGTGTCAGACTGTAGTCTACAGTAAGAACCAGAGTCACACTGTAGGCTCTAGTGAGGACCAAATTCAGACTCTAGGCTACAGTAACAACAAGAGTCATACTGTACGCTTGTGAGGACCAGTGTCACACTGAAGGCTACAGTGATGACCAGAGTCAGACTGTAGCTTCTAGTGAGGACGACAGTCAGACTGTAGGTTCTAGTGAGGACCAGTGTCAGACTGTAGACTACAGTTTGGAAGAAATTCAGATAAAGGCTACAGTAAGAACCAGAGTGTGACTGTAAGCTCTAGTGAGGCCCAGGGTCAGACTGTAGGATACAATGAGGACCAAAATCACACTGTAGGATACAGTCAGAAGAAGAGTCAGACTCTAGGATCTAGTGAGAACCAGAATCAGACTGTAGTCTACAGTAAGAACCATAGTCACACTTTAGGCTCTAGTGAGGACCAGTGTCTGACTGTAGGCTAGAGTAAGGACCAGCATCAGACTGTAAATTCTAGTGACGACCAAATTCCGACCCTAGGCTACAGTAAGAAGCAGAGTCACACTGTCGGCTCTAGTGAGGACAAGTGTCTGACTGTAGGCTACAGTAAGAACCAGAGTCAGACGCTAAGCTCAAATGCGGACCAATGTCAGTCTTTAGGCTACAGTGAGGACCACCGTCAGAATGTAGGCTCTAGTGAGGACCAGTGTCAGACTGTAGGCTACAGTGAGGAACAGAATCAGACTGAAAATTCTAGTGAGAACCAAAGTCTGACTGTAGGCTACAGTAAGAACCAGAGTCAGACTCTAGTCTCTAGTGAGGACCAGTGTCAGACTCTAGGCTACAGTGAGGACCAGTGTCAGACTGTAAATTCTGGGGAGGACCAATGTCAGACTGTGATACAGTCAGAACCAGAGTCAGACTGTTAGCTCTAGTGAGGACCAGGATCAGACTGTTGGATACAATGAGGACCAAAATCACAATGCAGTATATTCAGAACCAGAGTCAGACTCTAGGCTCTAGTGAGGATCAGTGTGAGATTCTAGGCTACAGTGGGGACGAGAGTCAGACTGTAAGCTCTAGTGAGTATCAGGGTCAGACTGTAAGCTACAGTGAGGACCAGTGTCAGACTGTAGGCTACAGTGTGGACCAGTGTCAGACTGTATGCTACAATGAGGTCCAATGTCAGACTGTAGGCTACAATAACAACCAGGGTCAGACTGTAGGCACTAATGAGGACCAGTGTCTGACTATAGGCTCTAGTGAGGACAAGATTCAGACTGTAAATTCTAGTGAGGACCAAAGGCAGACTGTAGGTTACAGTAAGAACCATAGTCAGACTGTCAGCTCTTGCGAGGACCAGTGTCAGACTGTAGATTATACTGAGGACCAGTGTCATACTGCAGGCTTCAGTGAGGACCAAAATCCAACTGTAGATTAGAGTAAGAACAAGAGTCAGACTGTAGGTTATAGTGAGGAGCAGTTCAGTGTTTAGAATTTTAGAGGACCAGTGTCGTACTGTAGGCTCTAGTGAGGACCAAAGTCAGACTGTAGGCTACAATAAGAACCAGAGTCAGACTGTAGGTTCTCATGAGGACCAGTGTCAGACTGTAGGCTAGAGTGAGGAGCAAAATCAGACTGTATGCTACAGTAAGAACCAAAGTCTTAATGTAGGCTCTAGTGAGGACGAGTGTCAGACTATAGGCTACATTGAGGACCAAAACAGACTGTAGGCTACACTAAGAAGCAGAGTCAGACTGGAGGCTCTAATGAGGACCAGTGTCAAACTGTAGGCTCTAGTGAAGACCAGTGTCAGACTGAAGTCTACAGTGAGGAACAGTGTCAGACTGTAGGCTACAGTGAAGAAAAGGCTCAGAATCTAATGTACATTAAGAAGAGAGTCAGACTGTAGGCTCTAGTGAGGACCAGTATGAGACTGTAGGCTACAGTTTGGAACCAAATCAGATAATAGGCTACAGTAAGAACCAGAGTCAGAATGTAGGGTCTTGTGCGGATCAGCGTCAGACTGTAGGCTACAGTGAGGCCCAAATTCAAATTGTCGGCTCCAGTGCGAACCAGAGTCTGACTCTAGGCCCTAGTGCGTATCAGCGTCAGACTGTAGGCACAGTGAGGCCAAATTATGACTGTAGGATGCCTTCAGAACCAGAGCCAGACTGTAAGATCTAGTGAGGCCCAGTTTCAGAATGTAGGCTACATGGGGACCAACATTAGACTGTAGGCTCTAGTAAGAACCAGAGTTACACTGTAGCCTCTAGTCAGGCCAGTTAAAGACGGTTTCTCTAGTTATCAGAATATGCAAGAACTGGGACTCATAAGGTCTTCTCCTGAAAATATCTAATGCTCCGAAGAGTGCTTCATGCTTGATCTGCACCCCGAATTCCTTTCACGGTGTGTTGAAGTTCAGCAGCTGCAATGGCCATGACTTATTCTTGGCGGAGGCAAATGGCACGGGCCGGGTCCCAGGTGGCGGGGCTCCTTCATGGTCATAAGTCAGACCGTGGTTTTTGGGGGGATAGGGGGGGGTGGGGAGTTCTTGACCATTTCATCCCATAGTGCTAGGAATGCTCATCCCCAGGGGTGGCAATGATAATGCAATGTGCTGTTAGTGGACTGGGCCATAAGACAGTATCCAAGATTCTCTGGACCTCCTGTCGATGTTAGCCTCTGGTGGTCCAGGAAAATACCCTCTTCTTGTTTCTTCCCATATCTCGACTTACACTGTTACAATCACCGGTCTCATACGGAACTACGTATTATTGTATCAGAGGCTCAGCTGTACGTTTGGCATTGTAAGAAACAGCAATTTTGTACAGCAGGTGCAATACCAACAACAGAGCTAGCCACATGAAGGAAGTCATACTAATTACTTCAAGCGCGTCCATTAGGTCCAGCCCAGCCATATCCCAGGTCATTTGGCTTAGTCTATACTGCTCCAATCCTGATCTGTCAGAGAAGTTATACACTGGCATCGTCCACGAGGCACACACCCCAAATTTCCTCGTGTTACTAGACTGATTATCCTTAGCATGATTTAATTGTTCCCAATGTAGAGACTTTAAATTTAAATTACCGTAGCCTGGTGTTACCCACCTCAATCCATCCCATAATCGTGGGAGATTTGTTTCCTTGGCTGAAATTTTGCTATTGCTCTGACTGAGCTTGAGTAATAGAAGAAAACATGTTGATGGTCAGAGTCAGAGCAGGCATTCATAATTGGCCAGGTGAGGGAATTCCGCCTGGTAATGTCAGCAGCGCCTGAACATAACCGTAGTTTTCCTTTGAAAGTACTTTTCCCCAGGACCAATCCGTTAGGGTTTTGGAGTGCACCCAAGGTGCAAAATTCGCCCAGGTAACCTGGAAGCACTAGACACAAGTTACTAGACTACAAACCCAACAACTGGATTGATTTCTAAAAGTGGCATAGGATTGTGTCTTTGATAGACACCCATTTGATTCATATGCAAATATCCAATAAGGCAAGAAAACGTTACAAATGGTCATAAAAGTTGCATTGAGTTTCTCCTCTGAGAGTCCTTTTAAGGTGATTTTGAGGTCAGCTCTCCTCACGATAATCCAGTCCAATCCAAGGGCCCTTTGTGAGAAGAAATTTATTCAAGTCAATTTCCTTCAGTTTCACTGTGGTGGTACCTGAAAAGGGCCTCTCCATTCAGGCTGGAGATAGTCCTTTAAATTATGTCTCCTTGCTGGGGCTGTTTAGTCGCTATGTCGTGTCTGACGCTTTTGCGACTGCATGGACTGTAGCCCACCAGGCTCTGCTGCTCACGGGAGTGGGCTCCCAGGTTTCCTTCTCCAGGGAATCTTCCTGACCCAGGGATCGAGCCCACACCTCCTAGGTCTCTTGCATTGGCAGGCGGATTCATCACCACGGAGCCACCTGGGAAGCCCTCAGTCTTTTTCAGTATGCATAATCCCCTGGTTGCCACTCCTGGAGCCACTGGCCCCCTTTCAAGAGTTCTTTCTAAAAAACTTTGCAAGGAGGATCTTATTACAAATTAGATATGGGATAGGAGCTGTACCTTCCAAAGCCCATGCTAACACGGTTGCAAGTGCTCTTGATACATTCCCCAACTGAAAACAAGGTTCTCTGGGTGTGGGACCTGAAAAGGGCACATGTCGAGGGAGGTGAGAAGCACAGAGACCAGCGCTCACAGCTTCTTCACAGTGCCGGGACCAGTCAGAGGGAAAGGCAGGCTTCTTCAGAGCAGGACTTTTGTAACCCCCCAGCCCTGATAAAGTTAATCAAGTTGGACCCCTACTCCATGGAGAGCGTCGGAGTTGAGCCACCACAGATCCTTCTCCTGTCCTTGAAGAAAACCCCTAAGAAACAAATCCTAAGATGACGGCTACATTTCTGAAGTTTCAATCCTCCCTGAGCACAGCTGGGTCCCATAGTCATTTACTTTCTTGATTAACGTGGCTCCTGACTTATTCCTGATTTTTATTATGAGGCAGCCGTGGGGATTCTTTGAAAGGTCGAAATGGAGCCAAGGAAGATATGCGTTCTGTTAAAAGAGCGCTGCGGCAAAATGATCTCGGAGGGCCCCTTTCCCACTGTGGCATTTGAAGATTCTAAGTGTTTCTCTTCCGTAGTTCCCCAGGGGAAACCCTTTTGTGCGTGGGGTAAGTTCAGGGTGAGGACACTTGATGTTTGCCAGAGCTAACTGACAGACTCCAGCAGAGAAAGGAGTGCTTTGGGCCAGAAAGGGCCCTGACAAGGGTCTGCAGGAGCGCAACAGTCCTTGGGGTCTATTCCTGGGGGGTGAGACCCTGGCCTTTCACCTCTAAATGGAGAAATGAGCCCACGCATCCTATTGGCGATGTAGCTGTGCCCAGTGTCAGCAGCCAGAAACAGACAAGGGCTACTGCTGAGCTGAAATCCCAGCAAAGAGTAGGAAAGCATGACAAGAACAGAAGAAGGAACACATGGTTATCACCAGGCAGGCGGTGTCACTGGTTTGCTCTCTCTGACAATTTCAGTCTTTCTGGACATCTGGCCCCCCAAATCACAGAGAGAGTTGTGTGAAGAGGTTACCACAAGGGCCAGGCCTAGACTGAGGCGAGGCAAAGAGAGGCATTTGCCTCAGGGACGAAATTTAAATGAGCAGCAAAACCAAATCTCAGTAACCAAAGTGTTGAAAAAGTTTTATCATTGAAGTAGAGTTGATTTACAATGTTGTGTTAATTTCTGCTGTAAAGCAAAGGGACGAAAGTCTACATATACATACCTATCTATCTACCTACCTATCTTTTTCTATCTATCTATCTATCTATCTATCTATCTATCTATCTATCTATCTGTCCATGTAGATAGATACATTCTTTTCATATTCTTTTCCATTATGGTTTATCACAGAACACTGAACATAGTTCCTGTGCTGTCCAGTAAGTCTTCATTGTTTATCTGCCCCGTATATGCAATAGTTTGCCTCTGCTAATCCCAAATTCCCTAAATCCATAGTGTTTTGGATCCATCAAAAAATTTGTCTGGAGGGGTGGGATGGGAGGGATATCCATATGACCAGCCTGGGAACATACATATCTGTACACGACAAAACTCTGTCAATTTAAAAGTAAAATAAAAGCTTGAAACATATATATCAAAGTTGGGCCTCCCCGGTAGCTCAGTGGTGAAGAGGTCACCTGCCAATGCAGGAGACACGGGTTCAGTCCCTGATCCAGGAAGATCCCACGGGCTGCCGGGCAACGAAGCCCGTGAGCCACAACTATGGAGCCTGTGCTCTAGAGCCTTGGAGCCGCAAATGCTGAGCCCACGTGCTGCAACTGCTGAAGCCCACGTGCCCTAGAGCCCAAGTTCCACAACAAGAGAAGTCACCACAACAAGAAGCCTGCTCAGCTCAACTAGACAGTAGCCCTCACTCCCCGCAACTAGAGAAGAGCCTGCAGCAGCAGTGAAAACCCAGAACAGCCGAAAGCAAAAGTAAATCAACAAACCTTTTTAAAAATGGTTCTGTCATACGATTTTAAAAAACAATCAAACTCGATGCCAAGTATCAAACTGTCAAAAATTATAAAACCAGAGGATTAGTGATAATGCCGGGACTAAACATAACGGAGCACGAGGTAAAAGGAAAACCTGGCAAGACATTTTATGGAAAGACCTCTCTATGGGAGATGGCCAAGGCAGTGCTCAGAGAACGTATAGCCCTGATAGGTTGCATCAGTACAAAACAGCAACGATGAATTCCTGCCTAAAGAACCTAGGGAGGGAACAAGGAGCAAGTCAAACAAGCTTAGGAAAGGAGCAATACAATTTGGAGCAAGAACAGCAACAACAACAACAACAACACACCAGAAAGATGGAGCTTGATTTAAACCTTAAGAGACATTCAACGGTGAGGAGAGGGATACTGCAGCGTTCTCTGTCTTGCTTGAGTGTATCTTTCCAACGGCTTCCTGGTGGCTCAGTGGTGAAGAATCCTCCTGCCAGAGCAAGAGACATAGAAGATGCGGGTTTGATCCCCAGGTCAGGAAGATTCCCCGGAGAAGGAAATGGGAACCCACCCCAGGATTCTTGCCGGAACGTTCCACAGACGGGGGATCCAGGCAGGCTACATTCCATGGGGCCACAAAAGAGTCAGACACCTCTTAGCGACTAAATAAGAACAATTAACATAACTTTCCCAACAAAAGTGCCAGTTCGATTAAATCTGGTTAAAAACAGGAAACTCACAAGAGTGCCCAGGTTGAAATTCTAGTTTAAAATAGTTCTAATAATAAACAAAGAAAACGAAGTGAAAAAGCAGAGATATGGGAGCAGTAGAAATAAAAATGCTACTTTAGCCAATGACATGTTTGTACATCCATGAAAATCAAACCCCCCAGTACAACGGTTAATGAGTGAGCTTTGCAAAGGTATAGGATAGAATACACTTGTGAGCTGTGAGACTCTGCCATCAGCTGTGAATCAATTCCGGTTGTTTTCCTCCCCCCTCACTCGGAGACATGCCAGAAGTCCAGCAGAACCCCTGCACGGAGGTCTCCGTGGTGTGGAACATGAAAAGCTCTGAAAGAATCAATTGAGTTTCTACATCCCAGCGCCGCCCAGCCAGGAAGAAGAAAGGCTAATTACCATAGTGGCGATATTATTGAACACCGAGGTACTGGGAAGGCAAGAAATGACCATTACAGAGCTTTTTCTGAGTTCCAGACACTACTAGGTACTTTCATTCTTTTAAAAACCTTGTGAGATGGTTTGTTACTAGCTGCTTTATACACTGGTGGAATTAGAGGGTCAGGTTTAACGACCTTTTCAAAGGTCATACAATCAATAAGCAGGAGTCTTGGGATTCAAATCCAGATTTGCCTCACGCCAAATCCTATTTCTTTTCTAGCACAGTCTTCCCACTAATTCGGAAGTATTTTACTTTGGGACATTTGGATTGGTATCTTTATCATTCCTGAAGCAATTCGGATGCTGCCTTTCAAACGTTGCTTCCGTCTCTGTTTGCTCTCCAGTACTTTTGGAGCTCCAAGTTACTCACTTTAACCACATTTTCCCATTTTTAACTTCATGCTTTTACTGTGTAGCACGGTATGTAATTCATTAAGCTACACTTTTTGTTTAATAAATGTTTACTTAGGTCTGGACGGCTATTAAAGAAAACCACTGGCACCAAATACTGACACATATATGTGGACTGTGGTAGGAGGGTAATGAGAACACACGCAGTGAAGCGATGGAGCAAGAGATATGGAGAACAGACATATGGACATTGTGGGGAATGCACAGTGGGTGGGAGGCGTAAAGGAAGTAGCATGAAAACCTGTACTATCATATGTGAAAAAGGTACCTATGGTCATTGCGCTGTGAGAAAATTTCATCCTGCAGGGGCTGTGCGACGGCCTGGAGGGTGGGACGTGGGGATAAACATCTGACTAATCTGGGATCATATGTATCCGGAAACAACAAAAATCCGTAAAAGTAAAAAGTCCAGTAAAATAATTAAAAAAAAAAAACAAGACAACCACTTGCTGTTCAGTTTCCTGTGTATTATTCTTGTATGTCTGTATTCAATATCTGAATACCTTACGTGTTGATTGGTTTCCCCTGTTTATTTTTCCTTTTTCTTTATTCCTTCTCCCATTTTAAAGCTTTAAAACCTTGAACATTATTTTGTATGATATTTGATGAATTTATATTTTTTCTTTCTCTGATTAACTTGTTCTACTGGCTTATACTCATGGGAGTTTGTTTCCTATAGGCTGTAGAGGTATGTGAGTAGGTATTACCTGTGACATTATATATCTTTCCATATTAAAACAAACACAGACATGGAGAACAGACATATGGACACTGCGGGAATGAATAGTGGGTGGGAGGCATAGAGGGAGTATCATGGAAGCCCATAGTATCACATGTGAAAAGATAGCCATGCTCATTGCGCTGTGGGACTAGGGGATCCTGGAGAGGCGCTGTGAGATGGCCTGGAGGGCTGGGAGGAGGACTGAGAGGGCGGTGGAGGAGTGAGGGGCCAGGGATAGACATATGACTAATCCGGGAACATACACATCGGTAAAGAGCAAAGCTCTGTAAAAGCAAAAAATTACAATAAAATAAAAGAAAAAAACTAAAATGATAATAATAATAATAATAATAAAAGAGCCAGCCTGCTGGACCAACTAGACACTAGAATCCTAAGGCGAAAGCCCTGAGTGTGCGGCTACTGTTCTTTAGAGAAACAGGGATGTCATGAAGTACACGTTCTGGTACTAAGTGGCAGTCAAGTCTTTAAGAGAGCACCGAGGGTTGGGGAAAGCAGCAACATCTCGAGTCAAACTGGAAGGGTCATCATGGCATCCCAATTTAAAAGAAAAAGCCATTCCAAGTTCCTACAGAATAGCCTACTCTGATTCCACAAATGTAGGGACATGGTCTGACTTTGGTTTCACCAGCTGCTGAGATGTCTTAACGCTGAGGTGAAACTACAAACATGGCTAAGATCGCCTCAGATTTTCTACTTTCATATTTCTGTTCAGGATACCTAGAAAGGTTTCTAATATTCCTCTCTTTTCCCCATAAACCTAAAGATCTCTCGCCACATAATGCAGACTCCCACCAAGCTGGTGACTAATATAACTAGGTGGTTCTGGAAGTCTAGCCCAAAGAGGAACAAGAAGGGAGGCCTTAAGGACCGGTGAGCTGGACAAAATGTTAAAAAAAAAAAAAAAAAGCACGTGTACCCTTCTAGACAGAATATTAGAAAATGTGATGTACAGTGGAAAGCCTGATATGCTTTTGATCTGAAGGGCTACTGAGTTTTCCAGCCTGCCCCGCCTCTGCTGGGTTGCTATGGTTTCAGGCATTATGATTCCACAAACCCTGATGTCACACGCCAGGGTCAGAAGCAGCAGGGAAGAGCCTGGCTCCCTCAGTCTCATCCAACAGCTGACAGGGCTGGCAGCCAGCTGCACGTGCCCAAGAACTCGGCACTGCCCACTTCCATCTCAAGGGACACACCTACCTTCTAGGTGGCACATTTTCAGCTTCAGTCTAAAAGAACTTCATTATCGAGGTAATGAACTCAAAACTTTTCTCTCTTTTATGGTTTTGTTAAGGATTTGGACTTAGCTATATCCATCTCACACGAGGCATCTCTATGCCTCCTCCCATTTTGAAGGGAGAGCCTGAGACCTTAGGGGAATGAAATGGAGGCGCTGGGGGGAAATGGCAGACTATTGAAATGTAGTCTTATCCTGTGACAGGCTAGCCATCAGAAAATAGTTATTAAGATGCTGAGACGGGCAGAGGGTGGGTGAGAGGGGGGGAGGGAGGATGGGGAAGGAGAAAGAGGGGAGGAAGGAGGAGAGAGGAGGAAAGGAGGAAAGGTAGAAGGGAAGAGAAGAAAAGGAGGAAAAGAGGGGAGAGAGTAGAGGAGAGAGGGAGGAAGGGCTGAAGGAAAGAGGAGGAGAGAAGGGGTGGGAGGTGGCAAAGGGTTTGAAGAAGTTGGCAGAGCCCCTTCCCTTT
>JAIOJX010000018.1:6570685-6588685 GCA_022376925.1 Tragulus kanchil
CCACTGCAGGACAGCTTGGAGCTGCTTTTGCAAATTGCTTATTGAGCACTGATTTCTGACGATGAGTTTGTGTCCAGAAGAGTCTTGGTGGCTCTGGATGTTCCAGCTCCTGGTTACATCTGGAGTTGCTGTAAAGAGCATTGTTGGCCAAGGATGCTTGTTCTTCCAAGTCAGCGAGGCTTCCACCATTGTTGCTACACTTAGCCATGATAAGGCGCAGCTTCATTACAGATTGTATCAGCTGATCTATAAACTGTCGGTTCACTTGCTTCATCCCACCGATAAAGTCAAATTCTTGATTGTCCTGCCGTGGTTCTTCCGCCTCTGAGACTGCGTACACACGGAGGCTGGCTTGTTTGTCTTGGCCTCAGAACGTGTGTTCTCACTTTCACATATGTCTTCACAGGTGAAGGGGCTCTCATTGAGCAGTTTTTGAATCAGGGATATAAAGAGGGTTGACATATCTACCTTCTGGGAGTCCATGTGTTGATCCTCCTTTTGAGAGGTGGATGGCTCAGGCGCTCCACGAGGCTCTTGGTGTTTCATTGAAAGGGCCTTGGCACATTGGGTACATCCGCACTTTTCGTATCGGGAACTCTGAGTCGTATAGCTTGTGGAAACAGGACAGTCTTCTTCAGAGGCATCTTTGCCCTTGGCCTGCTGGGTCAGATGGTACTGGATCAGCCTAAGGGCAGAGACAATCAAGTCCTTTGCCAGTGAGTCTGTGGAAGGGCTGATCTTCTCTCTCTTCTCCTCCTTACTGGGACATGGGTTGCTAGGCAGCTTGCCTTGATTGCCCTGATTTTGGTTCCACACCGTCAGGCTCTCCTCGAGGATATGTTCGCCTACCTTCTCAGCACTGGTCAAAGACTTGCATTCCTCTCCCTTCACTTTACACTTGTTCTTTCCCCTCATTTCGGCCTTCAGAGCTGAGGATTCTGAGACCTTGGTTTTGCCCTTGGGGTCGTGGAGCTAGCTTTCAAGGCTGCATATGAGAAACGCTGTGATTCCATTTCCTGCTGTTCACCAAGAAGAGCATTGACCAAACGTTTCAGCATAGCCTCCATGATATCAGTAGCATTTTGTTTCCCATGGTGAAACAGATTCCTCTTGACGGCTGAGACAAAGTCTGGGTCGGTCATCAGTACTCCTGTGATATTATGTGTGTTTCTCAAGCATGAGTCAATCAAATCGGACACAATTTCCTGGGTATCTTTTAACAGAACCCTTTTCAGGACCACACAGGCTGCAACTGGGTTCCCAGAGGTACGAACGTTCAAGGTCTTCGTGACAGACGCCATCATATCGGATGCCACTCGATTGGCACAGATCATGTGTCCTTTGCTGATGGAATCTGCAGATTCGTTGCTGACTCTTGGGTCCATCTGTTTGTCTCCGCCTTTCTTCCTGTTGGATAATTCACCATTCGGAAAGGTTTCCGACTGCCATCTGTACACTCCTCCCCATTGCGGTGCGTTTCTGCAGAGGTCACTTCGACAGCATCGTGGGCCATTTCAGAAGTGATCTTACTCACAACACTGTGGGGGCTGATTTTCCCTTTGCCTCCACGGGGTAGATAGATTGAAGGAAATTCACTTGCACCTCCTAATTTCTTGATTTCCTTATGGGTCTTCAGGAATACCGGAGAAGATAACTGGTTGTTATAGAAAGACGGGTCATTCATAGCACATTTTCCTTCAGGGAAGAATACTGTCCTCTGATTAATGGCATATTTGGCTGACGGACTGGAGGAACTCTGGTCATTGTTGGTGTTTTTGGCCTCTGTTACTTCCAGATTTCGGCTGTGAGGTCCGTTATTTAGGCAATCCAGGCTCAGACAGCTCTATGTCGCCTACTTTGTGTTTAGAGATGCATGCTGAGGCTGAGTGCATGGTGGAAACCTAGGGCATACGTTTGAAGATCATTCCGAAACCAACTGAGGACACTTGGAGGATCAGGGGAGTTTGTTTAAAAAGCATACTGACCCCTCCGCCTAAAAAGGAATAACACCCATGCATGAGAGTCTGGCCAGGCTACTTCTTCTATTTATTTAGAAACTCCATCCTAAAAGTGGCACAGATTAGGATTTGGCCTTTAGCATGTGCATGGGCGCATCACACACAATTGTGTTCATTACTACTCATTCAGCACAAGTGGCAAAAAACTTAGGGTATGCACATTTGTACACTACATACGAGTCTTATCACTGTCAATTTCATCTGAGTATGTGAGCTAAGCACATGTCAAAAATGTGTCAGTGTCTCTGTTGTGTCTACATGCACACCGATTTTAACTCATGAGCGTGAACATGTGTCAACCCAGATCTGAGTGTGTGAAAATGTGCCTGTGTGCATGTGTGTGCATGCATATGCGTTTGTCAGTGCACGTGAGATGTCACCGTGTGCAAGCGTGTGTCATAATGGGCTGACATCATGTGCACTGTATTCTGTCATTTGTGTAGGCTAGCGTGTGCATGGTAGTATGAATACTTAGCATGTGTGTGTGAATGTAAATTGTATGCATATCCGTGTGTCTCTGAGTGTGCAAATGAGCAAGTGTTGAGTGAGCGGCATATGTGTGTATGATATAAATCCAATAGCATGTATCATGGAGAAGGAAATGGCAACCCGCTCCAGTATTCTTGGCTGGAAAACCCTATGGACAGAGAAGCCTGGCAATCTGTAGTCCGTGGGGTCTCAGATACATGTGGGGAATGACTTGTCATGTGCGCGAATGACCATCCCAAGTTCTGATGGGGATAGTCTGATTCTCTGTGATTAGTGTCACTGTGAGCTACTGCGAACTCACCCTGGGCGCTGAACTTATCATGACCGTGAACGTAGGCCTGTGCTCTTTAGAATGTCATAGTATTCAAATTTGGGGCCTATTTGGCAATAGTTCTCTTCCTATCTCTGAACCGGAGCCCTCAGATTCAGCCTTGGGCTGTGGGAATGAGAAAGGCTAGACTGAGAGGTTTAAGTCCTGTAACTTAGACTGGACTTGCTTCTCAGGATGCGTGATCACAGTGATTTCTTTCTCTTCAAGATTCAAAGTACCTTCTGAACTGCAACCAGCAGCACCCTACGGAATGAAGAGATAAGCCTGTTGTGAAAAGCTGCTTTTTGCGATTTCTCCAGGCTGGCCCCCCAGGCTGCCACTTCAAAGCAAGAATGACGGCTTCTCACCTGCGTGCCCTCCGCCTTCCCACCCTCTGCCACCACCTTTCCCTTTCTCATGATGTCACTCGTAACCCTTCTCAGCAGCAGCAGCAGCTCACCCCATCTCAACCCTGAGGGAGCAGAGGGTACCACCTGAGAATCTTTATCTTCCCATTTAAAGTGGAGACATCAACGAAGTGTATCTGCGCCAGATTAGAAGGGTGAGTTTAGAAAAATCCTCAGAAAAGGCCTTAATTTCCCGGGAGATGATAGCAGCACCTACCTTATTAGTTCTTGTGAGAACTGATTGAGACAAAAGCTTTTAGGAGAGTGCCTGGTTATAGTAAAGTACCCAACAGACAACAGACCGATGATATTCATTAGGCAGACAGAATCTTAATGCTACTATATTTCTTAAGTGACAATACTCCCCTGTGAGAGAGAGAGAGAGTTCAAAATGCAATAGCTACCTTTACTGAGAGAACCGAGAAGGGAGATGGCTTGCCCGACTGAGACAGAGTCAAAGTGGAACTCGTATTAGAACCCAATTCCCCTGGCTCCCAGTTTGGAGCACTTTCTATCACAATACTGTCACCAAAACGCGGTGTTCTTTATAATGGATGACATAGAGTTTAGGTGGCGCGTGGATAAACATTTTGTGCTTAATAGGCGCCTTTTCATTGTTACTCATCGGGGAAATACACACTAAAATGCCAGAGCTACCATATATTGATAACATTGCTTAGGCTCATGGTAATTTTAAAATGCAAGTCAAAGTCTAAACCATTGCGGAAACACATATTAAGTAACTGCATGAGTGGTGCTTGAACGTGAAATGATGTGAAATATTATGTAAACCATTCTTCGTTGGGGAAATAGAACATGAAGTATTTTGTCCGCGCGAGGGAGGCCAGCTGTACAGCAAGCTGCTGGCAGCTAGCGACATCATTATGACCTCCGAGGTGTGAGGTAATAGAGGGTGGTGACTAGGCAACCACCACCCCCTAACTCTCCTCAGCCTGCCTCCCCGCCCCCACCCCACGTCGCCTGCATCACTCCTCTGGCCAAGCCCTCCATTGTCCCTGGGCAATGTATGCCCTCACTGGTGCCCCCAGACCTTACTGAGCTTGATTTCTTGGCAAAAGTCACTATCCTTTAGCTTATCCCGGGCCAGAGAGTCTATACCCAAAGGCTCATGTTGTCCGCTCCTGGGCAGGAGTCATTTCGTATCTCACCACTTTCCAGTCCTGGCCTTGTTGTCCAGTTGGGCTGTAGAGATCCACCTTGCACATGCCCCTGCGGCTGTGCAGCCAGTCAATTTCCTCAGACATCTGGAAAGAGAAATACAGTCAATCTGAAAGTCTAACGTGATTTCAAGAAATGGAATCGGTCGATTAAGAATCCCTGGGTGGCTTCTGGAAACTCATCTCTGCGTTTAGTACGAACTAAGCTTAGGCTAGGAACTGGGGAGGGGGTAAGCCATGGGGGAAGGACACACTGAAATGCTTGGACCTGAAGATCAAGATCGCTATCTGTCAGCCCAACCCACAGTCTTCCTTAACTGATTCCCCACCCCAACTCGTTGAAAGCACGCGAGTGTCATACTCACTTGGGAAAATGCCCGTGAGGGAGAATGACAGGCTGGGAAACATGTTTGAAAGGGGTCTAGGGACTGTGGGCTACTCAAGCCCACCTCATCCCCTTTAACTGAGTTTTAGCTAAACCGAGGCTAACCCATGTCTTGCTCATTACATTCAAGTGAAATGAAGTTAAGCGCTATAATACTTACCACATAGGGCCACTGGAGAAGCCAAGATCAAGACTAGTAAAGTGAATATAGATTTCAACATACAGACCAAGTTTCTGAATACTGAACACACTCAGTCTAATAGCTATAGCTAAGAGACAAATGTCTGTGGCCAGAGCAGACACTGATCCCGTAGGCCAAAGTTTGGCTTTACTCTGGAAAGGGAAGAGTCTCTGCCAACTTCCTTCAAACCCTTTGCCACCTCCCACCCCTTCTCTCCTCCTCTTCCTTCCGCTCCTTCCTCCCTCTCTCCTCTAGTCTCTCCCCTCTTCTCCTCCTTTCTTCTCTTCCCTTCTACCTCCCTTCCTCCCTCTCTCCTCCTTCCTCCCCACTCTTTCTCCTTCCCCATCCTCCCTCCCTCCCTCTCTCCTTCCCTCTGCCTGTCTCAGCATCTTAATAACTATTTTCTGATGGCTAGCCTGTCACAGGATAAGACTACATTTCAATAGTCTGCCATTTCCAGCGCCTCCATTTCATTCCCTAAGGTCTCAGGCTCTCCTTCAAAATGGGAGGAGGCATAGAGATGCCTCGTGTGATCTGGATATAGCTAAGTCCAAATCCTTAACAAAACCATAAAAGAAAGAAAAGTTTTGAGTTCATTACCTCGATAATGAAGTTCTTTAGACTGAAGCTGAAAATGTGCCACCTAGAAGGTAGGTGTGTCCCTTGAGATGGAAGTGGGCAGTGCCGAGTTCTTGGGCACGTGCAGCTGGCTGCCAGCCCTGTCAGCTGTTGGATGAGACTGAGGGAGCCAGGCTCTGCCTGGCTGCTTTTGACCCCTGGCCGTATGTCATCAGGCTTTGTTGAGTCATACTGCCTGAAACCGTAGCAACCCAGCAGAGGCGGGGCAGGCTGGCAAACTCAGTAGCCCTTCAGATCAAAAGCATATCAGGCTTTCCACTGTACATCACATTTTCTAATATTCTGTCTAGAAGGGTACACTCATCTTTTTTTTTTTTTAACATTTTGTCCAGCTCACCGGTCCTTAAGGCCTCCCTTCTTGTTCCTCTTTGGGCTAGACTTCCAGAACCACCTAGTTATATTAGTCACCAGCTTGGTGGGAGTCTGCATTATGTGGCGAGAGATCTTTAGATTTATGTGGAAAGAGAGAATATTAGAAACCTTTCTAGGTATCCTGAACAGAAATATGAAAGTAGAAAATGTGAGGCGATCTTAGCCATGTTTGTAGTTTCACCTCAGCGTTGAGACATCTCAGCAGCTGGTGAAACCAAAGTCAGACCATGTCCCTACATTTGTGGAATCAGAGTGGGCTTTTTTGTAGGAACTTGGAATGGCTTTTTTTTTTAAATTGGGATGCTCGGATGACCCTTCCAGTTTGACTCGAGATGTTGCTGCTTTCCCCAACCCTCGGTGCTCTCCTAAAGACTTGACCGCCACTTAGTACCAGAACATGTACTTCATGACATCCCTGTTTCTCTAAAGAACAGTAGCCGCACACTCAGGGCTTTCGCCTTAGGATTCTAGTGTCTAGTTGGTCCAGCAGGCTGGCTCTTTTATTATTATTATTATTATCATTTTAGTATTTTTCTTTTATTTTGTTGTAATTTTTTGCTTTTACAGAGCTTTGCTCTTTACCGATGTGTATGTTCCCGGATTAGTCATATGTCTATCCCTGGCCCCCTCACTCCTCCACCGCCCTCCCAGTCCTCCCCTCCCATCCCTCCAGGCCATCTCACAGCGCCTCTGCAGGATCCCCTAGTCCCACAGCGCAATGGTCGTGGCTATCTTTTTCACATGTGATACTATGGGCTTCCATGATACTCCTCTATGCCTCCCACCCACTATTCATTCCCGCAGTGTCCATATGTCTGTTCTCCATGTCTGTGTTTGTTTTAATATGGAAAGATATATAATGTCACAGGTAATACACTCACATACCTCTACAGCCTATAGGAAACAAACTCCCATGAGTATAAGCCAGTAGAACAAGTTAATCAGAGAAAGAAAAAGATATGAATTCATCAAATATCATACAAAATAATGTTCAAGGTTTTAAAGCTTTAAAACGGGAGAAGGAATAAAGAGAAAAGCAAAAATAAACACGGGAAACCAATCAATACGTAAGGTATTCAGATATTGAATACAGACATACAAGAATAATACACAGGCAACTGAACAGCACGTGGTTGTCTTGTTTTTTTTTTTTTAATTTTTATTGGATTTTTTACTTTTACGGATTTTTGTTGTTTCCGCATACGTATGATCCCAGATTAGTCAGATGTATATCCCCCGCGTCCCACCCCTCCAGGCCGTCGCACAGCGCCCCTGCAGGATGAAATTTTCTCACAGCGCAATGACCATAGGTACCTTTTTCACATATGATAGTACAGGTTTTCATGCTACTTCCTTTACGCCTCCCACCCACTGTGCATTCCCCACAATGTCCATATGTCTGTTCTCCATGTCTCTTGCTCCATCGCTTCACTGCGTGTGTTCTCATTACCCTCCTACTAGATTCCACATATATGTGTCAGTATATGGTGCCAGTGGTTTTCTTTAATAGCCATCTAGACCTAAGTAAACATTTATTAAACAAAAAGTGTGGCTTAATGAATTACATACCGTGCTACACAGTAAAAGCATGAAGTTAAAAATGGGAAAATGTGGTTAAAGTGAGTAACTTGGAGCTCCAAAAGTACTGGAGAGCAAACAGAGACAGAAGCAACGTTTGAAAGGCAGCATCCGAATTGCTTCAGGAATGATAAAAGATACCAATCCAAATGTCCCAAAGTAAAATACTTCCGAATTAGTGGGAAGACTGTGCTAGAAAAGAAATAGGATTTGGCGTGAGGCAAATCTGGATTTGAATCCCAAGACTCCTGCTTATTGATTGTATGACCTTTGAAAAGGTCGTTAAACCTGACCCTCTAATTCCACCAGTGTATAAAGCAGCTAGTAACAAACCATCTCACAAGGTTTTTAAAAGAATGAAAGTACCTAGTAGTGTCTGGCACTCAGAAAATGCTCTTGAAAGGTCAGTTCTTGCCTTCCCAGTACCTCGGTGTTCAATAATATCGCCACTATGGTAATTAGCCTTTCTTCTTCCTGGCTGGGCGGCGCTGGGATGTAGAAACTCAATTGATTCTTTCAGAGCTTTTCATGTTCCGACACCACGGAGACCTCCGTGCAGGGGTTCTGCTGGACTTCTGGCATGTCTCCGAGTGAGTGGGGAGGAAAACAACCGGAATTGATTCACAGCTGATGGCAGAGTCTCACAGCTCACAAGTGTATTCTATCCTATACCTTTGCAAAGCTCACTCATTAACCGTTGTACTGGGGGGTTTGATTTTCATGGATGTACAAACATGTCATTGGCTAAAGTAGCATTTTTATTTCTACTGCTCCCATATCTCTGCTTTTTTACTTCGTTTTCTTCGTTCATTATTAGAACTATTTTAAACTAGAATTTCAACCAGGGCACTCTTGTGGGTTTCCTGTTTTTAACCAGATTTAATCGAACTGGCAATTTGTTGGGAAAGTTATGTTAATTGTTCTTATTTAGTCGCTAAGAGGTGTCTGACTCTTTTGTGGCCCCATGGACTGTAGCCTGCCTGGATCCCCCGTCTGTGGAACGTTCCCGGCAAGAATCCTGGGGTGGGTTCCCATTTCCTTCTCCAGGGAATCTTCCTGACCCGGGGATCAAACCCGCATCTTCTATGTCTCTTGCTCTGGCAGGAGGATTCTTCACCACTGAGCCACCAGGGAAGCCGTTGGAAAGATACACTCAAGCAAGACAGAGAACGCTGCAGTATCCCTCTCCTCACCGTTGAATGTCTCTTAAGGTTTAAATCAAGCTCCATCTTTCTGGTGTGTTGTTGTTGTTGTTGTTGCTGTTCTTGCTCCAAATTGTATTGCTCCTTTCCTAGGCTTGTTTGACTTGCTCTTTGTTGCCTCCCTAGGTTCTTTAGGCAGGAATTCATCGTTGCTGTTTTGTACTGATGCAACCTATCAGGGCTATACGTTCTCTGAGCACTGCCTTGGCCATCTCCCATAGAGAGGTCTTTCCATAAAATGTCTTGCCAGGTTTTCCTTTTACCTCGTGCTCCGTTAGGTTTTGTCCCGGCATTATCACTAATCCTCTGGTTTTATAATTTTTGACAGTTTGATTCTTGGCATCGAGTTTGATTGTTTTTTAAAATCGTATGACAGAACCATTTTTAAAAAGGTTTGTTGATTTACTTTTGCTTTCGGCTGTTCTGGGTTTTCACTGCTGCTGCAGGCTCTTCTCTAGTTGCGGGAGTGAGGGCTACTGTCTAGTTGAGCTGAGCAGGCTTCTTGTTGTGGTGACTTCTCTTGTTGTGGAACTTGGGCTCTAGGGCACGTGGGCTTCAGCAGTTGCAGCACGTGGGCTCAGCATTTGCGGCTCCAAGGCTCTAGAGCACAGGCTCCATAGTTGTGGCTCACGGGCCGTTGCTCCGCAGCCTGTGGGATCTTCCTGGATCAGGGACTGAACCCGTGTCTCCTGCATTGGCAGGTGACCTCTTCACCACTGAGCTACCAGGGAGGCCCAACTTTGATATATATGTTTCAAGCTTTTATTTTACTTTTAAATTTACAGAGTTTTGTCGTGTACAGATATGTATGTTCCCAGGCTGGTCATATGCATATCCCCCCATCCTACCCCTCCAGACTAATTTTGATGGATCCAAAACACTATGCATTTAGGGAATTTGGGATTAGCAGAGGCAAACTATTGCATATACGGGGCAGATAAACAATGAAGACTTACTGGACAGCACAGGGAACTATGTTCAGTGTTCTGTGATAAACCATAATGGAAAAGAATATGAAAAGAATGTATCTATCTACATGGATAGATAGATAGATAGATAGATAGATAGATAGATAGATAGATAGATAGATAGGTAGATAGATAGATAGGTAGGTATGTATATGTAGACTTTCGTCCCTTTGCTTTACAGCAGAAATTAACACAACATTGTAAATCAACTCTACTTCAATGATAAAACTTTTTTTTCAACACTTTGGTTACTGAGATTTGGTTTTGCTGCTCATTTAAATTTCGTCCCTGAGGCAAATGCCTCTCTTTGCCTCGCCTCAGTCTAGGCCTGGCCCTTGTGGTAACCTCTTCACACAACTCTCTCTGTGAGTTGGGGCCAGATGTCCAGAAAGACTGAAATTGTCAGAGAGAGCAAACCAGTGACACCGCCTGCCTGGTGATAACCATGTGTTCCTTCTTCTGTTCTTGTCATGCTTTCCTACTCTTTGCTGGGATTTCAGCTCAGCAGTAGCCCTTGTCTGTTTCTGGCTGCTGACACTGGGCACAGCTACATCGCCAATAGGATGCCTGGGCTCATTTCTCCATTTAGAGGTGAAAGGCCAGGGTCTCACCCTCCGGGAATAGACCCCAAGGACTGGTGCGCTCCTGCAGACCCTTGTCAGGGCCCTTTCTGGCCCAAAGCACTCCTTTCTCTGCTGGAGTCTGTCAGTTAGCTCTGGCAAACATCAAGCGTCCTCACCCCGACCTTACCCCACGCACACAAGGTTCCCTGGGGAACTACGGAAGAGAAACACTTAGAATCTTCAAATGCCACAGTCGGAAGGGCCCTCAGAGATCATTTTGCCGCAGCGCCTCTTTTAACAGAACGCATATCTTCCTTGGCTCCATTTCGACCTTTCAAAGAATCCCCACGGCTGCCTCATAATAAAAATCAGGAATAAGTCAGGAGCCACGTTAATCAAGAAAGTAAATGACTATGGGACCCAGCTGTGCTCAGGAGGACTGAAACTTCAGAAATGTAGCCGTCATCTTAGGATTTGTTTCTTAGGGTTTTCTTCAAGGACAGGGAGAAGGATCTGTGGTGGCTCAACTCCGACGCTCTCCATGGAGTAGGGTCCAACTTGATTAACTTTATCAGGGCTGGGAGTTACAAAAGTCCTGCTCTGAAGAAGCCTGCCTTTCCTCTGACTGGTCCAGGCACTGTGAAGAAGCTGTGAGCGCTGGTCTCTGTGCTTCTCACCTCCCTCGACATGTGCCCTTTCAGGTCCCACACCCAGAGAACCTTGTTTTCAGTTGGGGAATGTATCAAGAGCACTTGCAACTGTGTTAGCATGGGCTTTGGAAGGTACAGCTCCTATCCCATATCTAATTTGTAATAAGATCCTCCTTGCAAAGGTTTATAGAAAGAACTCTTGAAAGGGGTCAGTGGCTCCAGGAGTGGCAAGCAGGGATTATGCATACTGAAAAAGACTGAGGGCTTCCCAGGTGGCTCCGTGGTGATGAATCCGCCTGCCAATGCAAGAGACCTAGGAGGTGTGGGCTCGATCCCTGGGTCAGGAAGATTCCCTGGAGAAGGAAACCTGGGAGCCCACTCCCGTGAGCAGCAGAGCCTGGTGGGCTACAGTCCATGCAGTCGCAAAAGCGTCAGACACGACATAGCGACTAAACAGCCCCAGCAAGGAGACATAATTTAAAGGACTATCTCCAGCCTGAATGGAGAGGCCCTTTTCAGGTACCACCACAGTGAAACTGAAGGAAATTGACTCGAATAAATTTCTACTCACAAAGGGCCCTTGGATTGGACTGGATTATCGCGAGGAGAGCTGACCTCAAAATCACCTTAAAAGGACTCTCAGAGGAGAAACTCAATGCAACTTGTATGACCATTTGTAACGATTTCTTGCCTTATTGGATATTTGCATATGAATCAAATGGGTGTCTATCAAAGACACAATCCTATGCTACTTTTAGAAATCAATCCAGTTGTTGGGTTTGTAGTCTAGTAACTTGTGTCTAGTGCTTCCAGGTTACCTGGAATTTTGCACCTTGGGTGCACTCCAAGGCCCTAACGGATTGGTCCTGAGGAAATGTACTTTCAAAGGAAAACTACGGTTATGTTCAGGGCGCTGCTGACATTACCAGGCGGAATTCCCTCACCTGGCCAATTAGCAATGCCTGCTCTGACTCTGACCATCAACATGTTTTCTTCTATTACTCAAGCTCAGTCAGAGCAACTAGCAAAATTTCAGCCAAGGAAAAATCTCCCACGATTATGGGTTGGATTGATGTGGGTAACACCAGGCTACGGTAATTTAAATTTAAAGTCTCTACATTGGGAACAATTAAATCATGCTAAGGATAATCAGTCTAGTAACACGAGGAAATTGGGCTGTGTGCATCGTGGACGATGCCAGTCTATAACTTCTCTGACAGATCAGGATTGGAGCAGTATAGACTAAGCCAAATGACCTGGGATATGGCTGGGCTGGACCTAATGGACGCGCTTGAAGTAATTAGTATGACTTCCTTCATGTGGCTAGCTCTGTTGTTGGTATTGCACCTGCTGTACAAAATTGCTGTTTCTTACAATGCCAAACGTACAGCTGAGCCTCTGATACAATAATACGTAGTTCCGTATGAGACCGGTGATTGTAACAGTGTAAGTCTAGATATGGGAAGAAACAAGAAGAGGGAGTATTTTCCTGGACCACCAGAGGCTAACATCGACAGGCGGTCGAGAGAATCTTGGATCCTGTCTTATGGCCCAGACCACTAACAGCACAATGCATTATCGTTACCACCCCTGGTGATGAGCATTCCTAGCACTATGGGATGAAATGGTCAAGAACTCCCACCCCCGCCATCTCCCCAAAACCCATGGTCTGATTTATGACCATGAAGGAGCCCTGCCACCTGGAACCTGGCACGTGCCATTTGCCTCTGCAAAGATTAAGTCATGGCCATTGCAGCTGCTGAACATGAACACACCGTGAAAGGAATTCGGTGCAGATCAAGCATGAAGCACTCGTCGGAGCATTAGATATTTTCAGGAGAAGACCTTATGAGTCCCAGTTCTTGCATATTCTGATAACTAGAGAAACCGTCTGAAACTGGCCTGACTAGGGGCTACAGTGGGGCTCTGGTTCTTACTAGAGCCTACAGTCTAATGTTGGTCCCCATGTAGCCTACATTCTGACACTGGGAATCACTAGATCTTACAGTCTGGCTCTGGTTCTGAAGGCATCCTACAGTCATAATTTGGCCTCACTGTGCCTACAGTCCGGCACTCATCCTCACTAGAGCCTAGAGTCAGACTCTGGTTCTTACTGTAGCCTACAATTTGAATTTGGTCCTCACTGTAGCCTACAGTCTGACTCTGATCCTCACAAGACCCTATATTCTGACTCTGGTTCTTACTGTACGCTATTATCTGAATTTGTTCTAAACTATAGCCTACAGTCTGAATCTTTTCCTCCAGAGCCTACAGTCTGACTATCGTCCTCACTAGAATTTACAGTCTGACTCTGGTCCTCACTGCACCCTTCAGTCTGACCCGGGTCCTCACTAGAGCTTACAGTGTGACTCAGGTTCTTACTGTAGCCTAGAGTCTGAATTTGGTCCTCACTAGAATTTACAGTTTGACTCTGTTTCTGACTGTAGCCTAGAGTCTGACCCTGGTCCTCACTAGAGCACAGTCACACTCTGGTTCTTACTGTAGTCTAAAGTCTGTCCTTGGTCCTCACTAGAATTTACAGTCGGACTCTGGTCCTCACTGTACCCTCAAGTCTGACACTAGTCCTCACTAGAGCCTAGAGTGTAATTCTGGTTCTCAGTGTAGATACAGTCTGACACTATTCCTCACTAGAGCCTAGAGTGTAACTCTGGTTCTCAGTGTAGACTACAGTCTGACTCTGGTCCTCACTAGAACCTAGAGTCGACTCTGGTTCTGACTGTATCCAACAGTGTGATTTTGGTCCTTGTTGAAGCATACAGTCTGACCCTGGTCCTCACTAGATCTTACAGTTGGACTCTGGCTCTTACTGTAGCCTACAGTCTGAATTTGGCCTCAATAGAATTTAGAGTCTGATTCTCGTCCTCACTCTAGCCTAAAATTTGACCCTGGTCCTCAATAGATCTTACAGTCAAACTCTGGTTTTACTGTAGCCTACAGTGTGACACTGGTCCTCACTAGAGACTACAGTCTGACAATGGTCCGTAACTTGGGTTACAGTTTGAACCTAGTCCTCACTAGTCTCTACAGTCTGATTCTGGTTCTCACTGTAGGCTAAAGTTTGAATCTGGTCCTCACTGTAGCCAATAGTCTGACACTGGTCTTTACTAGAACCCTAGAGTCTGACTCTGGATGTTACTGTAGCCTACAGGCTAACTTTGGACCTCATTGTAGCATACAGTCTGACACTGGTCCTCACTTTAGCTTTCAGTCTGACTACGGTCCTCACTGTAGCCTAAATTCTGACACTGGTCGTCACTAAATCCTACAGTCTGACTCTCGTCTCACTGTAGCCTAGAGTCTGACACTGGTCGTCACTAGAGACTTAGAGTCTGACACTGTTTCTTACTGTAGCCTACAGTCTGACTTTGGTCCTCACTAGAGCTTACAGTCTCACTCAGGTCCTCACTGTAGCTTACAGTCTGTCTTTGGTCCTCAGTAGAATTTACAGTCTGACTCTGGTCCACACTGTAGCCTACATTCTGACACTCGTCCACACTAGAGCTTAGAGTCTGACTCTGGTTTTACTGTAGTGTATAGTCTGACTTTGGTTTTCACTAAAATTTACAGTCTGATGCTGATCCTCACTGTACCTAAACTCTGACACCAATCCTCACTATAGAGCCTAGAGTGTAACTCTGGTTCTCAGTGTAGACTACATTCTGACTCTGTTCCTCACTGGAAACTAGACTCTGACTCTGGTTCTGACTATATCCTACAGTGTGATTTTGGCCTCATTGTAGCCTACGGCCTGACGCTGGTCCTCATTAGAGCTTAAAGTCTAACCCTGGTTCTTACTGTAGCCTACAGTCTGACACTGGTCCTCACTAGCGCCTACAGTCTGACTCTCGTCCTCACTGTAGCCTAAAATTTGAACCTGGTCCTCAATAGAGCTTACAGTCAAACTCTGGTTTGTACTGTAGCCTACAGTGTGACACCGGTCCTCACTAGAGACTACAGTCTGACAATGGTTCGTAACTTGGCTTACAGTCTGAACCTAGTCCTCACTAGTCTCTACAGTCTGATTCTGGCTCTCAGTGTAGGCTACAGACTGAATCTGGTCCTCACTGGAACCTAGAGTCTGACTCTGGTTCTGACTGTATCCTACAGTGATTTTGGTCCTCATTGTAGCCTACAGCCTGACCCTGGTTCTTAAAAAGCTTACAGTCTGACTCTGGTTCTGACTCTAGGTTACAGTCTGCCTTGGTCCTCACTAGAATTTACAGTCTGACTCTGTTCCCCACTGTAGCCTACAGTCTGACACTGTTCCTCACTAGAGCCTAGAGTCTGACTTCGGTTCTGACTGTAGCCTACAGT
Organism: Tragulus kanchil; assembly: GCA_022376925.1. Lineage (NCBI taxonomy): Eukaryota > Metazoa > Chordata > Mammalia > Artiodactyla > Tragulidae > Tragulus > Tragulus kanchil. Next base: position 6,585,961 of record JAIOJX010000018.1, read on the forward strand.
CTGACTTTGGTACTCACTATAATTTACAGTCTGATTCTGGTCCTCAGTCTAGCCTACAGCCTGACTCTAGTCCTCACTAGAGTCTACAGTGTGACTCTGGTTCTTACTGTAGCCTACAGTCTGATTCTGGTTCTCACTAGAACCTAGAGACTTACTCTGATTCTGACTGTATCCTACAGTGCAGCTTTTCACAACAGGCTTATCTCTTAATTCCGTAGGGTGCTGCTGGTTGCAGTTCAGAAGGTACTTGAATCTTGAAGAGAAAGAAATCACGATCATGCATCTGAGAAGCAAGTCCAGTCTAAGGTACAGGACTTAAAGCTCAGTCTAGCCTTTCTCATCTGACAGCCCAAGGCTGAATCTGACTCCGGTTCAGAGATAGGAAGAGAACTATTGCCAAACAGGCCCCAAATTTGAATACTATGATATTCTAAAGAGCACAGGCCTACATTCACGGTCATGACAAGTTCAGCGCCCAGGGTGAGTTCGCAGTAGCTCACAGTGACACTAATCACAGAGAACCAGACTATCCCCATCAGAACTTGGGATGGTCATTCGCGCACATGACAAGTCATTCCCCATATGTATCTGAGACCCCACGGACTACAGATTGCCAGGCTTCTCTGTCCGTAGGGTTTTCCAGCCAAGAATACTGGAGCGGTTGCCATTTCCTGCTCCATGATACATGCTATTGATTTATATCACACACATATGCCGCTCACTCAACACTTGCTCATTTGCACACCAGAGACACTGATATGCATACACTTTACATTCACACTGCTAAGTATTCATACTACCACACACGCTAGCTCACACAAATGACAGAATACAGTGCACATGATGTCAGCCCATTACAGCTTGCACACGGTGACATCTCACTGTGCACTGACAGCATATGCATGCACACTGCACACAGGCACATTTTCACACACTCAGATCTGCTGGTTCTGACACATGACACGCTCATGAGTTAAAATGTGTGCATGTAGACACACAACAGAGACACTGACACATTTTGACATGTGCTTAGCTCACATACAGATGAAATTGACAGTGATAAGACTCGTATGTAGTGTACAATGTGCATACCCTAAGTTTTGCTGTCGCCACTTGTGCTGAATGAGTAGTAATGAACACAATTGTGTGTGATGCGCCCATGCACATGCTAAAGGCCAAATCTAATCTCTGCCACTTTTAGGATGGAGTTTCTAAACAAATAGAGAGAAGTAGCCTGGCCAGACTCTCATGCATGGGTGTTATTCCTTAGGCGGAGGGTCAGTATGCTTTTTAAACAAACTCCCTGATCCTCCAAGTGTCCTCAGTTGGTTTGAATGATCTTCAAACGTATGCCCTAGGTTTCCACATGCACTCAGCCCCTCAGCATGCATCTCTAAACACAAAGTAGGCGACATAGAGGGAGCTGTCTGAGCCTGGATTGCCTAAATAACGGACCTCACAGCCGAAATCTGGAAGTAACAGAGGCCAAAACACCAACACTGACCAGAGATCCTCCAGTCCGTCAGCCAAATAGGACATTAATCAGAGGACACTATTCTTCCCTGAAGGAAAACGTGCTCTGAATGACCAGTCTTTCTATAACAACCAGTTATCTTCTCCGTATTCCTGAAGACCCATAAGGAAATCAAGAAATTAGGAGGTGCAAGTGAATTTCCTTCAATCTACTGTAGGCAAAGGAAAATCAGCCCCACAGTGTTGTGAGTAAGATCACTGAAATGGCCCACGAGCTGTCAAGTGACCTCTGCAGAAACGCACCGCAATGAGAGGAGTGTACAGATGGCAGTCGGAAACCTTTCCGAATGGTGAATTATCCAACAGGAAGAAAGGCGGAGACAAACAGATGGACCCAAGAGTCAGCAACGAATCTGCAGATTCCATCAGCAAAGGACACTGATCTGCCAATCGAGTGGCATCCGATATGATGGTCTCACGAAGACCTTGAACGTCTACTCTGGGAACCCAGTTTCAGCCTGTGTGGTCCTGAAAAGGGTTCTGTTAAAACATACCCAGGAAATTGTGTCCGATTTGATTGACTCATGCTTGAGAAACACACATAATATCACAGGAGCTGATGACCGACCCAGACTTTGTCTCAGCTGTCAAGAGGAATCTGTTTCACCATGGGAAACAAAATGCTACTGATATCATGGAGGCTATGCTGAAACGTTTGGTCAATGCTCTTGGTGAACAGCAGGAAACGGAATCACAGTGCCTACATATGCAGCCTTGAAAGCTAGCTCCCACGACCCCAAGGGCAAAACCAAGGTCTCGAATCCTCATGAAGGCTGAAATGAGGGAAAGAACAAGGTAAAGTGAAGGGAGAGGAATGCAAGTCTTGACCAGTGCTGAGAAGGTAGGCAACATATCCTCGAGGAGAGCCTGACGGTGTGGAACCAAAATCAGGGCAATCAAGGCAAGCTGCCTAGCAACATGTCCCAGTAAGAGGAGAAGAGACAGAAGATCAGCCCTTCCACAGACTCACTGGCAAGGTGATTGTCTCCCTAGGCTGATCCAGTACCATCTGACCCAGCAGGTCAAGGCAAAGATGCATCTGAAGAAGACTGTCCTGTTTCACAAGCTCGACCAGAGTGCCCGATAAAAGTCGGATGTACCCAATGTGCCAAGGCCCTTTCAATGAAACACCAAGAGCCTCGTAGTCTGAGCCATCCACTTTCAAAAGGAGGATCGACATGGACTCCCCAGA
>JAIOJX010000018.1:6589185-6625090 GCA_022376925.1 Tragulus kanchil
AACTGTAGTCTACACTGAGAACCAGAGTTCACTCAGGCCCTTTAGGCAGTGTCAGACTTTAGGGGACAGTGAGGGCCAGCATCAGACTGTAAATTCTAGTGAGGATGATCGTCAGACTGTAGCTCTAGAGGACCAGTGTCCGACTGTAGGCTACAGTGAGGACAGAGTCGACAATGGTTCGTAAATTGGCTACAGTCTGAACCTAGTCCTCACTGTCTCTAAAGTCTGATTCTGGCTCTCAGTGTAGGCTACAGACTGAATCTGGTCCCCACTGGTACCAGAGTCTGACTCTGGTTCTGACTGTATCCTACAGTGATTTTGGTCCTCATTAGCCACAGCCTGACCATGGTCCTCAAAAAAGCTTACAGTCTGACTCTGGTTCTGACTCTGGTTACAGTCTGCCTTTGGTCCTCACTAGAATTTACAGTCTTACTCTGGTCAAACTGTAGTCTGCAGTCTGACACTGGTCCTCACTAGAGCCTACAGTGTGACTCTGGTTCTTTCTGAGCCACAGTCAACTCTGGCTCACTAGAACATAGAGACTTACTCTGATTCTGACTGTATCCTACAGTGTTTTTGATCCTCATTGTAGTCTCAGTCTGACCCGGGCCTCACTGAGCTACATTCGGACTCTGGATCTTACGGTAGCCTACAGTCTCACTTTGGTCCTCACTGTTCTACAGTCTGACACTGGTCCTCACTGACCACAGTCTGAATGTCATCCTCACGTACCAGTCTGACACTTCTCATGAGACTACCTGGTTTTTACACGGTCTTACCTTATACACACTGGTCCTCATAAAAAGCTTCATGGGCCAGTCCACTAGCCTACAGTTGATCTGTAGACTACAGTCTTACTCTGGTCCCCACTGGAGCCAAATGTGATTCTGGTCCTTACTTTGCCAGTCTGACAAGGTCCTCTATTTCCTACAGTGTGACTGGTCTTACTGTGACTAAATCTTACTCTTTACTAGAACCGAGTCGACTCTGTTTTGGTATCGTCTGACTCAGGTCCTCCAAAAACCAGAGTCTGACTCTGGTTCTGACTGTATCCTACATTGTGATTTTGGTCCTTGTTAAAGCATACAGTCTGACCCGTTCCTCACTGAGCGAGGTCTTGAGCCTACAGACAGACTTTGGTCCTCAATAGAATTAACAGTCTGATTCTGTCCTCACTGTAGCCTAAAGTTTGACATGGTCCTCAAGAGGTTTAAACTCTGGTTTTACTGTGCCTACAGTGTGACACGGTCCTCACTAGAGACTACAGTCTGACAATGGTTCGTAACTTGGCTTACAGTCTGAACCTAATCGTCACTAGTCTCTACAGTCTGATTCTGGTTCTCAGTGTAGGCTACAGTCTGATTCTGGTCCTCACTGTACCTACAGTCTGACACTGGTCTTTACTAGAGCCTAGCGTCTGACTCTGGCTGTTACTGTAGCCTACAGTCTGACTTTGGACCTCATTGGAGCATACAGTCAACTGGTCCTCACTGAAGCCTACAGTCTGACTCTGGTCCTCACTGTAGCCTACAGTCTGACACTGGTAGTCACTAGAGCCTACAGTCTGACTCTCGTCCTCACTGTAGCCTAGAGTCTGACAGTGTTCCTCACTAGAGACTAGAGTCTGACTCTGTTTCTTTCTGAGCCTACAATCGACTTTGGTCCTCACTAGGACAGTCTCACTCAGGTCCACACTGTAGCTTTCAGTCTGACTTTGGTCCTCACTAGAATTTACAGTCTAACTCTGGTCCTTACTGTAGCCTAAAATCTGAGACTGGTCCCCACTAGAGCTTAGAGTCTGACTCTGATTCTTACTGTAGTGTAGAGTCTGACCTTGGTACTCACTAGAATTTACAGTCTGATGCTGGTCCTCACTGTACCCCAAAGTCTGACACTGTACTCACTAGAGCCAGAGTGTAACTCTGGTTCTCAGTGTAGACTACAGTCTTACTCTGGTCCTCACTAGAGACTAGAGTCTGACTCTGTTTCTTACTGTAGCCTACATCTGACTTTGGTCCTCACTAGAGTTTACAGTCTCACTCAGGTCCACACTGTAGCTTACAGTCTGACTTTGGTCCTCACTAGAATTTACAGTCTAACTCTGGTCCTTACTGTAGCCTAAAATCTGAGACTGGTCCGCACTAGAGCTTAGAGTCTGACTCTGATTCTTACTGTAGTGTAGAGTCTGACCTTGGTACTCACTAGAATTTACAGTCTGATGCTGGTCCTCACTGTACCCTAAAGTCTGACACTAGTACTCACTAGAGCCTAGAGTGTAACTCTGGTTCTCAGTGTAGACTACAGTCTGACTCTGGTCCTCACTAGAACCTAGAGTCTGACTCTGGTTCTGACTGTATCCTACAATGTGATTTTGGTCCTTGTTGAAGCATACAGTCTGACCCTGGTCCTCACTAGAGCTTACAGTCGGACTCTGGCTCTTACTGTAGCCTACAGTCTGACTTTGGTCCTCAATAGAATTTAGAGTCTGATTCTCGTCCTCACGGTAGCCTAAAATTTGACCCTGGTCCTCAATAGAGCTTAAAGTCAAACTCTGGTTTGTACTGTAGCCTACAGTGTGACACCGGTCCTCACTAGAGCCTACAGTCTGACAATGGTTCGTAAGCTAGCTTACTGTATGAACCTAGTCCTCACTAGTCTCCACAGTCTGTCTCTGGCTCTCAGTGTCTCCTACAGTCTGAATCTGGTCCTCACTGTAGCCTACAGTCTGACACTGGTTCTCACTAGAGCCTAGAGTCTGACTCTGGTTCTTACTGTAACCTACAGACTGACGTTGGACCTCATTGTAGCATAGAGTCTGACACTGGTCCTCCCTTGAGCCTACTGTCTGACTCCGGTCCTTACTATAGCCTAAAGTCTGAAATGGTCGTCACTAGAGCCTAGAGTGTAACTCTGGTTCTCAGTGTAGACTACAGTCTGACTCTGGTCCTCACTAGAATGTATAGACTGACACTGGTCCTTACTAGAGCCTACAGTCTGACTCTCGTCCTCACTGTATCCTACAGTCGGACACTGGTCCTCTCAGAGCCTAAAGTCTGACTATCGTCCTCACTAGAATTTACAGTCTGACTCTGGTCCTCACTGTACCCTTCAGTCTGACCCTGGTTCTCACTAGAGCCTACAGTGTGACTCAGGTTCTTACTGGATTCTACAGTCTAACTCTGGTCCTCACTAGAACATAGAGACTTACTTTGATTCTGACTGTATCCTACAGTGTGATTTTGGTCCTCATTGTAACCTACAGTCTGACCCTGGTCCTCACTAGAGCCTAGAGTCTGACTCCGGTCCTTACTATAGCCTAAAGTCTGATAATGGTCGTCACTAGAGCCTAAGTGTAACTCTGGTTCTCAGTGTAGACTACAGTCTGACTCTGGTCCTCACTAGAATGTATAGACTGACACTGGTCCTTACTAGAGCCTACAGTCTGACTCTCGTCCTCACTGTAGCCATCAGTCTGACACTGGTCCTCACCAGAGCCTACAGTCTGACTTTGGTCCTCACTAAAATTTACAGTCTGACTCTGGTCCTCACTGTACCCTACAGTCTGACACTGGTCCTCACTAGAGCCTACAGTGTGACTCAGGTTCTTACTGTAGTCTACAGTATGACTCTGGTCCTCACTAGAACATAGAGACTTACTTTGATTCTGATTGTATCCTACAATGTGCTTTTGGTCCTCATTGTAACCTACAGTCTGACCCTGGTCCTCACTAGAGCCTAGAGTCTGACTATCATCCTCACTGTAGCCTACAGTCTGACACTGTTCCACACTAGAGCCTACTGTCTGACACTAGTTCTTACCTTAGACTACATTCTGACTTTTTCCTCATTATAGGCTACAGTCTGACACTGGTCCTCACTAGAGACTACAGTATGATTCTGGTCCTTACTGTAGCCTACAGTCTGACACTGGTCCTCTCTATTGCCTACAGTGTGATTCTGGTTCTTACTGTAGACTACAGTCTTTCTCTGTTCCTCACTTGAGCCTAATGTCAGACTCTGGTTCCTACTGTAGCATACAGTCTGACTCTGGACCTCACTAGAACCTAGAGTCTGCCTCTGGATCTGACTGTATACTACAGTATGATTTTGGTCCTCATTGTATCCTGCAGTCTGACAATGGTCCTCACTAGAGCTTACAGTGGAACTCTGGTTCTTACTGTAGCCTACAGTCTGACTTTGGTCCTCACAGAATTTACAGTCTGATGCTGGTCCTCATGTAGCCTAAGTCGGACTTTGATCCTCACTAGAATTTACTCTCTGATGCTGGTCCTCACTGTAGCCTACAGTCTGACTTTGGTCCTCACTAGAATTTACAGTCTCACTCTGGTCTTCACTTTAGCTTACAGTATGACACTGGTCTCACTAGAGCCTACAGTATGATTCTGGTCCTGTAGCTACAGTCTGACACTGGTCCTCTCTAGCCTACAGTGTGATTCTGGTTCTTACTGTAGCCTACAGTCGGATTTTGGTCCTCACTATAATTTACAGTCTGATGCTGGTCCTCACTGTAGCCTACAGTCTGACTTTGGCCCTCACTAGGATTTACAGTTAACTCTGATCCTAACTGTAGATAAAGTCTGACTGGTCCTCACTAGAGACCACAGTCTGACTGTGGTCCTCACTGTAGCCTACAGTCTGACGCTGGTCCGCACTAGAGCTTAGATTAGGACTCTGGTTCTTACTGTAGCCTACAGTTGGACTTTGGACCTCACAGAATTTACAGTCTGATGCTGGTCCTCATGTAGCCTAGAGTCGGACTTTGATCCTCACTAGAATTTACTCTCTGATGCTGGTCCTCACTGTAGCCTACAGTCTGACTTTGGTCCTCACTAGAATTTACAGTCTCACTCTGGTCTTCACTTTAGCTTACAGTATGACACTGGTCTCACTAGAGCCTACAGTATGATTCTGGTCCTGTAGCTACAGTCTGACACTGGTCCTCTCTAGCCTACAGTGTGATTCTGGTTCTTACTGTAGCCTACAGTCGGATTTTGGTCCTCACTATAATTTACAGTCTGATGCTGGTCCTCACTGTAGCCTACAGTCTGACTTTGGCCCTCACTAGAATTTACAGTCTAACTCTGATCCTAACTGTAGTATAAAGTCTGACTGGTCCTCACTAGAGACCACAGTCTGACTGTGGTCCTCACTGTAGCCTACAGTCTGACGCTGGTCCGCACTAGAGCTTAGAGTCTGACTCTGGTTCTTACTGTAGTGTACAGTCTGACTTTGGTCCTCACTAGAATTTACAGTCTGATACTGGTCCTCACTGTACCCTAAGGTCTGACAATAGTCCTCACTAGAGCCTAGAGTGTAACTCTGGTTCTCAGTGTAGACTACAGTGTGACTCTGGTCCTCACTAGAACCTAGAGTCTGACTCTGGTTCTGACAGTATCCTACAGTGTGATTATGGCCCTCATTGTAGCCTACTGTATGACGCTGATCCTCACTAGAGCTTAGAGTCGGACTCTGGTTCTTACTGTAGCCTACAATCGGACTTTGGTCTCTCTAGAATTTACAGTGTGATGCTGGTCCTCACTGTAGCCTACAGTCTGATTGTGGTCCTCACTAGAATTTACAGTCAAACTCTGTTCCTTACTGTAGCCTACATTCTGAAATGGTCCGCACTAGAACTTAGAGTCTGACTCTAGTTCTTACTGTAGTACAGTCTCACTTTGGTCCTCACTAGAATTTACAGTCTAACTCTGGTCCTTACTGTAGCCTACATTCTGACACTGGTCCGCACTAGAGCTTAGAGTCTGACTCTGGTTTTTACTGTAGTGTACAGTCTGACTTTGGTCCTCACTAGAATTTACAGTCTGATGCACGTCCTCACTGTAGCCTACAGTCTGACACTAGTCCTCACTAGAGCCTAGAGTGTAACTCTGGTTCTCAGTGTAGACTACAGTCTGACTCGTGTCCTCACTAGAACCTAGAGTCTGACTCTGGTTCTGACTGTATCCTACAGTGTGATTTTGGTCCTCATTTTGAGGCTATAGTCTGACCCCTGATCCTCACTAGAGCTTAGAGTCGGACTCTGGTTCTTACTGTAGCCTACAGTCAGACTTTGGTCCTCACTAGTATTTACAGTCTGATGTTGGTCCTCATGTAGCCTACAGTCGGACTTTGGTCCTCACTAGAATTTACACTCTGAGGCTGGTCCTCACTGTAGCCTACAGTCTGACTTTGGTCCTCACTAGAATTTACAGTCTCACTCTGGTCCTCACTTTAGCTTACAGTCTGACACTGGTCCGCACTAGAGCTTAGAGTCTGACTCTGGTTTTACTGTAGTGTACAGTCTGACTTTGGTCCTCACTAGAATTTACAGTCTGATGCTGGTCCTCACTGTAGCCTACAGTCTGACACTAGTCCTCACTAGAGCCTAGAGTGTAACTCTGGTTCTCAGTGTAGACTACAGTCTGACTCGTGTCCTCACTAGAACCTAGAGTCTGACTCTGGTTCTGACTGTATCCTACAGTGTGATTTTGGTCCTCATTTTGGGCTATAGTCTGACCCTGGTCCTCACTAGTGCTTATAGTCGGACTCTGTTTCTTACTGTAGCCTACAGTCAGACTTTGGTCCTCACTAGTATTTACAGTCTGATGTTGGTCCTCATGTAGCCTACAGTCGGACTTTGGTCCTCACTAGAATTTACACTCTGAGGCTGGTCCTCACTGTAGCCTACAGTCTGACTTTGGTCCTCACTAGAATTTACAGTCTCACTCTGGTCCTCACTTTAGCTTACAGTCTGACACTGGTCCGCACTAGAGCCTACAGTCGTATTCTGGTTCTTTCTGTAGCCTAGAGTCTGACTTTGGTCTTCAATAGAACTACAGTCTGACTCTGGTCCTCACTGTAGCTGACAGTCTGACACTTCTCCTCACTAGAGCCTACAGTCTGACTCTCTTCCTCACTAGAATTTACAGTTTGAATCTGATCCTCACTGAGGACTACAGTCTGACATTGGTCCTCACTAGAGACTTCTGTATGACTTTGGTCTTTCTGAAACCTACAGTCTGACGTTGGTTCTCATTGAAGCATACATTCTGACACTGGCCCTCACTATAGCCTACTGTACGACTCTGGTTCTTACTATAGCCTTCTGTCTAACACTGGTCCTCACTAGAGCCTGCAGTCTGAATCTCGTAGTACTGTAGTCTACATTCTGACACTGGTCCTCACTAGAGCCTATATTCTGACTCTCATCCTCACCAGAGCCTACCGTCTGACTCTGTTTCTACTGTAGCCTACAGTCTGACTTTGGTACTCTTTGTAGCCTACAGTCTGACCCTTGTCCTCACTAAATCCTACAGTCTGACTGGGTTTTGTCAGTCCAGTGAGGGCCAAAGACAGACTATAGCCTACAGAAAGATCCCTAGTGAGACTGTAGCCTCTAGTGAGGACTTTTCTCAGACTGTAGAGTACAGTGGGGACCAGAGTCAGACTGTAGATATAGCAAGAACCAGAGTCAGACTGTTAACTCTAGTGAGACCAGTGTCAGATAATAGGGTACAGTGAGGACCAAAGTCAGACTTTAGGCTAAAGTAAGAATGAGAGTTAGACTGTAGGCTCTAGTGAGGAACAGTGTCAGTCTGTAAAATACAGTGAGGACCAAAGTCAGACTGTAGGCACAGAAAGAAACAGAGTCAGACTGTAGGTTCTAGCTAGGATCTGTGTCAGACTCTGGGCTCCAGTGAGGTCCAGTGTCAGATGTAGGCTACAGTGAAGACAATTGTCAGACTGTAGGCTACAGTAAGGAACAAAATATGACTGTAGAATACACTAGGAAACACAGTCAGACTGAAGGCTTAGTGAATACCAGTGTCAACTGTAGGCTACAGTGAGGAATAAATTACGACTCTGAAGGATCAACCTTCAGATCCAGAGCCAGACTGTAAGCTGTAGTGAGGACCAGTGTCAGACTGTAGGCTACAGTGAGAACCTAAATCAGGCTGTAAGCTAAGAAACAAGTAGACTGAGGCTCTAGTGAATCAGTGTCATCGTAGCTACATGAGGACAAATAGACTGTAGGTACCTAGAACCAGAGCAGACTGTAGTCTAGTAGGACCAGTGTCAGACGTGGCTACAGTGAGGACCAAATTCAGACTGTAGCTAAGTAAGAATCGTTCAGACTGTGGCTCTAGTAGGAACAATAGACTGTAGATACATAGGAAAAGTCAGATGAAGGCTCTTGTACAGTGCAGACTGTAGGCTCAGTGAGGACATAGTCAGACTCTAGGATACCTCAGAACCAGAGCCAGACTGTAGGCTCTAGTGAGGACCAGTTCAGACTTAGGCTACAGTGAGACCAATCAGGCTATAGTCATAGGACCAGAGTCAGACTGTAGGTCTACAGTAAGAACCAGTGTAACTGTAGGCTCTGTGTGGACCATGTCATCTGTAGGCTACAGTGAGGACCAAAGTCAGACTGTAGGCCACAGTAAGAACCGATCTAGACTGTAGGCTCTAGCTAGGACCAGTGTCAGACTGTAGGCTCTGTGAGGACCAGTGTCAGACTGTAGGCTACAGTGAGGACAGATAGTCAGACTGAAGGCTACAGTAAGAACCAGATTCACACTGCAGGCTCTGGTGAGGACCATTCAGACTGTAGGCTCAGTGGGACCAGAAGTAGACTAAGTGAATAGACAAGTAGACTTAGGTCTAGTAAGGACCAGTCAGACTGAGGCTCTAGTGGACCATTGTCAGACTGTAGGCTTAGTGAGGACTACACGTGAGGCTGACAATACAGTAAGAACCAGAGTCTAGACTGTAGGCTCTAGAGGACCAGTGTCAGACTTTAGGCTATAGTGAGGGCCAGTGTCAGACTGTAGGTTACAGTGAGGAGCAAAGTCAAACTGTAGGCTACAGTAAGAACCATAGTCAGACTGTAGGCTCTTATGAGGAAGAGTGTCAGACTGTAGGCTACAGTGAGGAACAAAACAGACTGTAGGTACATAAGAACAAGTCAGACTGTAGGCTCTAGTGAGGACTCAGTGTCACTTGTCTAGGACACAGTAGAGAGGCACAGTAATGCCAGAACTGTAGGCTACATTCAGAACCAGAGCCAGACTGTAAGCTCTAGTGAGGACCAGTGTCAGACATTAGGCTACTGTGAGGATCAAAATCAGACTGTAAGAGCTAAGTAAGAATCAGAGTTAGACTGTAGGCTCTAGTTAGGAACAGTGTCAGTCTAGTAGTGCTACAGTGAGGACCAAAGTCAGACTGTAGGCCACAGTAAGAAACAGACTCAGACTGTAGGCTCTAGTGAGGACCACTGTCAGACTCTAGGACTAGTGGGAAAATAGCTGTAGGTCAGTAGAACCAGGTCAGACTGTAGGCTACAGTGAGGACCAGTGTCAGACTGTAGTCTACAGTGAGGACCAAGTCAACTGTAGGCTACAGTGAAACAGAGTCATACTGTAAGTCACTGCAGTGAGGACCTTCTCAGTCTAGTAGGCTCAGATGAGGACCAATAGTCAGACGTAGGCTACAGAAGTCGACTGTAGGCTCTAGTGGACCAGTTCAGATGTAGGCTACAGTGAGGAACAATGTCAGACTGAGCCTCAGTTAGAACCAGAGTCAGACTGTAGGCTCTAACACGTGTCACTGATGTCAGATGTGCTACGTGAGGACCAAAGTCAGACTGTAGGCTACAGTAGAACCAGAGTCATAGATGTAGAGCTCTATGAGGACCAGTGTCAGACTGTAGGCTACAGTGTGGACCAAAGTCAGACTGTAGACTACAGTAACAACCAGAGTCAGACTGTAGGCTCTAGTGAGGACTTCAAGACTTAGGTCAGTGAACCAGAGTAATGTAGGCTACAGTGAGGAGAAAATTCAATCTGAAGGCTACATTAAGATTCACTGTTAGAATGTAGGCCCTAGTGAGGACGAGGGTCAGACTAGGGCTAACGTGAGGACCAAAAACACACTATAGGCTACAGTAGGAACCAAGATCAGGCTGTAGGCTCTAGTGAGAACCACTGTCAGACTGTGGACTCTAGTGACAACCAGAGTCAGACTGTAGGATACTGCTGAGGACCAGGGTCAGACTGTAGGCTACAGTAAGAAACAGAGTCAGACTGGAACGTCTTGTGACGACAAGTGTCAGACTGTAGGCTACAGTGAGGACCATTGTCAGACTGTAATCTACAGTGAGGAAAAGGGACAGACTGTAGACCTCAGTAAGTAAAAGGGTCAGACTGTATGCCAGAGTAAGGACCAAAGTCAGACTGTAGGCTACAGTAAGAAACAGAGTTAAACTGTAAACTCTAGTGAGGACGAGTGTCAGACTATAAGATAAAGTGTGGACCAAAGTCAGACTGTAGGCTAAAGTAAGAAACAGAGTTAGACTGTATGCTCCAGTTAGGAACAGTGTCAGTCTGTAGGCTACAGTGAGGACCAAAGTCAGACTGTAGACCAGAGTAAGAAACAGAGTCAGACTGTAGGTTCAAGCAAGGCCCAGTTTCAGACTGTAGGCTCCAGTGAGGACCATTTTCATACTGTAGGCTACAGTCAGGACCACAGTCAGACTGCAGACTACAGTACGAACCATATTCAGACTGTAGGGTCTATTGAGGATTAGTGTCAGACTCTAGGCTCTAGTGAGGAACAGTGTCAGTCTGTAGGCTACAGTCAGGACCACAGTCAGACTGTAGGATACAGTAGAAGCAGAGCCATACTATGGGCTCTAGTGAGGGTCAGTGTCAGACTTTAGGCTACAGTGAGGTCAAGAGACAGACTTTAAAGTCTATTGAGGTCCTGTGTCATATTGTAGGCTACAGTAAGAACCAGAGTCAGACTGTAGGCTCAAGTGAGGACCATTGTCAGACTGTAGACTACAATGAGGACCAACGTCAGACTGTAGGCTAAGGTAAGAACCAGAGTCAGACTGTAAGCTCTAGTGAGGACCAGAGTCAGACTGTAAAATCTAGTGAGGAACAATGTCAGACTGTAGGCCTAGTGAAAACCAAAGTCAGACTGTAATCTACAGTAAGAACCGGGGTCATAGAACAGGCTCTAGTGACGACCAGTGTCAGACTGCCAAACTCAGACTGCAGGCTACAGTAAGAACAAGTGTCAAACTCAGGCTCTAGTGAGGACCAGTGTCAGAATGTAGGATACAGTGAGGACCAAATTCAGACTGCAGGCTACAGTAAGAACCAGAGTGAAACGTTAGGCTACAGAATCCCAATGTAGTTCTTTATAGTGTTTAGCCATGTGCAGCGAATGCTGGGAGTGTATGTGTGCCTATGGGTAACATACTGTCTTCGGTTTGGTTTTTCGTCGAGGCTCCCATCTGAGAAATCTTATAAGTGACCAAGAGATTTGCATCCTGAGGATTAGATGGGGATTATCAAATTATGTGCGTACTTCTGGAAGAACAGGAGGCGATGGCTGGCAAACCTCTAAATAACTTGTGAACTGTGACCTGGATAAACCAGATGACTTAGGGACTTGGACATGGATTATATCCCTGCATCTTTGGTGTTTAGAAGAGAACCCGGGTGAGATCTGGACACAAGTCCAACATTGTATCACCATTCCTTGAAATTGGACCCAGTTTCCTCAGATATATCTGACCAAGCAAACACTAGCACCTTTCTTTAATGTTTTGTTTTGTTTTTTAATGCAGGCTCTTGCCTAGCTTGTCGGGATACCCCAGACTTACACAGTCTTACTACCCGGAGGTATTGAGAAACACTATCATGCAGTAGTTCGCTGGCCTGACGGGAGGAGGTGTTCTAGCTGGGTTGGAATGCTGGTCGGGCGGGGAGTCAGTGGAGAGCTGTCTGCTCACAGGTGAGTGAGCAGCCAGTCTAGCAGCTGTTCTCCAGTCGTGTTTTCCACAACTTCATCCAGTTGTAGTTCCTTAGAGAACTTCACGACCTCCTGAAGAAGGTCACTGACACTGTACCCCTTTTCTGCTGCCAGAGCCGAAACTTCAGGAAGCTGTGGAGAGAGCAGAGTTAGCTTGAGTCACGTTGATGCTTTTGGAGCTGGGACCCAGATGGAGAAAGTCCACTATACCTCAGCCGCCTTCCTGCCTACGATTCTAGGACTAAAGGGTGAAAAGAATACACAGAAAAAGAATGGACTGCTCTGAGTACAAGACTGCCTCCCGTCCCCACCCAGTCCAGCCCTCTGTCTCCGTGTGCCTTGTTGCATCACTATCGCTTACCTTCTCCAGTTGTCCATCCTCGTCTCCCATGAAGTAGAGCCTGGGTATGTTAACTTGTGAGGCTGCGATCCACTGCAGGACAGCTTGGAGCTGCTTTTGCAAATTGCTTATTGAGCACTGATTTCTGACGATGAGTTTGTGTCCAGAAGAGTCTTGGTGGCTCTGCGATGTTCCAGCTCCTGGTTACATCTGGAGTTGCTGGCGTGGTAAAGAGCATTGTTGGCCAAGGATGCTTGTTCTTCCAAGTCAGCGAGGCTTCCACCATTGTTGCTACACTTAGCCATGATAAGGCGCAGCTTCATTACAGATTGTATCAGCTGATCTATAAACTGTCGGTTCACTTGCTTCATCCCACCGATAAAGTCAGATTCGTGATTGCCCTGCCATGGTTCCTCCCGGCCTTGAGACTGCGTACACACGGAGGCTGGCTTGTTTGTCTTGGCCTCAGAACATTTGTTCTCACTTTCACATATGTCTTCACAGGTGAAGGGCTCTCATTGAGCAGTTTTGAATCAGGGATATAAAGAGGGTTGACATATCTACCTTCAGGGAGTCCATGTGTCGATCCTCCTTATGAGAGTTGGATGGCTTAGGCGCTCTACGAGGCTCTTGGTGTTTCGTTGAAAGGGCCTTGGCACATTGGGTACATCCGCACTTTTCGTATCGGGAGCTCTGAGTCGTATAGCTTGTGGAAACAGGACAGTCTTCTTCAGAGGCATCTTTGCCCTTGGCCTGCTGGGTCAGATGGTACTGGATCAGCCTAAGGGCAGAGACAATCATGTCCTTTGCCAGTGAGTGTGTGGAAGGGCTGATCTTCTCTCTCTTCTCCTCCTTACTGGGACATGGGTTGCTAGGCAGCTTGCCTTGATTGCCCTGATTTTGGTTCCACACCGTCAGGCTCTCCTCGAGGATATGTTCGCCTACCTTCTCAGCACTGGTCAAAGACTTGCATTCCTCTCCTTCACTTTACACTTGTTCTTTCCCTCATTTCGGCCTTCAGAGCTGAGGATTCGAGACCTTGGTTTTGCCCTTGGGGTCGTGGGAGCTAGCTTTCAAGGCTGCATATGCGAAACACTGTGATTCCGTTTCCTGCTGTTCACCAAGAAGAGCATTGACCAAACGTTTCAGCATAGCCTCCATGATATCAGTAGCATTTTGTTTCCCATGGTGAAACAGATTCCTCTTGACGGCTGAGACAAAGTCTGGGTCGGTCATCAGTACTCCTGTGATATTATGTGTGTTTCTCAAGCATGAGTCAATCAAATCGGACACAATTTCCTGGGTATGTTTTAACAGAACGCTTTTCAGGACCACACAGGCTGCAATTGGGTTCCCAGAGGTACGAACGTTCAAGGTCTTCGTGACAGACGCCATCATATCGGATGCCACTCGATTGGCACAGATCATGTGTCCTTTGCTGATGGAATCTGCAGATTCGTTGCTGACTCTTGGGTCCATCTGTTTGTCTCCGCCTTTATTCCTGTTGGATAATTCACCATTCGGAAAGGTTTCCCGACTGCCATCTGTACACTCCTCCCCATTGCGGTGCGTTTCTGCAGAGGTCACTTGACAGCATCGTGGGCCATTTCAGAAGTGATCTTACTCACAACACTGTGGGGCTGATTTTCCCTTTGCCTCCACGGGGTAGATAGATTGAAGGAAATTCACTTGCACCTCCTAATTTCTTGATTTCCTTATGAGTCTTCAGGAATACCGGAGAAGATAACTGGTTGTTATAGAAAGAGGGTATTCATAGCATTTTCCTTCAGAAGAATACTGTCCTCTGATTAATGGCATATTTGGCTTGATAGGAACTCTGGTTTTGCCATTTCTTCGGATGTTATAGCTTGTGGAAACAGGACAGTCTTCTTCAGATGCATCTTTGCCCTTGACCTGCTGGGTCAGATGGTACTGGATCAGCCTAAGGGCGGAGACAATCGAGTCCTTTGCCAGTGAGTCTGTGGAAGGGCTGATCTTCTCTCTCTTCTCCTCCTTACTGGGACATGGGTTGCTAGGGAGCTTGCCTTGATTGCCCTGATTTTGGTTCCACACCGTCAGGCTCTCCTCGAGGATATGTTCGCCTACCTTCTCAGCACTGGTCAAAGACTTGCATTCCTCCCCCTTCACTTTACACTTGTTCTTTCCCTCATTTCGGCCTTCAGAGCTGAGGATTCGAGACCTTGGTTTTGCCCTTGGGGTCGTGGGAGCTAGCTTTCAAGGCTGCATATGCGAAACACTGTGATTCCGTTTCCTGCTGTTCACCAAGAAGAGCATTGACCAAACGTTTCAGCATAGCCTCCATGATATCAGTAGCATTTTGTTTCCCATGGTGAAACAGATTCCTCTTGACGGCTGAGACAAAGTCTGGGTCGGTCATCAGTACTCCTGTGATATTATGTGTGTTTCTCAAGCATGAGTCAATCAAATCGGACACAATTTCCTGGGTATGTTTTAACAGAACCCTTTTCAGGACCACACAGGCTGCAACTGGGTTCCCAGAGGTACGAACGTTCAAGGTCTTCGTGACAGACACCATCATATCGGATGCCACTCGATTGGCACAGATCATGTGTCCTTTGCTGATGGAATCTGCAGATTCGTTGCTGACTCTTGGGTCCATCTGTTTGTCTCCGCCTTTCATCCTCTTGGATAATTCACCATTCGGAAAGGTTTCCCGACTGCCATCTGTACACTCCTCCCCATTGCGGTGCGTTTCTGCAGAGGTCACTTGACAGCATCGTGGGCCATTTCAGAAGTGATCTTACTCACAACACTGTGGGGCTGATTTTCCCTTTGCCTCCACGGGGTAGATAGATTGAAGGAAATTCACTTGCACCTCCTAATTTCTTGATTTCCTTATGGGTCTTCAGGAATACCGGAGAAGATAACTGGTTGTTATAGAAAGACGGGTCATTCATAGCACATTTTCCTTCAGGGAAGAATACTGTCCTCTGATTAATGGCATATTTGGCTGACGGACTGGAGGAACTCTGGTCATTGTTGGTGTTTTGGCCTCTGTTACTTCCAGATTTCGGCTGTGAGGTCCGTTATTTAAGCAATCCAGGCTCAGACAGCTCCCCTCTATGTCGCCTACTTTGTGTTTAGACATGCATGCTGAGGGGCTGAGTGCATGGTGGAAACCTAGGGCATACGTTTGAAGATCATTCCGAAACCAACTGAGGACACTTGGAGGATCAGGGGAGTTTGTTTAAAAAAGCATACTGACCCCTCCGCCTAAAAAAGGAATAACACCCATGCATGAGAGTCTGGCCAGGCTACTTCTTCTCGCTATTCATTTAGAAACGACATCCTAAGAGTGGCCCAGACTCGCGATTTGGTCTTTAGCCTTTGCATGGGTGCATCACACCCAATGTTGTTCATTACTACTCATTCAGCACAAGTGGCGGCAACAAAAACTTAGGGTATGCACATTTGTACACTACATACGAGTCTTATCACTGTCAATTTCATCTGAGTATGTGAGCTAAGCACATGTCAAAAATGTGTCAGTGTCTCTGTTGTGTGTCTACATGCACACCACATTTTAACTCATGAGCATGAACATGTGTCAACCCAGATTTGAGTGTGTGAAAATGTGCCTGTGTGCATGTGTGTGCATGCATATGCGTTTGTCAGTGCACGTGTGAGATATCACTGTATGCAAGCATGTGTCATAATGGGCTGACATCATGTGCACGGTATTCTGTCATTTGTGTAGGCTAGCGTGTGCACGGTAGTATGAATACTTAGCATGTGTGTGTGAATGTAAAATTGTATGCATGTCAGTGTGTCTCTGAGTGTGCAAATGAGCAAGTGTTGAGTGAGCGGCATATGTGTGTATGATATAAATCCAATAGCATGTATCATGGAGAAGGAAATGGCAACCCGCTCCAGTATTCTTGGCTGGAAAACCCTATGGACAGAGAAGCCTGGCAATCTGTAGTCCGTGGGGTCTCAGATACATGTGGGGAATGACTTGTCATGTGCGCGAATGACCATCCCAAGTTCTGATGGGGATAGTCTGATTCTCTGTGATTAGTGTCACTGTGAGCTACTGCGAACTCACCCTGGGCGCTGAACTTATCATGACCGTGAACGTAGGCCTGTGCTCTTTAGAATGTCATAGTATTCAAATTTGGGGCCTATTTGGCAATCTGGTCATTGTTGGTGTTTTGGCCTCTGTTACTTCCAGATTTCGGCTGTGAGGTCCGTTATTTAGGCAATCCAGGCTCAGACAGCTCCCTCTATGTCGCCTACTTTGTGTTTAGAGATGCATGCTGAGGGGCTGAGTGCATGGTGGAAACCTAGGCATACGTTTGAAGATCATTCCGAAACCAACTGAGGACACTTGGAGGATCAGGGGAGTTTGTTTAAAAAGCATACTGACCCTCCGCCTAAAAAGGAATAACACCCATGCATGAGAGTCTGGCCAGGCTACTTCTTCTCTCTATTTATTTAGAAACTCCATCCTAAAAGTGGCACAGATTGGGGATTTGGCCTTTAGCATGTGCATGGGCGCATCACACACAATTGTGTTCATTACTACTCATTCAGCACAAGTGGCGGCAACAAAAACTTAGGGTATGCACATTTGTACACTACATACGAGTCTTATCACTGTCAATTTCATCTGAGTATGTGAGCTAAGCACATGTCAAAAATGTGTCAGTGTCTCTGTTGGTGTCTACATGCACACCGCATTTTAACTCATGAGCGTGAACATGTGTCAACCCAGATATTAGTGTGTGTAAATGTGCCTCTGTGCATGTGTGCGCATATGCGTGTGGCAGTGCATGTGGGAGATGTGACCGTGTGCAAGCATATGTCATAATGAGCTGACATCATGTGCACTGTATTCTGTCATTTGTGTAGGCTAGCATGTGCACAGTAGTATGAATACTTAGCGTGTGTGTGTGAATGTAAAATTGTATGCATGTCAGTGTGTCTCTGAGTGTGCAAATGAGCAAGTGTTGAGTGAGCGGCATATGTGTGTATGATATAAATCCAATAGCATGTATCATGGAGAAGGAACTGGCAACCCACTCCAGTATTCTTGGCTGGAAAACCCTATGGACAGAGAAGCCTGGCAATCTGTAGTCCGTGGGGTCTCAGATACATGTGGGGAATGACTTGTCATGTGCGCGAATGACCATCCCAAGTTCTGATGGGGATAGTCTGATTCTCTGTGATTAGTGTCACTGTGAGCTACTGCGAACTCACCCTGGGCGCTGAACTTATCATGACCGTGAACGTAGGCCTGTGCTCTTTAGAATGTCATAGTATTCAAATTTGGGGCCTATTTGGCAATAGTTCTCTTCCTATCTCTGAACCGGAGCCCTCAGATTCAGCCTTGGGCTGTGGGAATGAGAAAGGCTAGACTGAGAGCTTTAAGTCCTGTACCTTAGACTGGACTTGCTTCTCAGGATGCGTGATCACAGTGATTTCTTTCTCTTCAAGATTCAAAGTACCTTCTGAACTGCAACCAGCAGCACCCTACGGAATTAAGAGATAAGCCTGTTGTGAAAAGCTGCACTGTAGGATACAGTCAGAATCAGAGTAAGTCTCTATGTTCTAGTGAGGACCGGAGTTAGACTGTAGGCTACAGCAACAACCAGAGTCAGACTGTAGGCTCTAGTGAGGACCAATTTCAGACTGTAGGCTTCAGTGAGGACCAGAGTCAGACTGTAAATTCTAGTGAGGAGCAAGGT
This sequence comes from Tragulus kanchil, assembly GCA_022376925.1. Classification (NCBI taxonomy): domain Eukaryota; kingdom Metazoa; phylum Chordata; class Mammalia; order Artiodactyla; family Tragulidae; genus Tragulus; species Tragulus kanchil. Next base: position 6,607,096 of record JAIOJX010000018.1, read on the forward strand.
CAGACTGTAGGGTACAGTCAGAACCAGAGTCAGACTGTAGGCTCTAGTGGGACCAGTGTCAGACTGCAGACTACAGTTTGGACCAGAGTCAGACTGTAAATTCTAGTGAGGACCAAAGGCAGACTGTAACCTAGAGTCAGAACCAGAGTCAGACTGTAAGCTGTTTTAAGAACCAGGGTCAGGCTGTAGGCTACAATGAGGACCAAAATCACTGTAGGATACAGTCAGAACCAGAGTCAGACTCTAGGTTCCAGTGAGGACCAGATTCAGTCTGTAGCCTACACTGAGAGCCAGAATCAGACTGTAGAGACTAGTGAGGACTAGGTTCAGACTGTAAGCCAAGTTACGAACCATTGTCAGACTGTAGTCTCTAGTGAGGACCGGTGTCACACTGTAGGCTACAGTACAAACCAGAGTTTGACTGTAAGCTCTATTGAGGACCAGGTTCAAATTTTAGGCTAGAGTGAGGACGAGAATCAGACTGTAAATTCTATTGAGGACCAAAGTCAGACTGTAGGCTACAATAAGGGCCAGAGTCCGACTGTAAGCTCTAGTGAGGACCAGGGTCAGACTGTATGCTTCCACAAGGACCAAAATCACACTGTAGGATACAGTCAGAACCAGAGTCAGACTCTAGGTTCTAGTGAGGACCAGAGTGAGACTGTAGTCTACACTGAGAACCAGAGTTACACTCTAGGCTCTAGTGAGGATTGGTGTCAGAGTTTAGGGTACAGTGAGGATCAGCATCAGACTGTAAATTCTAGTGAAAACCAAAGTCAGACTGTACACTACAGTAAAAACCAGAGTCAGACTCTAAGCTCTAGTGCGGACGAGTGTCAGAATGTAGGCTACAGTAAGAATCAGAGTTAGACTGTAAATTCTAGTGAGGACCAGTGTCAGTCTGTAGGCTACAGTGAGGACCACAGTCAGACTGTAAGCTCTAGTGAGGACCAGTGTCAGACTGTAGGCTACACTGAGGACCAGAGTCAGACTCTAGTCTCTAGTGAGGACCAGTGTCAGACTCTAGGCTACAGTGATGACGAGAGTCAGACTGTAGGCTCTAGTGAGGACTAGTGTCAGACTGTAGGCTACAGTGAGGACCGTAGTCAGACTGTAGGCTCTAGTGAAAAGCAGTGTCAGACTCTAGGCAACAATGAGGTCCAACGTCAGCCTGTAGGGTACAGTAACATCCAGAGTCAGACTCTAGGTTCTAGTAAAGACCAGTGTCAGACTATTGGCTACAGTGAGGACCAGATTCAAACTTTAGCCTACAGTGAGAACCAGAATCAGACTGTAGAGACTAGTGAGGACTAGGTTCAAACTGTAAGCCAAGTTACGGACCATTGTCAGACTGTAGTCTCTAGTGAGGACCGGTGTCACACTGTAGGCTACAGTAAAACCAGAGTTTGACTGTAAGCTCTATTGAGGACCAGGGTCAAATTTTAGGCTAGAGTGAGGACGAGAATCAGACTGTAAATTCTATTGAGGGCCAAAGTCAGACTGTAGGCTACAGTAAGAGCCAGAGTCCGACTGTAAGCTCTAGTGAGGACCAGGGTCAGACTGTATGCTTCAACAAGGACCAAAATCACACTGTAGGATACAGTCAGAACCAGAGTCAGACTCTAGGTTCTAGTGAGGACCAGAGTCAGACTGTAGTCTACACTGAGAACCAGAGTTACACTCTAGGCTCTAGTGAGGAATAGTGTCAGACTGTAGTCTACACTGAGAACCAGAATTACACTCTAGGCTCTAATGAGGACTAGTGTCAGACTTGAGGGTACAGTGAGGACCAGAGTCAGACTGTAAATTCTAGTGAGGACCATAGTCAGACTGTAGGCTACAGTAAGAACCAGAGTGTGACTGTAAGCTCTAGTGAGGACCACTGTCAGACTGTAGGCTACAGTCAGAAACAGAGTCAGACTGTAAAATCTAGTGAGGACCAAATTCAGACTCTAGGCTACAGTAAGAACCTGAGTCACACTGTAAGCTCTAGTGAGGACCCGGGTCAGACTGAAGGGTACAGTGAGGACCAGAGTCAGACTGTAAATTCTAGTGAGGACGATAGTCAGACTGTAGGCTCTGGAGAGGACCAGATTCAGACTGTAGGCTACAGTTTAGAACAAATTCAGATAATAGCGTACAGTAAGAACCAGAGTCAGAATATAGGGTCTTGTGAGGATCAGAGTCAGACTGTAGGCTACAGTGAGGACCAAATTCAAATTGTAGGCTACAGTAAGAACCAGAGTCTGACTGTTAGCTCTAGTGAGAACCAGGATCAGACTGTTGGATACAATGAGGACCAAAATCACAATGCAGGATAGTCAGAACCAGAGTCAGACTGTAGGCTCTAGTGAGGACCAGTGTCCGACTATAGGCTACAGTGAAGACAAGAGTCAGACTATGGGCTCTACTGAGGACCAGTGTCAGACTGTAGGCTACAGTGAGGACCAGAGTCAGACTGTAGGCTCAAGTGATGACCAGTGTCAGACTGTGGTCTACAATGAGGTCCACCCGCAGACTGTAGGCTACAGTAACAACCAGAGGCAGACTGTAGGCATAATGAGGACCAGTGTCTGACTGGCTCTAGTGAAGACAAGATTCAGACTGTAAATTCTAGTGAGGACCAAAGTCAAACTGTAGGTTACAATAAGAACCATAGTCAGACTGTGGGCTCTTGTGAGGACCAGTGTCAGACTGTAGATTATACTGAGGACCAGTGTCATACTGCAGGCTTCAGTGAGGACCAAAGTCCAACTGTAGATTACAGTAAGATCAAGAGTCAGACTGTAGGTTCTAGTGAGGAGCAGTGTCAGAATGTAGAATATATAGAGGACCAGTGTCGTACTTTAGGCTATAGTGAGGACCAAAATCAGACTGTATGCTACAGTAAGAACCAAAGTCTTAATGTAGGCTCTAGTGAGGACGAGTGTCAGACTATAGGCTACATTGAGGACCAAAACAGACTGTAGGCTGCACTAAGAACCAGAGTCAGACTGGAGGCTCTAATGAGGACCAGTGTCAAACTGTAGGCTCTAGTGAAGACCAGTGTCAGACTGAAGTCTACAGTGAGGAACAGTGTCAGACTGTAGGCTACAGTGAAGAAAAGGCTCAGAATCTAATGTACATTAAGAAGAGAGTCAGACTGTAGGCTCTAGTGAGGACCAGTATCAGACTGTAGGCTACAGTTTGGAACCAAATCAGATAATAGGCTACAGTAAGAACCAGAGTCAGAATATAGGGTCTTGTGAGGATCAGAGTCAGACTGTAGGCTACAGTGAGGACCAAATTCAAATTTTAGGCTACAGTAAGAACCAGAGTCTGACTCTAGGCTCTAGTGAGGATGAGTGCCAGACTGTAGGCACAGTGAGGTCAAAATTATGACTGTAGGATGCCTTCAGAACCAGAGCCAGACTGTAAGATCTAGTGATTCCCAGTGTCAGAATGTAGGCTACATGGGGACCAACATTAGACTGTAGGCTCTAGTAAGAACCAGAGTCACACTGTAGCCTCTAGTCAGGCCAGTCTCAGACGGTTTCTCTAGTTATCAGAATATGCAAGAACTGGGACTCATAAGGTCTTCTCCTGAAAATATCTAATGCTCCGAAGAGTGCTTCATGCTTGATCTGCACCCCAATTCCTTTCACGGTGTGTTGAAGTTCAGCAGCTGCAATGGCCATGACTTAATCTTTGCAGAGGCAAATGGCACGTGCCAGGTTCCAGGTGGCAGGGCTCCTTCATGGTCATAAATCAGACCATGGGTTTTGGGGAGATGGCGGGGTGGGGAGTTCTTGACCATTCATCCCATAGTGCTAGGAATGCTCATCCCCAGGGGTGGCAATGATAATGCAATGTGCTGTTAGTGGACTGGGCCATAAGACAGTATCCAAGATTCTCTGGACCTCCTGTCGATGTTAGCCTCTGGTGGTCCAGGAAAATACTCCCTCTTCTTGTTTCTTCCCATATCTAGACTTACACTGTTACAATCACCGGTCTCATACGGAACTACGTATTATTGTATTAGAGGCTCAGCTGTATGGGCCAGTAAGCCAAAGTCTTAATGTAGGCTCTAGTGAGGACGAGTGTCAGACTATAGGCTACATTGAGGACCAAAACAGACTGTAGGCTGCACTAAGAACCAGAGTCAGACTGGAGGCTCTAATGAGGACCAGTGTCAAACTGTAGGCTCTAGTGAAGACCAGTGTCAGACTGAAGTCTACAGTGAGGAACAGTGTCAGACTGTAGGCTACAGTGAAGAAAAGGCTCAGAATCTAATGTACATTAAGAAGAGAGTCAGACTGTAGGCTCTAGTGAGGACCAGTATCTGACTGTAGGCTACAGTTTGGAACAAATTCAGATAATAGGCTACAGTAAGAACCAGAGTCAGAATGTAGGGTCTTGTGAGGATCAGAGTCAGACTGTAGGCTACAGTGAGGTCCAAATTCAAATTGTAGGCTACAGTAAGAACCAGAGTCTGACTCTAGGCTCTAGTGAGGATGAGTGTCAGACTGTAGGCACAGTGAGGCCAAATTATGACTGTAGGATGCCTTCAGAACCAGAGCCAGACTGTAAGATCTAGTGATTCCCAGTGTCAGAATGTAGGCTACATGGGGACCAACATTAGACTGTAGGCTCTAGTAAGAACCAGAGTCACACTGTAGCCTCTAGTCAGGCCAGTTTCAGACGGTTTCTCTAGTTATCAGAATATGCAAGAACTGGGACTCATAAGGTCTTCTCCTGAAAATATCTAATGCTCCGAAGAGTGCTTCATGCTTGATCTGCACCCCAATTCCTTTCACGGTGTGTTGAAGTTCAGCAGCTGCAATGGCCATGACTTAATCTTTGCAGAGGCAAATGGCACGTGCCAGGTTCCAGGTGGCAGGGCTCCTTCATGGTCATAAATCAGACCATGGGTTTTGGGGAGATGGGGGGGGTGGGAGTTCTTGACCATGTCATCCCATAGTGCTAGGAATGCTCATCCCCAGGGGTGGCAATGATAATGCAATGTGCTGTTAGTGGACTGGGCCATAAGACAGTATCCAAGATTCTCTGGACCTCCTGTCGATGTTAGCCTCTGGTGGTCCAGGAAAATACTCCCTCTTCTTGTTTCTTCCCATATCTAGACTTACACTGTTACAATCACCGGTCTCATACGGAACTACGTATTATTGTATCAGAGGCTCAGCTGTACGTTTGGCAATGTAAGAAACAGCAATTTTGTACAGCAGGTGCAATACCAACAACAGAGCTAGCCACATGAAGGAACTCATACTCATTACTTCAAGCGTCCATTAGGTCCAGCCCAGCCATATCCCAGGTCATTTGGCTTAGTCTATACTGCTCCAATCCTGATCTGTCAGAGAAGTTATATACTGGCATCGTCCACGAGGCACACAGCCCAATTTCCTCGTGTTACTAGACTGATTATCCTTAGCATGATTTAATTGTTCCCAATGTAGAGACTTTAAATTTAAATTACCGTAGCCTGGTGTTACCCACATCAATCCATCCCATAATCGTGGGAGATTTTTTTCCTTGGCTGAAATTTTGCTAGTTGCTCTGACTGAGCTTGAGTAATAGAAGAAAACATGTTGATGGTCAGAGTCAGAGCAGGCATTGCTAATTGGCCAGGTGAGGGAATTCCGCCTGGTAATGTCAGCAGCGCCCTGAACATAACTGTAGTTTTCCTTTTAAAGTACATTTCCTCAGGACCAATCCGTTAGGGCTTTTTGGAGTGCACCCAAGGTGCAAAATTCGCCCAGGTAACCTGGAAGCACTAGACACAAGTTACTAGACTACAAACCCAACAACTGGATTGATTTCTAAAAGTAGCATAGGATTGTGTCTTTGATAGACACCCATTTGATTCATATGCAAATATCCAATAAGGCAAGAAAGCGTTACAAATGGTCATACAAGTTGCATTGAGTTTCTCCTCTGAGAGTCCTTTTAAGGTGATTTTGAGGTCAGCTCTCCTCGCGATAATCCAGTCCAATCCAAGGGCCCTTTGTGAGTAGAAATGTATTCGAGGCAATTTCCTTCAGTTTCACTGTGGTGGTACCTGAAAAGGGCCTCTCCATTCAGGCTGGAGATAGTCCTTTAAATGATGTCTCCTTGCTGGGGCTGTTTAGTCGCTATGTCGTGTCTGACGCTTTTGCGACTGCATGGACTGTAGCCCACCAGGCTCTGTTGCTCACGGGAGTGGGCTCCCAGGTTTCCTTCTCCAGGGAATCTTCCTGACCCGGGGATCGAGCCCACACCTCCTAGGTCTCTTGCATTGGCAGGCGGATTCCTCACCACGGAGCCACCTGGGAAGCCCTCAGTCTTTTCAGTATGCATAATCCCTGCTTGCCACTCCTGGAGCCACTGACCCCTTTCAAGAGTTCTTTCTATAAACCTTTGCAAGGAGGATCTTATTACAAATTAGATATGGGATAGGAGCTGTACCTTCCAAAGCCCATGCTAACACGGTTGCAAGTGCTCTTGATACATTCCCCAACTGAAAACAAGGTTCTCTGGGTGTGGGACCTGAAAGGGCACATGTCGAGGGAGGTGAGAAGCACAGAGACCAGCGCTCACAGCTTCTTCACAGTGCCTGGACCAGTCAGAGGGAAAGGCAGGCTTCTTCAGAGCAGGACTTTGTAACTCCCCAGCCCTGATAAAGTTAATCAAGTTGGACCCCTACTCCATGGAGAGCGTCGGAGTTGAGCCACCACAGATCCTTCTCCCTGTCCTTGAAGAAAACCCTAAGGAACAAATCCTAAGATGACGGCTACATTTCTGAAGTTTCAGTCCTCCCTGAGCACAGCTGGGTCCCATAGTCATTTACTTTCTTGATTAACGTGGCTCCTGACTTATTCCTGATTTTTATTATGAGGCAGCCGTGGGATTCTTTGAAAGGTCGAAATGGAGCCAAGGAAGATATGCGTTCTGTTAAAAGAGGCGCTGCGGCAAAATGATCTCGGAGGGCCCTTCCGACTGTGGCATTTGAAGATTCTAAGTGTTTCTCTTCCGTAGTTCCCCAGGGAACCTTGTGTGCGTGGGGTAAGTTCAGGGTGAGGACACTTGATGTTTGCCAGAGCTAACTGACAGACTCCAGCAGAGAAAGGAGTGCTTTGGGCCAGAAAGGGCCCTGACAAGGGTCTGCAGGAGCGCAACAGTCCTTGGGGTCTATTCCCGGAGGGTGAGACCCTGGCCTTTCACCTCTAAATGGAGAAATGAGCCCAGGCATCCTATTGGCGATGTAGCTGTGCCCAGTGTCAGCAGCCAGAAACAGGAAAGGGCTAGTGGTGAGCTGAAAGCCCAGGAAGGAGTAGGAAAGCATGACAAGAACAGAAGAAGGAACACATGGTTATCACCAGGCAGGCGGTGTCACTGGTTTGCTCTCTCTGACAATTTCAGTCTTTCTGGACATCTGGCCCCAACTCACAGAGAGTTGTGTGAAGAGGTTACCACCAGGGCCAGGCCTAGACTGAGGCGAGGCAAAGAGAGGCCTTTGCCTCAGGGCCGAAATTTAAATGAGCACCAAAACCAAATCTCAGTAACCAAAGTGTTGAAAAAAGTTTTATCATTGAAGTAGAGTTGATTTACAATGTTGTGTTAATTTCTGCTGTAAAGCAAAGGGACGAAAGTCTACATATACATACCTATCTATCTACCTACCTATCTCTCTATCTACCTACCTATCTATCTATCTATCTATTTTTGTCCATGTAGATAGATACATTCTTTTCATATTCTTTTCCATTATGGTTTATCACAGAACACTGAACATAGTTCCTGTGCTGTCCAGTAAGTCTTCATTGTTTATCTGCCCTGTATATGCAATAGTTTGCCTCTGCTAACCCCAAATCCCATAAATCCATGGTGTTTTGGATCCTTCAAAAATTGGTCTGGGGGGGTGGGATGGGAGGGATATGCATATGACCAGCCTGGGAACGTACATATCTGTACACGACAAAACTCTGTAAATTTAAAAGTAAAATAAAAGCTTGAAACATATATATCAAAGTTGGGCCTCCCTGGTAGCTCAGTGGTGAAGAGGTCACCTGCCAATGCAGGAGACATGGGCTCAATCCCTGATCCAGGAAGATCCCACAGGCTGCGGAGCAACGAGGCCCGTGAGCCACAACTATGGAGCCTGTGCTCTAGAGCCTTGGAGCCGCAAATGCTGAGCCCACGTGCTGCAACTGCTGAAGCCCACGTGCCCTAGAGCCCAAGTTCCACAACAAGAGAAGTCACCACAACAAGAAGCCTGCTCAGCTCAACTAGACAGTAGCCCTCACTCCCCGCAACTAGAGAAGAGCCTGCAGCAGCAGTCAAAACCCAGAACAGCCAGAAGCAAAAGTAAATCAACAAACCTTTTTAAAAATGGTTCTGTCATACGATTTTAAAAAACAATCAAACTCGATGCCAAGTATCAAACTGTCAAAAATTATAAAACCAGAGGATTAGTGATAATGCCGGGACAAAACCTAACGGAGCACGAGGTAAAAGGAAAACCTGGCAAGACATTTTATGGAAAGACCTCTCTATGGGAGATGGCCAAGGCAGTGCTCAGAGAACGTATAGCCCTGATAGGTTGCATCAGTACAAAACAGCAACGATGAATTCCTGCCTAAAGAACCTAGGGAGGGAACAAGGAGCAAGTCAAACAAGCTTAGGAAAGGAGCAATCCAATTTGGAGCAAGAACAGCAACAACAACAACCACACCACGCCACAACGATGGAGCTTGATTTAAACCTTCAGAGACATTCAACGGTGAGGAGAGGGATACTGCAGCGTTCTCTGTCTTGCTTGAGTGTATCTTTCCAACGGCTTCCTGGTGGCTCAGTGGTGAAGAATCCTCCTGCCAGAGCAAGAGACATAGAAGATGCGGGTTTGATCCCCGGGTCAGGAAGATTCCTGGAGAAGGAAATGGGAACCCACCCCAGGATTCTTGCCGGGAACGTTCCACAGACGGGGATCCAGGCAGGCTACAGTCCATGGGGCCACCAAAGAGTCAGACACCTCTTAGCGACTAAATAAGAACAATTAACATAACTTTCCCAACAAAAGTGCCAGTTCGATTAAATCTGGTTAAAACAGGAAACCCACAAGAGTGCCCTGGTTGAAATTCTAGTTTAAAATAGTTCTAATAATGAACGAAGAAAACGAAGTAAAAAAGCAGAGATATGGGAGCAGTAGAAATAAAAATGCTACTTTAGCCAATGACATGTTTGTACATCCATGAAAATCAAACCCCCCAGTACAACGGATAATGAGTGAGCTTTGCAAAGGTATAGGATAGAATACACTTGTGAGCTGTGAGACTCTGCCATCAGCTGTAAAACAATTCCGGTTGTTTTCCTCCCCACTCACTCGGAGACATGCCAGAAGTCCAGCAGAACCCCTGCACTGAGATCTCCGTGGTGTCGGAACATGAAAAGCTCTGAAAGAATCAATTGAGTTTCTACATCCCAGCGCTGCCCAGCCAGGAAGAAGAAAGGCTAATTACCATAGTGGCGATATTATTGAACACCGAGGTACTGGGAAGGCAAGAAATGACCATTACAGAGCTTTTTCTGAGTGCCAGACACTACTAGGTACTTTCATTCTTTTAAAAACCTTTTGAGATGGTTTGTTACTAGCTGCTTTATACACTGGTGGAATTAGAAGGTCAGGTTTAACGACCGTTTCAAAGGTCATACAATCAATAAGCAGGAGTCTTGGGATTCACATCCAGATTTGCCTCACGCCAAATCCTATTTCTTTTCTAGCACAGTCTTCCCACTAATTCGGAAGTATTTTACTTTGGGACATTTGGATTGGTATCTTTTATCATTCCTGAAGCAATTCGGATGCTGCCTTTCAAACGTTGCTTCCGTCTCTGTTTGCTCTCCAGTACTTTTGGAGCTCCAAGTTACTCACTTTAACCACATTTTCCCATTTTTAACTTCATGCTTTTACTGTGTAGCACGGTATGTAATTCATTAAGCCACACTTTTGTTTAATAAATGTTTACTTAGGTCTAGACGGCTATTAAAGAACACCACTGGCACCATATACTGACACATATATGTGGAATCTAGTAGGAGGGTAATGAGAACACACGCAGTGAAGCGATGGAGCAAGAGATATGGAGAACAGACTTATGGACATTGTGGGGAATGCACAGTGGGTGGGAGACGTAAAGGAAGTAGCAGATAGTACAGAAAACCTGTACAATCATATGTGAAAAAGGTACCTATGGTCATTGCGCTGTGAGAAAATTTCATCCTGCAGGGCGCTGTCGACGGCCTGGAGGGTGGGACGCGGGGATATACATCTGACTAATCTGGGATCATACATGCGGAAACAACAAAAATCCGTAAAAGTAAAAAGTCCAATAAAAAAAAAAAAAACCTAGACAACCACTTGCTGTTCAGTTTCCTGTGTATTATTCTTGTATGTCTGTATTCAATATCTGAATACCTTACGTATTGATTGGTTTCCGTGTTTATTTTTCCTTTTCTCTTTATTCCTTCTCCCGTTTTAAAGCTTTAAAACCTTGAACATTATTTTGTATGATATTTGATGAATTAATATTTTTTTTTTCTCTGATTAACTTGTTCTACTGGCTTATACTCATGGGAGTTTGTTTCCTATAGGCTGTAGAGGTATGTGAGTAGGTATTACCTGTGACATTATATATCTTTCCATATTAAAACAAACACAGACATGGAGAACAGACATATGGACACTGCGGGGGAAAGAATAGTGGGTGGGAGGCATAGAGGGAGGATCATGGAAGCCTATAGTATCACATGTGAAAAAGATAGCCATGCTCATTGCGCTGTGGGACTAGGGGATCCTGGAGAGGCGCTGTGAGATGGCCTGGAGGGCTGGGAGGGAGGACTGAGAGGGCGGTGGAGGAGTGAGGGGCCAGGAATAGACATATGACTATTCCGGGAACATACACATCGGTAAAGAGCAAAGCTCTGTAAAAGCAAAAATTACAATAAAATAAAAGAAAAATCTAAAATGATAATAATAATAATAATACTAAAAGAGCCAGCCTGCTGGACCAACTAGACACTAGAATCCTAAGACGAAAGCCCTGAGTGTGCGGCTACTGTTCTTTAGAGAAACAGGGATGTCATGAAGTACACATTCTGGTACTAAGTGGCGGTCAAGTCTTTAGGAGAGCACCGAGGGCTGGGGGAAAACAGCAACATCTCGAGTCAAACTGGAAGGGTCATCACGGCATCCCAATTTAAAAGCAAAAGCCATTCCAAGTTCCTACAGAATAGCCTACTCTGATTCCACAAATGTAGGGCATGGTCTGACTTTGGTTTCACCAGCTGCTGAGATGTCTTAACGCTGAGGTGAACCTACAAACATGGCTAAGAGCGCCTCAGATTTTCTACTTTCCTATTTCTCTTCAGGCTAGCTAGAAGGGTTTCTAATATTCCTCTCTTTCAACATAAATCTAAAGATCTCTCGCCACATAATGCAGACTCCCACCAAGCTGGTGACTAATATAACTAGGTGGTTCTGGAAGTCTAGCCCGAAGAGGAACGAGAAGGGAGGCCTTAAGGACCGGTGAGCTGGACAAAATGTTAAAAAAAAAAAAAAAAGCACGTGTACCCTTCTAGACAGAATATTAGAAAATGTGATGTACAGTGGAAAGCCTGATATGCTTTTGATCTGAAGGGCTACTGAGTTTGCCAGCCTGCCCCGCCTCTGCTGGGTTGCTACGGTTTCAGGCAGTATGACTCAACAAAGCCTGATGACATACGGCCAGGGGTCAAAAGCAGCCAGGCAGAGCCTGGCTCCCTCAGTCTCATCCAACAGCTGACAGGGCTGGCAGCCAGCTGCACGTGCCCAAGAACTCGGCACTGCCCACTTCCATCTCAAGGGACACACCTACCTTCTAGGTGGCACATTTTCAGCTTCAGTCTAAAAGAACTTCATTATCGAGGTAATGAACTCAAAACTTGTCTTTCTTTTATGGTTTTGTTAAGGATTTGGACTTAGCATTATCCAGATCACACGAGGCATCTCTATGCCTCCTCCCATTTTGAAGGGAGGAGCCTGAGACTTAAGGGAATGAAATGGAGGCGCTGGGGGGAAATGGCAGACTATTGAAATGTAGTCTTATCCGGTGACGGGCTAGCCATCAGAAAATAGTTATTAAGATGTGGAGACGGACAGAGGGAAGGAGAGAGGGGGGGAGGGAGGATGGGGAAGGAGAAGGAGTGGGGGGGATGGAGGAGAGAGGGAGGAAAGGAGGAAAGGTAGAAGGGAAGAGAAGAAAAAGGGGGAAAAGAGGGGAGAGACTAGAGGAGAGAGGGAGGAAGGGCTGAAGGAAAGAGGAGGAGAGAAGGGGTGGGAGGTGGCAAAGGGTTTGAAGGAAGTTGGCAGAGACTCTTCCTTTCCAGAGTAAAGCCAAACTCTGTCCTATGGGATCAGGGTCTGCTCTTGCCACAGACATTTGTCTCTTAGCTATAGCTATTAGACTGAGTGGGTTCAGTATTCAGAAACTTGTTCTGTATGTTGAAATCTATATTCACTTTACTAGTATTGATCTTAGGCTTCTCCAGTGGCTCTATGTGGTAAGTATTATAGCGCTTAACTTCATTTCACTTGAATGTAATGAGAAAGACATGGGTTAGCCTCGGTTTAGCGAAAACTCAGTTAAAGGGGATGAGGTGGGCTTGAGTAGCCCACAGTCCCTAGACCCCTTTCAAACATGTTTCCCAGCCTGTCATTCTCCTCACGGGCATTTTCCCAAGTGAGTATGACACTCGCGTGCTTTCAACGAGTTGGGGTGGGGAATCAAGTTAAGGAAGACTGTGGGTTGGGCTGACAGATAGCGATCTTGATCTTCAGGTCCAAGCATTTCAGTGTGTCCTTCCCCATGGCTTACCCTCCCCAGTTCCTAGCCTAAGCTTAGTTCGTACTAAACGCAGAGATGAGTTTCCAGAAGCCACCCAGGGATTCTTAATCGACCGATTCCATTTCTTGAAATCACGTTAGACTTTCAGATTGACTGTATTTCTTTCCAGATGTCTGAGGAAATTGACTGGCTGCACAGCCGCAGGGGCATGTGCCAGGTGGATCTCTACAGCCCAACTGGACAACAAGGCCAGGACTGGAAAGTGGTGAGATACGAAATGACTCCTGCCCAGGAGTGGACAACATTAGCCATTGCGTATGGACTTTTTGGCCCGGGATAAGCTAAAGGATAGTGACTTTGCCAAGAAATCAAGCTCAGTAAGGTCTGGGGGCACCAGTGAGGGCATACATTGCCCAGGGACAATGGAGGGCTTGGCCAGAGGAGTGATGCAGGCGACGTGGGGTGGGGGCTGGGGAGGCAGGCTGAAGAGAGTTAGGGTTGGTGGTTGCCTAGTCACCACCCTCTATTACCTCACACCTCGGAGGTCATAATGATGTCGCTAGCTGCCAGCAGCTTGCTGTACAGCTGGCCTCCTCGCGGGACAAAATACTTCATGTTCTATTTCCCCAACGAAGAATGGTTTACATAATATTTCACATCATTTCACGTTCAAGCACCACTCATGCAGTTACTTAATATGTGTTTCCGCAATGGTTTAGACTTTGACTTGCATTTTAAAATTACCATGAGCCTAAGCAATGTTATCAATATATGGTAGCTCTGGTATTTTAATGTGTATTTCCCCATGAATAACAATGAAAAGGCGCCTATTAAGCACAAAATGTTTATCCACGCGCCACCTGAACTCTATGTCATCCATTATAAAGAACACCGCGTTTTGGCGACAGTATTGTGACAGAAAGTGCTCCAAACTGGGAGCCAGGGAATTGGGTTCTAATACGAGTTCCACTTTGACTCTGTCTCAGTCGGGCAAGCCATCTCCTTCTCGGTTCTCTCAGTAAAGGTAGATATTGCATTTTGAACTCTCTCTCTCACACAGGGGGGTATTGTCACTTAGGAAATATAGTAGCATTAAGATTCTGTCTGCCTAATGAATATCATCGGTCTGTCATCTGTTGGGTACTTTACGATAGCCGGGCGCTCTCCTAAAAGCTTTTTCTCTCAATCAGTTCTCACAAGAACTAATAAGGTAGGTGCTCCTATCATCTCCCAGGGAAATTAAGGCCTTTTCTGAGGGATTTTTCTAAACTCACCCTTCTAATCAGGCGCAGATACACTTGTTGATGTCTCCACTTTAAATGGGGAAGATAAAGATTCTCAGGTGGGTACCCTCTGCTCCCTCACGGCTGACTTTGGTCCTCACTGTAGCTTACAGACTGACTCTGTTCCTAACTAGAGCCGACAGTCTAACTCTGATTCTTACTATAGTTTACAGTCTGATTTTGGTCCTCACTGTAGCCTACTGTCTGACACTTGTCCTCACTACAGCTTACAGTCTGGCTCTGGTTCTGAAGGTATCCTAGAGTCGTCATTTGTCCCTCAATGTAGCCTACAATATGACACTGAAATTCACTAGAGCCTTCAGTCTGACTGTGTTTCTTAGTGTATTCTACAGTCATATTTTGTTCCTTACTGTAGACTACAGCCTGACACTGGGCTTCCCTAGAGCCTACAGACTGACACTGGTTCTTCCTGTAGCCTTCAGTCTGACTTCTGTCTTCCATGTAGCCTACAGTCTGACACTGGTCCTCACAAGAACCTACAGTGTGACACTGGTCCTCGCTAGAGCCTACAGTCTTAATCTGGTTCTTACTGTAGCCTACTGTATGACTCTATCCTCACTTAAGCCTACAGTATGACAATGGTCCACACAAGAGCCTACAGTTTGACACTGGTCCTAACTAGAGCCTACAGTCTGACTCTGGTTCTTAAGGTATCCTAGAGTCGTCATTTGTCCCTCAATGTAGCCTACAATATGACACTGAAATTCACTAGAGCCTTCAGTCTGACTGTGTTTCTTAGTGTATTCTACAGTCATATTTTGTTCCTTACTGTAGACTACAGCCTGACACTGGGCTTCCCTAGAGCCTACAGACTGACACTGGTTCTTCCTGTAGCCTTCAGTCTGACTTCTGTCTTCCATGTAGCCTACAGTCTGACACTGGTCCTCACAAGAACCTACAGTGTGACACTGGTCCTCGCTAGAGCCTACAGTCTTAATCTGGTTCTTACTGTAGCCTACTGTATGACTCTATCCTCACTTAAGCCTACAGTATGACAATGGTCCACACAAGAGCCTACAGTTTGACACTGGTCCTAACTAGAGCCTACAGTCTGACTCTGGTTCTTAGTGCAGCCTATAGTCTGACTTTGGTCCCACTCTAGCCTACAGTCTGAGAGTGGTCCTCACTAGAGCCTTCAGTCTTAATCTGGTTCTTACTGTAGCCTATTGACTATGTCCTCACTGAAGCCTACAGACTGGCATTGTTCCTCACAAGAGCCTACAGTCTGACACTGGTCCTAGCTAGAGCCTACAGCCTGAGACGGGTTCTTACTTGGCCTACAGTCTGAATTTGGTCCTCAGTGTAGACTACAGATTCACACTGGTCCATAATAGAGCCTAGAGTCTCAGTCTGGTTCTTACTGTAGACTACAGTCTGAATATTGTCCTCAGTGTAGCTTACAGCCTGATTTAGGTTCTCACTGTAGCCTACAGTCTGACACTGGTCCTCACTACAGCTTACAGTCTGGCTCTGGTTCTGAAGGTTGATACCTTCAGAGTCGTAATTTATTCCTCACTGTAGCCCACAGCCTGACACTGGTATTCACTAGAGCCTTCAGTCTGACTGTGTTTCCTAGTGTATTCTACAGTCCTATTTTGTTCCTTACTGTAGCCTACAGTCTGACGATTGTCTTCACTGTAGCCTACATCTGACACTGGACCTCACTGGAGCCCAGAGTCTGACACTGATCCTAGCTAGCACCTACAGTCTGACTCTGTTTCTTTCTGTGGCCTACAGTCTGACATTGGTCCTCACTGTATTTTACAGACTGACACTCTTCCTCACTAGAGCCTACAGTCTAACTCTCATTCTTACTTTAGTCTAAAGTCTGACTTTGGTCCCACTGTACCCTATTATCTGACACTGGTCCTCACTAGAGTTAACAGTCTGACTCTGGTTCTTGCTATATCTACAGTCTGACTCTGGTCCCCACTGTACTCTACAGTCTGAGAAAAGTCCTCACTAGAGGCTACAGTCTCACTAGGGATCTTTCTGTAGGCTAAAGTCTGTCTTTGGCCCTCACTGGACTGACAAAACCCTAGTCAGACTGTAGGATTTAGTGAGGACAAGGGTCAGACTGTAGGGTACAAAGAGTACCAAAGTCAGACTGTAGGCTACAGTAAGAAACAGAGTCAGACGGTAGGCTCTGGTGAGGATGAGAGTCAGAATATAGGCTCTAGTGAGGACCAGTGTCAGACTGTAGACTACAGTACTACGAGATTCAGACTGCAGGCTCTAGTGAGGACCAGTGTTAGACAGAAGGCTATAGTAAGAACCAGAGTCGTACAGTAGGCTATAGTGAGGGCCAGTGTCAGAATATATGCGTCAATGAGGACCAACGTCAGACTGTAGGTTTCAGAAAGACCAAAGTCATACAGAAGTCTCTAGTGAGGACCATTGTCAGACTGTAGGCTAGAGTGAGGACCAAAGTCTGACCTGAGGAAACAGTAACAAGCAAAGTCAGACCGTAAGCTCTAGTGAGGTCCAGTGTCAGACTGTAGGCTACAGTGAAGACCAGTGTCAGAGTGTAGGCTACAGTACAAACCAGAGTCAGACTGTCGACTCAAGTGAGGACCAGTGTCAGACTGTAGGCTACAGTGAATACCAAATCCCACTGTAGACTACAGTAAGAACCAGCGTCAGACTATTGGATCTAGTGAGGACTAGTGTCAGACTTTAGGCTACAGTGAGGACCAGAGTCAGACTGTAAATACTAGTGAGGTCCAAAGTCAGACTGTTGGCTGCAGTAAGAACCAGAGTCAGACTGTAGGCCCATGTGAAGACCAGTGTCAGACTCTAGGCTAGAGTAATAACCACAATCACATTGGAGGATCTAGTGAGGACCAGGGTCAGACTCTCGGCTACTGTGAGGACCATAATACGACTGTAGGCTACTGTAAGAACCAGATTAAACCTGTAGGATCTGGTGAGAAACAGAATCAGACTGTAAGCTCTATTGAAGACATGTGTCAGACTGTAGTATCTGTGAGGACCAGGGTCAGAATGTAGGCTACAATGAGGTCCTAAATCAGACTGTAGGATAGAGTCAGAACCAGAGTCATTCTCTAGGCTCTAGTGAGGACTAGTGTCAGACTGTAGGCTACAGGGAGGACCAGATTCAGACTGTAGGATACACTGAGAACCAGAGACAGACTGTAGAGTCTAGTGAGGACTAGGTTCAGACTGTAACCTAAGTTACGAACCATAGTCTGATTTTAGGCTCTTGTGAGCCCCACTGTCAGACTGTAGGCTACAGTGAGGACCAGAGTCAGACTGTAGGCTCAAGTGAGGACCAGTGTCAGACTGTAGGGCAAAATGAGGACCAAAATCAGACTGTAGGCTACAGCAAGAACCAGAGTCATACTGTAGGGTCTAGTGAGGACTAGTTTCAGACTCTAGGCTAAGGTAAGAACCAGTGTCAGACTCTAGGCTCTAGTGAGGACCAGTGTCAGACTCTAGGCTCTAGTGAGGACCTGTGTCAGACTGTAGGCTACAGTGAAGACAAGAGTCAGACTGTAGGCTCTAGTGAGGATAAGTGTCAGACTGAAGGCTCTCTCAAGAACCAGAGTCAGTCTGTAGGATCTCGTGTGAATGAGACTCAGACTGTAGGCTTTGGTGAGGACTAGTGTCCTACTGTAGGCTATATGAAGAACCCAGTCTGACTGTAGGATCTGTGAGTACCAGGGTCATACTGTAGGCTACAATGAGAACCAAAATCAGACTGTTGTATACAGTCAGAACCACAGTCAGACTCTAGGTTATAGGGAGGACCAGAGTCAGACTGTAGTCTACAGTGAGGACGAGAGTCAGACTGTAGGCTCTAGTGAGGATCAG
>JAIOJX010000018.1:6625590-6651973 GCA_022376925.1 Tragulus kanchil
GGCTTCTTGTTGTGGTGACTTCTCTTGTTGTGGAACTTGGGCTCTAGGGCACGTGGGCTGCAGCAGTTGCAGCACGTGGGCTCAGCATTTGCGGCTCCCAGGCTCTACAGCACAGGCCCCATAGTTTTGGCTCACGGGCCGTTGCTCCGCAGCCTGTGGGATCTTCCTGGATCAGGACTAAACCCCGTGTCTCCTGCATTGGCAGGTGACCTCTTCACCACTGAGCTACCAGGGAGGCCCAACTTTGATATATATGTTTCAAGCTTTTATTTTACTTTTAAATTACAGAGTTTTGTCGTGTACAGATATGTATTTTCCCGGGCCCGGTCATATGGATACCCCTCCCATCCCCCCCCTCCAGACTAATTTTGATGGATCCAAAACACTATGGATTTAGGAATTTGGGATTAGCAGAGGCAAACTATTGCATATAGGGGCAGATAAACAATGAAGACTTACTGGACAGCACAGGGAACTATGTTCAGTGTTCTGTGATAAACCATAATGGAAAAGAATATGAAAAATGTATCTATCTACATGGACAGATAGGTAGATAGATAGGTAGATAGGTAGGTAGATAGATGGATAGATAGGTATGTATATGTAGTCTTTCGTCCCTTTGCTTTACAGCAGAAATTAACACAACATTGTAAATCAACTCTACTTCAATGATAAAACTTTTTTTAACACTTTGGTTACTGAGATTTGGTTTTGGTGCTCATTTAAATTTCGTCCCTGAGGCAAATGCCTTCTTTGCCTCGCCTCAGTCTAGGCCTGGCCCTTGTGGTAACCTCTTCACACAACTCTTTTGTGAGTTGGGGCCAGATGTCCAGAAAGACTGAACCTGTCAGAGAGCGCAACCCAGTGACACCGCCTGCCTGGTGACCACCATGTGTTCCTTCTTCTGTTCTTGTCATGCTTTCCTACTCTTTGCTGGGATTTCAGCTCAGCAGTAGCCCTTGTCTGTTTCTGGCTGCTGACACTGGGCACAGCTACATCGCCAATAGGATGCGTGGGCTCATTTCTCCATTTAAAAGGTGAAAGGCCAGGGTCTCACCTCCGGGAATAGACCCCAAGGACTGTTGCGCTCCTGCAGACCTTGTCAGGGCCCTTTCGGGGCCCCAAAACACCCTTTCTCTGCTGGAGTCTGTCAGTTAGCTCTGGCAAACATCAAGTGTCCTCACCCTGAACTTACCCCACGCACACAAGGTTCCCTGGGGAACTACGGAAGAGAAACACTTAGAATCTTCAAATGCCACAGTCGGAAGGGCCCTCCGAGATCATTTTGCCGGCGCCCCTTTTAACAGAACGCATATCTTCCTTGGCTCCATTTCGACCTTTCAAAGAATCCCACGGCTGCCTCATAATAAAAATCAGGAATAAGTCAGGAGCCACGTTAATCAAGAAAGTAAATGACTATGGGACCCAGCTGTGCTCAGGAGGACTGAAGCTTCAGAAATGTAGCCGTCATCTTAGGATTTGTTTCTTAGGGTTTTCTTCAAGGACAGGGAGAAGGATCTGTGGTGGCTCAACTCCGACGCTCTCCATGGAGTAGGGGTCCAACTTGATTAACTTTATCAGGGCGGGGGAGTTACAAAGTCCTGCTCTGAAGAAGCCTGCCTTTCCTCTGACTGGTCCAGGCACTGTGAAGAAGCTGTGAGCGCTGGTCTCTGTGCTTCTCACCTCCCTCGACATGTGCCCTTTCAGGTCCCACCCCCAGAGAACCTTGTTTTCAGTTGGGGAATTATCAAGAGCACTTGCAACCGTGTTAGCATGGGCTTTGGAAGGTACAGCTCCTATCCCATATCTAATTTGTAATAAGATCCTCCTTGCAAAGGTTTATAGAAAGAACTCTTGAAAGGGGTCAGTGGCTCCAGGAGTGGCAACCGGGGATTATGCATACTGAAAAGACTGAGGGCTTCCCAGGTGGCTCCGTGGTGATGAATCCGCCTGCCAATGCAAGAGACCTAGGAGGTGTGGGCTCGATCCCTGGGTCAGGAATATTCCCTGGAGAAGGAAACTGGGGGGCCACTCCCGTGAGCAGCAGAGCCTGGTGGGCTCAGTCCATGCAGTCGCAAAAACGTCAGACACGACATAGCGACTAAACAGCCCCAGCAAGGAGACATATTTAAAGGACTATCTCCAGCCTGAATGGGAAGGGCCCCTTTTTAGGTACCCCCACAGTGAAACTGAAGGAAATTGACTCGAATAAATTTCTACTCACAAAGGGCCCTTGGATTGGACTGGATTATCGCGAGGAGAGCTGACCTCAAAATCACCTTAACAGGACTCTCAGAGGAGAAACTCAATGCAACTTGTATGACCATTTGTAACGCTTTCTTGCCTTATTGGATATTTGCATATGAATCAAATGGGTGTCTATCAAAGACACAATCCTATGCTACTTTTAGAAATCAATCCAGTTGTTGGGTTTGTAGTCTAGTAACTTGTGTCTAGTGCTTGGCCCAAACCCTTGGGTGCACTCCAAGGCCCTAACGGATTGGTCCTGAGGAAATGTACTTTCAAAGGAAAACTACGGTTATGTTCAGGGCCTGCTGACATTACCAGGGGGAAATTTCCCCTCACCTGGCCAATTATAATGCCTGCTCTGACTCTGACCATCAACATGTTTTCTTCTATTACTCAAGCTCAGTCAGAGCAACTAGCAAAATTTCAGCCAAGGAAAAAATCTCCCACGATTATGGGATGGATTGAGGTGGGTAACACCAGGCTACGGTAATTTAAATTTAAAGTCTCTACATTGGGAACAATTAAATCATGCTAAGGATAATCAGTCTAGTAACACGAGGAAATTGGGCTGTGTGCCTCGTGGACGATGCCAGTGTATAACTTCTCTGACAGATCAGGATTGGAGCAGTATAGACTAAGCCAAATGACCTGGGATATGCTGGGCTGGACCTAATGGACGCGCTTGAAGTAATTAGTATGACTTCCTTCATGTGGCTAGCTCTGTTGTTGGTATTGCACCTGCTGTACAAAATTGCTGTTTCTTACAATGCCAAACGTACAGCTGCGCCTCTGATACAATAATACGTAGTTCCGTATGAGACCGGTGATTGTAACAGTGTAAGTCTAGATATGGGGAAAAAACAAGAAGAGGGGGTATTTTCCTGGACCACCAGAGGCTAACATCGACAGGAGGTCCAGAGAATCTTGGATCCTGTCTTATGGCCCAGTCCACTAACAGCACATTGCATTATCATTGCCACCCCTGGGGATGAGCATTCCTAGCACTATGGGATGAAATGGTCAAGAACTCCCCACCCCGCCATCTCCCCAAAACCCATGGTCTGATTTATGACCATGAAGGAGCCCTGCCCCCGGAACCTGGCACGTGCCATTTGCCTTGCAAAGATTAAGTCATGGCCATTGCAGCTGCTGAACTTCAACACACCGTGAAAGGAATTCGGGGTGCAGATCAAGCATGAAGCACTCTTCGAGCATTAGATATTTTCAGGAGAAGACCTTATGAGTCCCAGTTCTTGCATATTCTGATAACTAGAGAAACCGTCTGAAACTGGCCTGACTAGAGGCTACAGTGTGAATCTGGTTCTTACTAGAGCCTACAGTCTAATGTTGGTCCCCATGTAGCCTACATTCTGACACTGGGCCTCACTAGATCTTACAGTCTGGCTCTGGTTCTGAAGGCATCCTACAGTCATAATTTGGCCTCACTGTGCCTACAGTCTGACACTCATCCTCACTAGAGCCACAGTCAGACTCTGGTTCTTACTGTAGCCTACAATTTGAATTTGGTCCTCACTGTAGCCTACAGTCTGACTCTGATCCTCACAAGACCCTACATTCTGACTCTGGTTCTTACTGTAGCCTATTATCTGATTTGGTTCCAAACTGTAGCCTACAGTCTGATACTGCTCCTCACTGAGCCTACAGTCTGACTCTCTTCTTAATGTACATTACATCTGAGTCTTTTCTTCACTGTAGCCTACAGTCTGACACTGTTCCTCACTGTAGACTTCAGTCTGACACTGGTCTTCACTAGAGCCTACAGTTTGACACTGGTCCTCATTAGAGCCTCCAGACTGACTCTGGCTCTTAGTGTAGCCTACAGTCTGTTTTTGGTTCTCAATTAGCCTATAGTCTGACACTGTCCTCACTAGAGCCTAGAGTCAAATCTGGTTTTACTGTAGCCTACAGTCTGATTTTTGGCCTCATTGTAGCTACAGTCTGACACTGGTCCTCAATTGAGCTACAGTCGACTACAGTCTACTTGTACAGTCTGACTGGTCTTACTAGAGCCTACAGTTTGATCTGTCCTCACTGTAGCCTAAGTCTGACACTTGTCCTCACTAGAGTAAGTCACTGTTCTTACTGTACTTACAGTCTGACTGGTCCTCACTAGAACCTAAGTCTGAATGTGGTTCTACGTATCCTACAGTGGATTTTGGTCCTCATTGTAGCCTACAGTCTGACTTGGTCCTCACTAATTACATCTGACTCTGGTCTCACTGAGCCTACAGTTAAACCCCGGTCCTCTTTTAAACCTACAGTTGACTCTGGTTCTTACTTAGCCCAAAGTCTGACTTGGTCCTCAATGGAAGCCCCCAGAGTAAAACTCTGTTTTACTGTATCCTACAGTCTGATTTACTCCTCATTTTACCTACATTTGACCCTGGTCCTCACAGAACCTACAGTCTGACTTGGTTTTTTATTAGCCTACAGTTGACTGGTCCTCACAAAGCCTACATTCTGGTCTCATAAAATCCTACTCCCGACCTGGTTTTACAGAGCCTACATCTGAAACTTTCCCCACTGAGCTACAGTCTGACTTTGGTTACTTTGCCTACAGTCTGACTTTGGCCTCATTTTACTACAGTCTGACACTGGTCCTCACTAGAACCTACAGTCTGACATGGTTCTTACTTAGCCTAAGTTTGAAAATTCCTCACTAGATTCAGTTACTTGGCTTTACTGTAGCCTACAGTCGATTTTGGTTCCCCATTGTGGGCCCACAGTCTGAAATTGGTCCTCACTAACCTAAAGTTGACTCTGGCCCTTTCTGTAGCTAAAAGTCTTACTCTGGTCCTCACTTGAGCCTAAGTCTGACTCTTTTCCCCACTGTAGCCTAAGTCTGAACTGGTCCTCACTAGAACCTAATCTGACTCTGGTTCTGACCCGTATCCTACAAGCTAAATCTGGTTCTTACTGTAGCCTACAGTCTTCCTTTGGTCCTCACTAGAATTTACAGTCTGACTCTGGTCCGAAATGAAGCCTACAGTCTGACACTGGTCCTCACTAGAGCCTACAGTTGACTCTGGTTCTTACTGTAGCCTACTATCTAAAACCCGGTCCTCATTGAACTAGAGCTTACTCTGGTTCTACTATATCCGACAGTTGATATTGGTCCTCATTTTGGTTTTCATCTGACCCTGTTCCTCCTGAGCTACATTTTGGACCCGGTCCCCAAATGCTACAGTCTCATTTGGTCCTCACTAGATCCTACAGTCTGACCTGGTCCTCACTAGAGCCTACAGTCTGAATGGGCCTCCTATGTAGCCTACAGTTGACCTGGTTCCAAATGTAGCCTACAGTCTTCCTGGTCCCCATTAGAGCCTGGGTCCGACTCTGGTTCTTACTGTTGCCTAAGTCTGACCTGGTCCTCACTAGAACAGAGCTTACTCTGGTTCTGACTGTATCCTACAGTGTGATTTTGGTCCCATGTAGCCCACAGTCTGACCCTGATCCTCACTAGAGCCTTTCAGTGGACTCTTGTTCTTACTGTAGCATACAGTCTGACTTGGTCCTCACTAGACCTAAATCTATCTGGTTCTGACCCGTATCCTACAGTGTGATTTGGCCCCCATGTAGCCTACAGTCTGACCTTTGGGCCTATAGAGCCTAGGTCGACCTCTGCTTCCTTTCTGTAGGCCCCCAGTCTGACTTTGCTCCTCACTGGTTTTCAGTCTCACTCTGGTCTACTGTAGCCTACAGTCTGACTTGGTCCCACTAGATTTTCAGTCGTGTTGGTTTTTTCTGTAGCCTAAGTCTGACTTTGGTCCTTTAATAGAACTTACATCTGACTCCGGTCCTCACTGTAGCTGACAGTCTGACACTTCCTCACTAGAGCCTACAGTCTGACTCTGTTCCTCACTAGAATTTACAGTTTGAATTTGATCCTCACTGAGGCCTACATCTGACACTGGTCCTCACTGAGCCTAAGTTGACTCTGGTTCTTACTGTAGCCTACAGTCTTACTCTGTTCCTCACTAGAGCCTTCAGGTGACCTTGTTTTACTGTAGCCTAAGTTGACACTGGTCCTCAATAGAGACTACAGTCTGACTTGTCCTCACTGTAGTCTAGAAACTGACACTGGTCCTCACTAGAGCCTAAGTCTGCTCTGGTTCTTACTGTGCCCTATAGTCTGATTTTTCCTCACGAGATTTAAAAGTCTGAATCTGGGCCTCACTGTAACCTACAGTCTGACACGGTCCTCAAGCCACAGTTGACTCTGGTTCTTACTGTAGCCCACAGTCTGACCTGTTTCCCCACTGGACCTAGATCTGACTCTTTGGGCCTGACTGTATCCTACAGTTTATTTTGGTCCTCATTGTAGCCTTCAGCCCGACCCTGGTCCTCAAAAGAGCCTTTCAGTCTGACTCTGGTTCCTGACTGTTAGGCCTAAGCTGCCTTTGGTCCTCACTAGAATTTTACCAGTTGACTCTGGTCCAAACTGTAGCCTTTCCAGTCTGACTCTGGTCCTCACTAGAATTTTAAAACTGACACTGGTCCTTACTAGAGCCTACAGTCTGACTTTGTCCTCACTGTAGCCTACAGTCGGGCACTGGTCCTCCAGAGCCTACAGTCTGACTTTGGTCCTCACTAGAATTTACAGTCTGACTCTGGTCCTCACTATAGCCTACAGTCTGACACTGGTCCCCACTACAGCCTACAGTGTGACTCTGGTTCTTACTGTGGACTAGATTCTCACTCTGGTCCTCAATAGAGCCTAGAGTCTGACTCTGGTTCTGACTGTATCCTACAGTCTGATTTTGGTCCTCATTGTAGCCTAGTTGTGGCCTCCTGGTCCTACAGATCCTACAGTCTGACTTTTTCATATAGCCTAGTCTGACTCTGATCCTCACAAGACCCTACAGTCTGACACTGGTTCTTACTGTACGCTATTAGTCTGAATTTGTTCTAAACTGTAGCCTACAGTCTGAATCTGGTCCTCCAGAGCCTACAGTCTGACTATCGTCCTCACTAGAATTTACAGTCTGACTCTGGTCCTCACTGTACCCTTCAAGTCTGACCCGGGTCCTCACTAGAGCTACAGTGTGACTCAGGTTTCTTACTGTAGCCTAGAGAGTCTGAATTTGGTCCTCACTAGAACTTACAGTCTGACTCTGTTCTGACTGTAGCCTAGAGTCTGACCCTGGTCCTCACTAGAGCTACAGTCACACTCTGGCTCTTACTGTAGCCTAAAGTCTGTCCTTGGTCCTCACTAGAATTTACAGTCTGACTCTGGTCCTCACTGTACCCTCAAGTCTGACACTAGTCCTCATTAGAGCCTAGAGTGTAATTCTGCCTTGTAGACTACAGTCTGACACTATCCTCACTAGAGCCTAGAGTGTAACTCTGGTTCCTGTAGACTACAGTCTGACTCTGGTCCTCACTAGAACCTAGAGTCTGACTCTGGTTCTGACTGTATCCTACAGATTTTTGGTCCTTGTTTAGCATACAGTCTGACCCTGGTCCTCACTAGAGCTTACAGTCGGACTCTGGCTCACTGTAGCCTACAGTCTGACTTTGGCCCTCAATAGAATTTAGAGTCTGATTCTCGTCCTCACTAAAATTTGACCCTGGTCCTCAATTTACAGACAAACTCTGGTTTTACTGTAGCCTACAGTGTGACACCGGTCCTCACTAGAGACTACAGTCTGACAATGGTCCGTAACTTGGCTTACAGTTTGAACCTAGTCCTCACTAGTCTCTACAGTCTGATTCTGTTTCACTGTAGGCTAAAGTTTGAATCTGGTCCTCACTCTAGCCAATAGTCTGACACTGGTCTTTACTAGAACCCAGAGTCTGACTCTGGATGTTACTGTAGCCTACAGTCAACGTTGGACCCATTGTAGCATACAGTCTGACACTGGTCCTCACTTGAGTCTAGTCTGACTACGGTCCTCACTGTAGCCTAAATTCTGACACTGGTCGTCACTAAGCCACAGTCTGACTCTCGTCTCACTGTAGCCTAGAGTCTGACACTGGTCGTCACTAGAGACTAGAGTCTGACTCTGTTTCTTACTGTAGCCTACAGTCTGACTTTGGTCCTCACTAGAGCTTACAGTCTCACTCAGGTCCTCACTGTAGCTACAGCCTGACTTGGTCCTTAGAATCAGAACTCTGATTCTTACTGTAGCCTACTGACACTGTCCGCACTAGAGCTTAGAGTCTGACTCTGGTTTTACCAGTGTACAGTCTGACTTTGGTTTTCACTAGAATTTACAGTCTGATGCTGATCCTCACTGTACCCTACTCTGACACCAATCCTCACTAGAGTGTAACTCTGGTTCTCAGTGTAGATTACAGTCTCACTCTGGTCCTCACTAGAAACTAGAGTCTGACTCTGGTTCTGACTGTATCCTACAGTGTGATTTTGGTCCTTGTAAGCATACAGTCTGACCCTGGTCCTCACTAGAGCTTACAGTCGGACTCTGGCCTTACTGTAGCCTACAGTCTGACTTTGGTCCTCAATAGAATTTACAGTCTGATTCTCGTCCTCACTCTAGCCTATTTGAACCTGGTCCTCACTAGAGCTTACAGTCAAACTCTGGTTTGTACTGTAGCCTACAGTGTGACACTGGTCCTCACTAGAGACTACAGTCTGACAATGGTTCGTAACTTGGCTACAGTCTGAACCTAGTCCTCACTAGTCTCTACAGTCTGATTCTGGCTCAGTGTAGGCTACAGACTGAATCTGGTCCTCACTGGAACCTAGAGTCTGACTCTGGTTCTGACTGTATCCTACAGTGATTTTGGTCCTCACAGCCTACAGCCTGACTGGTTCAAAACAGCTTACAGTCTGACTCTGGTTCTGACTCTAGGTTACAGTCTGCCTTGGTCCTCACTAGAATTTACAGTCTGACTCTGGTCCAAACTGTAGTCTGCAGTCTGACACTGGTCCCACTAGAGCCTACAGTGACTCTGGTTCTGACTGTAGCCTACAGTCTGCCTTTGGTCCTCACTAGAATTTACAGTCTGACTCTGGTCCAAACTGTAGCCTACAGTCTGACACTGGTCCCACTAGAGCCTACAGTGTGACTCTGGTTCTCAGCTACAACCCGGTCCTCACTAGAACATAGAGACTTACTCTGATTCTGACTGTATCCTACAGTGCAGCTTTCACAACAGGCTTATCTCAATTTGTAGGTGCTGCTGGTTGCAGTTAGAAGGTACTTTGAATCAAGAGAAAGTCACTGTGATCATGCATCCTGAGAAGCAAGTCCAGTCTAAGGTACAGGACTTAAAGCTCTCAGTCTAGCCTTTCATTCGACAGCCCAAGGCTGAATCTGACTGGTTCAGAGATAGGAAGCCATTGCCAAATAGGCCCCAAATTTGAATACTATGACATCTCTAAAGAGCACAGGCCTACGTCACGGTCATGATAAGTTCAGCGCCCAGGTGAGTCAGTAGCTCACAGTGACACTAATCACAGAGAATCAGACTATCCCCATCAGAACTTGGGATGGTCATTCACGCACTGACAAGTCATTCTCACATGTATCTGAGACCCCACGACTACAGATTGCCAGGCTTCTCTGTCCGTAGGGTTTTCCAGCCAAGAATACTGGAGCGGTTGCCATTTCCTGCTCCATGACATGCTATTGATTTATATCATACACTGTCATTTAACACTTGCTCATTTGCACACTCAGAGACACACTGATATGCATACATTTACATTCACACATGCTAAGTATTCATACTACCATGCACACGCTAGCCACACAAATAGAATACAGTCTGATGTCAGCCCATTATGACACACAGCTTGCACACGGTGACATCTCACACGTGCACTGACAACGCATATGCATGCACACAGTACACAGGCACATTTTCACACACTCAAATCTCTGACTGTTCACGCTCATGAGTTAAATGCCTGTAGACACCAGAGACACTGACATTTTTGTATGCTTAGCTCACATACTAGATGAAATTGACAGTGATAAGACTCGTATAAATGTGCACCCTAAGTTTTTGTTGCCGCCACTTGTGCTGAATGTAGTAGAACACAATTGTGTGTGATGCGCCCATGCACTGCTAAAGGCCAAATCTAATCTGTGCCACTTTAGGATGGAGTTCTAAATCAGAGTGGCCTGGCCAGACCTCATCTGGGTGTTATTCCTTTTAGGCGGAGTCAGTATGCTTTTTAAACAAACTCCCTGATCCTCCAAGTGTCCTCAGTTGGTTTCGAATGATCTTCAAACGTATGCCCTAGGTTTCCACATGCACTCAGCCTCAGCATGCATCTCAAACACTAGACATAGAAGCTGTCTGAGCCTGATTGCCTAAATAACGGACCTCACAGCCGAAATCTGACACAGAGGCCCACCAACAATGACCAGAGTTCCTCCAGTCCATCAGCCTAATATGCCATTAATCAGAGGACAGTATTCTTCCCTGAAGGACAGAATGACCCGTCTCTATAACAACCAGTTATCTTCTATTCTGAAGACCCATAGGAAATCAAGAAATTAGAGGTGCAAGTGAATTTCCAATCTATCTACCCTGTAGGCAAAGGGAAAATCAGCCTCACAGTGTTGTGAGTAAGATCACTTGAAATGGCCCACGATGCTGTCAATTGACCTCTGCAGAAACGCATACTAGGAGGTACAGATGGCACCCTTCCAATGGTGAATTATCCAACAGGAAGAAAGGCAGACAAACAGATGGACCCAAGAGTCAGCAACGAATCTGGATTCCATCAGTAAAGGACACATGATCTGTGCCAATCGAGTGGCATCCGATATGATGGCCTGTCTAAGACCTTGAACGTTCAGAGACTCTGGGAACCCAGTTTCAGCCTGTGTGGTCCCAGTTCTGTTAAACATACCCAGGAAATTGTGTCCGATTTGATTGACTCATGCTTGAGAAACACACTAATATCACAGTTACTGATGACCGACCCAGACTTTGTCTCAGCTGTCAAGAGGAATCTGTTTCACCATGGGAAACTTTATCATGGAGGCTATGCTGACGTTTGGTCAATGCTCTTGGTGAAGCTTCAATCACAGCCATATGCAGCCTGAAAGCTAGCCCCACGACCCCAAGGGCACCAAGGTCTCGAATCCTCAGCTCTGAAGGCCGAAATGAGGGAAAGAACAAGTAAAGTGAAGGGAGAGGAATGCAAGTCTGACCAGTGCTGAGAACAGGCGAACATATCCTCGAGGAGAGCCTGACGGTGGAACCTCAGGCAATCAAGGCAAGCTGCCTCCCATGTCCCAGTAAGGAGGAGAAGAGACAGAAGATCAGCCCTTCCACAGACTCACTGGCAGGACCTGATTGTCTCTCTTAGGCTGATCCAGTACCATCTGACCCAGCTCAAGGGCAAAGATGCATCTGAAGAAGACTGTCCTGTTCCAGCCTTCGACTCAGAGTGCCTACGAAAGTCAGGTACTCAATGTGCCAAGGCCTCAATGAAACACCAAGAGCCTCGTGAAGCGCCTGAGCCATCCACCTCTCAGGAGGATCGACACTTGAAGGTAGATATGTCAACTCTATATCCCTGATTCCTGTCAATGAGAGCCTTCACCTGTGAAGACATATGTGGAAGTGAGAACAAACGTTCTGAGGCCAAGACAAGCCAGCCTCCGTGCAGTCTCAGACTGGAAGAACCACCAGGACAATCAAGAATTTGACTTTATCTGATGCTCACTGACAGTTTATAGATCAGCTGATACTCTGTAATCTGTCGCCTTTATCATGGCTAAGTGTAGCACTGGTGGAAGCCTCGCTGACTTGGAAGAACAAGCATCTGAACAATGCTCACTACGCCAGCAACTCCAGATGTCTGAGTTGGAACTGTCCACCAAGACTCTTCTGACACAAACTCATCGTCAGAAATCAGTGCTCAATAAGCAATTTGGTCAGCTCAAGTTGTCCTCAGTGGACTGTAGCCTCACAAGTATACCCAGGCTCTACTGAGACGAGGATGGACAACTGAGAAGTGAGATAGTGATGCAACAAGGCTGGAGACAGAGGCTGACTGTACACAGTCTTGTACTCAGAGCAGTCCATTCTCTGATTCACCCTTTAGTCCTAGAATCGTACAGGACTTGAGGTATAGACTTTCTCCATCTGGGTCCCAGCTCCAGCATCAACGTGACTCAAGCCATCTCTGCTCTCCACAGCTTCCACAGTTTGGCTCTGGCAGCAGTACAGTGTTGAGACCTTCAGGAGGTCTGACCTCTGGAACTACAACTGGATGAAGTTGTCACGACAGAACAGTCTGACTGGCTGCTCACTCACCTGTGAGCAGACAACCTCCACTGACTCCCCTGACAGCATTCCAACCCAGCTAGAACACTCCTCCCTCAGGCCAGCGATCTACTGCATGATAGTGTTTCTCAATACCTCCTAGTAAGACTGTGTAAGTCTGTGGTATCCTGACAAGTCCTGCTCTACAACTAGAAAGGTCTAGTGTTTGCTTGGTCAGATATAGTCTGAGGAAACTGGTCCACTCAAGGAATGGTGATACAATGTTGACTTGTGTCCACATCTCACCTGGTTCTCTCACCAAAGATGCAGTATAATCCATGTCCAAGTCCCTAAGTCATCTGGTTTATCCAGGTCACAGTCTCAAGTTATTTAGAGGTTTGCCAGCCATCGCCTCTCTTCCCAGAAGTATGACATAATTTGATAATCATCTAATCCTCAGGATGCAAATCTCTTGGTCACTTATAAGTCAGATGGGAGCCCTGAAGCTAAACTGACAGTATGTTACCTAGGCACACCACACTCCTAGCCTCACTGGCTCACTATAAAGAACTACATTGATTGTAGCCTAAGGTCTGGCTCTGGTACTAACTGTAGCCTACAGTCTGAATTTGGTCCTCACTAGATCTTACAGTCTGACACTGGTCCTCACTAGAGCCTCAAGGCTGACACTTGTTCTGTAGCCTGCAGTCTGAGTTTCAGTCTGACACTGGTCGTCACTAGAGCTGTTCTGACGGTTCTTACTGTAGATTACAGTCTGACTGGTTCACTAGGCCTACAGTCTGACTTGTTCACTAGATTTTACAGTCTGACTCTGGTCCTCACTAGAGCTACAGTCTGACTCTGGTTCTTACCAGCCTACAGTCTGACTGGTCCTCAGGTACAGTCTGACAATGGTCCTCACTTGAGCCTACAGTCTGACTCTGGTTCTTACTGTAGCTACAATACACAGGACCTCAATAGACTTAAAGTCTGTCTCTTGACCTCACTGTAGCAAAGTCTGACACTGACCTCACTAGAGCCCATAGTTTCTGACTGTATCCTACAGTCTGACTGTGGTCCTCACTGTAGCCTACAGACTGACACTGTCCTCACTAGAGCCTACAGTCTGACACTAGCCCTCACTAGACCTACAGTCTGAATCTGGTTCTTACTGTAGTCTCAGTCTGACTGTGGTCCTCACTGTAGCCACTGTCTGAAACTGGTCCTCACTGAGCCTATAGTCTGAAATTGGGCCTCTTGAACCTACAGTCTGACTCTGTCTTACTGGTCTACAGTCTGACTTTGGTCCTCACTGTAGCCTACAGTCTGACACTGGTCCTCACTAGAGCCACAGTCTGACTCTGTTCTTACTGTAGCCTACAGTCTGACTTTGGTCCTCACTGTATCTATAGTCTGACACTGGTCCTCACTAGAGTTTACAGTTTAACTTTCTTACTGTAGCCTACAGTCTGACTTTGGTCCTCCTAGCTACAGTCTGACACTGGTCCACTGTAGACAGTCTGACTTTCCTCACTGTAGACTACAGTCTGACTGGTCCTTACTAGCCTACAGTCTGACACTTGGTCCTCACCTTCCAGTCTGACTCTGTCTACTGTAGCCTACAGTCTGACTGGTCTAGCAGTATCCTCAGACTGGTTGTCACCAGAGTCCAGAGTCTGACAGTGTTCTCACTAGAGCCTACAGTCTGACTTGGTCCTACTGTAGCCTAGTCTGATTGGTCCTCACTGTAGCTCATAGTCTGACTGTCCTCACTAGGCCCATTCTAACAGTGAATCTTAATGTAGCCTTCAGATTGACTCCTCACTGTAGCCTACAGTCACTCTGGTTGTCACCAGACCCAAGTCTGACAGGTCCTCACTAGAGCCTACAGTCTTACTCTTATTTACTGTACCCTACAGTCTGTTTTTGGTCCTCACTGTAGCTAGGCTGACACTGTCCTCATTAGAGCCACAACACTGGTTCTAACTGTAGCCTACAGTCTGAATTTGTCCTCACTGTAGCCAGTCTGACTCTGCTTACTGTAGCCAAGTCTGACTGTTCCACTAGCGCCTACAGTCTGACACTGGTCCTCACTAGAGCCCAAGTCTGAGACTCCTTGCTAGAACCTACAGTCTGACTCTGTTTCTTAGGCCTACAGTCTGACTTTTGGTCCACACTGTAGCCTACAGTCTGAGAGAGGTCCTCACTAGAGCTACAGTATGACTCTTTTCTTACTGTAGCCTACAGTCTGACTCTGGTCCTAACTGAACTTAGAGAGTCTCCTCACTGTGCCTACAGTCTGACTGGTTCTCACTGTAGCCTACAGTCTGACTTTGGTCCTCACTAGTAGAGTCTGACAGTGGTCCTCACTAGAGCCTAAGTCTGACTGGTTTCACAGAACCACAGTCTGACTTTGGTCCTCACCAGCCTACAGTCTGACACTGGTCCTCACTAGAGCCTACAGTCTGACTCTGTTCTTACTGTAGACAGTCTGATTTTGGTCCTCACTGTACACTGTCTGACTGGTCACAGCTTACAGTCTGGCTCTCTGGTTCTGAAGGTATCCTAGTCGTCATTGTCCCTCAATGTAGCCTACAGTGACACTGGTTCACTAGAGCCACAGTCTGACTCTGGTTCTTAGTATTCCTACAGTCATATTTGGTCCTCACTGTAGCTACAGTCTGACACTGGTCCCTAGAGCCAGTCTGACACTGGTTCTTACTGTAGCCTCAGTCTGACTTTGGTCCTCATGGCCTACAGTCTGACACTGGTCCTCACTAGAACCTACAGTCTGACACTGGTCCTCACAGCAGTCTAACTCTGGTTCTTACTGTACTACAGATCTCACTGTAAGCCTACAGTCTGACTGGTCCACTGGCACAGTCTGACACTGGTCCTCACTAGCTACAGTCTGACTCTGGTCTTAGGCCTTGATTCTGGGTCCCACTGCCTACAGTCTGAGATTGGTCCTCACTAGAGCCTACAGTCTGACTGGTTCTTACTGTAGCCCAGTCTGACAGTCCTCACTGCCTACAGGGACTTGTTCCTCACAAGAGCCTACAGTCTGACACTGGTCTCATAGAGCCTACAGTCTGAGACGGGTCTTACTTGGCCACAGTCTGACTGGTCCTCAGTGTAGACAGTTCACACTGGTCCACTAGAGCCCAGAGTCTCAGTCTGGTTCTTACTGTAGACTACAGTCTGATTTGTCCTCAGTGACAGCCATTTGGTCTCACAGTCCTGACACTGGTCCTCACTAGCTACAGTCTGGCTCTGTCTGAAGGTATACCTAGAGTCGACTTTTCCTCACTGTACCAGTCTGACACTGGTTCACTCCTCAGTCCTGTGTCAGATTCTACAGTCCTAGTCCTTACTGTAGCCTACAGTCTGACATTGTCTCACTGAGCCTACAGTCTGACACTGGACCACTGTAGCCAGAGTCTGACACTGTCCACTAGCCTACAGTCTGACTCTGTTTCTCTGTAGCCTACAGTCTGACACTGGTCCTCACTGTAGCAGACTGACAGTTCCTCACTAGAACAGTCAACCTCATTCTCATTTAGCCTACAGTCTGACTCTGGTCCTCACTGTAACAGTCTGACACTGGTCCACTAGAGCACAGTCTGACTCTGGTTCTTATACTACAGTCTGACTCTGGTCCTCACTGTACTCTACAGTCTGAGAAGTCCTCACTAGGCCACAGTCTCACTAGGTCTTTCTGTAGAAGTCTGACCCTCACTGACTTCCAGTCAGACTGTAGATTTAAACTGAGACTCTGGTACAAAGAGTCCACTGACTGTAGCTACAGTGAAACAGAGTCTGACTCTGGTGAGGATGAGTCAGACAGGCTCAGTGAGACCACACAGACTGTTCACTGAGATACTGTAGTCTAGTGAGGACCAGTTAGACAGAAGGCTATGAGACCAGAGTCACACAGTCTCAGTGACTATGACACAGTCTGAGGACCTGACTAGCTACAGTGAGCCAGAGTCAGACAGCCCACTGAGACTCTACTGTCACAGTGAGGACCAGTTCAGACTGTACCACACTGAGAACTGTGAATCAGAGTAGAACTAGTGAGGACTAGTCTGTAGCCTTACGAACCATGTCAGACTGTAGTCTCTAGTGAGGACTGACACTGTAGGCTACAGTCCAGTCTTGTAGTCTATTGAGGACCCCACAGTGAGGATGAGTCAGACTCTAAATTCTAGAGGACCAAAGTCAGAGTGTAGGCTGAGCCAGAGTCTGACTCTGGTCTAGTGAGGACCAGGGTCAGACTGTATGCTTCTAAGGACCATCACACTGTAGTACACAGAACTGAGTCTGACTCAGGTTCTAGTGAGGACCAGAGTCAGACTGTTGTTCACACTGAGAACCAGAGTTACACTCAGGCTCTAGTGAGGACAGTGTCAAACTCTTAGGTACAGTGAGGACTAGCATCAGACTGTACATTTTAGTGAGGACCAAATTCAGACTCACTACAGTAAGAACCAGAGTCAGACTCTAAGCTCCAGTGACAAGTGTCAGACTGTAGGCTACAGTGAGGACCACAGTCAGACTGTGGTCTCTAGTGAGGACCAGTCAGACTGACTACAGTAGACCAGAGTTAGACTAAATTCTACATTACCAGTGACTGTAGGCTACAGTGAGACCAGCATCAGACTGTAAATTCTAGTGAGGCCCACAGTACACTGGTAAGAACCAGAGTCAGACTCTAGCTCTAGTGCGGACCAGTGTCAGACTGCAGGCTACAGTAAAACCAGAGTTAGACTGGAAATTCTAGTGAGGACCAACTTCAGACTGTAAGCTACAGTGAGGAACAGAGTGAGACTGTAAACCTAGTGAGGACCAAAGTCACTGTAGGCTACAGTGAAAGTCAGACTCTAGTCTCAGTGAGGACCAGTGTCTGGCTATAGGCTACAGTGAGGACGACAGTCAGACTGTAGTCTCTATTGAGGACCAGTGTCTGAATATAGGCTACAGTGATGACAGTAAGACTGTGGCTCTAGTGTGGACCATGGTCAGACTGTAGGCTGCAATGAGGACCAAAATCACTGTAGGATACAGTCAGAATCAGAGTAAGTCTCTGTTCTAGTGAGGACCAGAGTTAGACTGTAGGCTACAGAGAACCAGAGTCACACTGTAGGCTCTAGTGAGGTCCAGTGTCAGACTGTAGGCTACATTTCGGACCAGAGTCAGACTGTAAATTCTAGTGAGGACCAAAGGCAGACTGTAGGCCAGTAAGAACCTGAGTCACACTGTAGGCTCTAGTGAGGACCAGGGTCAGACTCAGGCTACAGTCAGAAACAGAGTCAGTCTGTAAATTCTAGTGAGGACAAATTGACTGTAGGCTACAGTAAGAACTGAGTCACACTGTAGGCTCTAGTGAGGATAAGAGTCAGACTGTAGGCTACAATGAGGACCAAAATCACACTGTAGGATACAGTCAGAACCAGAGTCAGACTCTAGCCTAGTGAGGACCAGAGTCGACATAGGCTACAGAAAAACCAGAGTCAGACATTAGGCTCAAGTGAGGACCAGAGAAGACTGTAGTCTACAGAAGGATCACCACTGTAGGCTCTAGTGAGGACCAGTGTCAGACTGTAGTGACGAAAACGTCAGACTGTAGTCTGAAGAACTAGTGTCAGACCAGGCCCTAGTGACGACCACAGTGTCAGACTGTAGGCTACAGTTAGATGACAGTCAGACTGTAAGCTCTAGTGAGGACCAGTCAGACTGTAGTCTTCACTGAGGACCAAAATCACACTGTAGCAGTCAGAACCAGAGTAAGTCTCATGTTCTAGTGAGCACCAGAGTTAGACTGTAGGCTACAGTAAGAACCAGAGTCACTGTAGCTCTAGTGAGGACCAATGTCACTGTAGGCTACATTTCGGACCAGAGTCAGACTGTAAATTCTAGTGAGGACCAAAGGAGACCAGGCTACAGTAAGAGCCAGAGTCCGACTCTAAGCTCTAGTGAGGACCAGGGTCAGACTGTATGCTCAAGGACCAAAATCACACTGTAGGATACTGTCCCAGAGTCAGACCAGTTCTAGAGGACCAGAGTCAGACTGTAGTCTACACTGAGAACCAGTTACACTAGGCTCTAGTGAGGACTCAGGTCAGACCTTAGTACAGTGAGGACAGCATCAGACTGTAAATTCAGTGAGGACCAGTCAGACCGAACACTACAGTAAGAATCAGATCAGACTCAAGCTCCAGTGCGGACCAGTGTCAGACTGTAGGCTAGAGTGAGGACCAGAGTCAGACTGTAGGCTCTAGTGAGGACCAGTGGCAGTGGACCAGAGTTAGACTAAATCTAGAGGACCAAAGTCAGACTGTAGTCTACAGTGAAAACCAGCATCAGACTGTAAATTCTAGTGAGACCAAAGTCAGACTGTACACTACAGTAAGAACCAGAGTCAGACTCTAAGCTCTAGTGACCAGTGTCAGACAGGCTACAGTGAGGACCACAACTGACTGTGGTCTCTAGTGAGGACCAGTCAGACTGTAGGCTGTAAGGACAGAATTAGACTGTAAATTCTAGTGAGGACCAGAGTCACACTGTAGGCTACATTGAGGCCCAAAGTCAGACTGTAAATTCTAGTGAGGACCAAAGTCAGACTGTAGGCTACAGTAAGAACCAGAGTGTGACTGTAGCTCTAGTGAGGTCCAGGGTCAGACTATACAGTCAGAAAGAGTCAGACTGTAAAGTAGTGAGGAACAAATTCAGAATGTAGGCTGAACCTGAGTCACACTGTAGGCTCTAGTGATGACCAGTCAGACTTTAGGCTACAGTAAGGACCGGAGTCAGACTGTAGGCTCAAGTGAGGACCAGTGTCAGACTGTATGCTGTGAGGTCCAACGTCAGACTGTAGGCTACAGTAACAGCCAGATCAGACTCTAGGCTCTAGAGACCCAGAGTCTGACTGTAGGCTACAGTTAGAACCAGAGTCACACTGTAGGCTCTAGTGAGGACCAGGTCAGACTCTAGGCTACAGTCAGAAACAGAGTCAGACTGTTAATTCTATTGAGGACCAAATTCAGACTAGGCTACAGTAAGATCCGAGTCACACTGTAGGCTCTAGTGAGGACCAGGGTCCGACTGTAGGCTACAGTCAGAATCAGAGTCAGACTGCAAATTCTAGTGAGGACCAAATTCAGACTGTAGGCTCAAGAACCTGAGTCAGACTGTAGGCTCTAGTGAGGTCCAGTGTCAGACTGTAGGCTACATCGAGGACCAGAGTCAGACTGTAAATTCTAGCGAGGATGATAGTGACTGTAGGCTCTGGATATAACCAGTGTCCGACTGTAGGCTACAGTGAGGACAGAGACTGTAGGCTCCAGTTAGGACCAGTGTCAGTATATTCTAGTGAGGACCAGAGTCAGACTGTAGTCTACAGTGAACCAGAATCTGTCCAGTGACGACCAGTATCAGACTAGGCAGGACCAGATTCAGACTGTAGCCCAGACTGAGAACCAGAATCAGACTGTACAGACTAGAGGAGGTTCAGACTGTAAGCTTACGAACCATTGTCAGACAGGTCTCTAGTGAGGACCTCACAGTAAAAACCAGAGTTTGACTGTAAGCTCATTGAGGACCAGAGTCAGATTTTAGGCTAGAGGAGACGAGAATCAGACACTAAATTCTATTGAAGACCAAAGTCAGACTGTAGGCTACAGGACCAGAGTCCGACTGTAAGCTCTAGTGAGGCAGGGTCAGACTGCTTCAAGGACCAAAATCACACTGTAGGATACAGTCAGACCAGAGTCAGACGGTATTGAACAAGAGACAGACTAGTACACTGAGACCAGAGTTACACTGTAGGCTCTAGTGAGGACCAGTGTCAGACTTTAGTGGTGAGGACCTGAGTTAGACTGACGTAGTGATTACCAAATAGACTGTAGGCTACAGTGAGGACCAGCATCAGACTGTAAATTCAGTGAGGACCAGTCGACTTAGGCTACAGTAAAACCAGAGTCTGACTGTAGCTCTAGTGAGGATGGGTCAGACTGTAGGCTAATGAGGACCAAAACCACTGTAGAATACAGTAGAACCAGAGTCAGACTCAGGTTCCAGTGAGGACCAGTGTCAGACTAAGGCTACAGTAAGAACCAGAGTCAGTAAATTCTAGTGAGGACCAAAGTCAGACTGCACACTACAGTAAGAACCAGAGTCAGACTCTAAGCTCTAGGACCAGTGTCAGACTGTAGGCTACAGTGAGTACCAGTCAGACTGGTCTCTAGTGAGGCCCAGTCAGACTGTAGGCTACAGTAAGGACCAGAGTTAGAATGTAAATTCTAGTGAGGACCAAAGTCAGACTGTAGGCTACGAGGACAGACTGTAAATTCTAGTGAGGACCAATGTCAGTCAGACTGCGGTCTCTAGTGAGGACCATTCAGACTGTACAGTAATGACCAGAGTTAGACAAATTAGTGATTACCAAAGTTAGACTGTAGGCTACAGTGAGGACTAGCATCAAACTGTAAATTCTAGTGAGGACCAAAGTCAGACTGTACACTACATTAAGAACCAGTGTCAGACTCTAAGCTCTAGTGACCAGTGTCAGACTGTAGGCTACAGTGAGAACCACAGTCAGACTGTGGTCTCTAGTGAGGCCCAGTCAGACTGTAGGCTACAGTGAGGACCAGAGTTAGACTACATTCTAGTGATTACCAAATTTAGACTGTAGGCTACAGTGAGGACCAGCATCAAACTGTAAATTCTAGTGAGGACCAAAGGCCGACTTAGGCTACAGTAAAACCAGAGTCTGACTGTAAGCTCTAGTAAGGACCAGGGTCAGACTGTAGGCTCCAATGAGGACCAAAATCACACTGTAGTATACAGTCAGAACCAGAGTCAGACTCTAGGTTCAAGTGAGGACCAGTGTGTCAGACCAGGCTACAGTAAGAACCAGAGTCAGACATTAGGCTCAAGTGAGGACCAGAGTAAGACTGTAGTCTACAGAAGAAGAACCAGAATCACACTGTAGAAAACAGAGGCCCAGTGTCAGACTGTAGTCTGGTAAGGACCAGAATCAGACTGTAGGCTCTAGCTCAAATGCGGAACAATGTCAGTCTGTAGGCTACAGTGAGGACCACTGTCACACTGTAGGCTCTAGTGAGGACCAGTGTCAGACTCTAGGCTACAGTGAGGACCAGAGTCAGACTGAATTCTAGTGAGGAACAAATTCAGACTGTAGGCTACTGTAAGAACCATAGTCAGACTCTAGTCTCTAGTAGGACCAGTGTGAGGTTCTAGGCTACACTGAGAACCAATGTCAGACTGTAAATTCTAGGGAGGACCAATGTCAGACTGTAGGATACAGTCAGAACCAGAGTCTTGTTACTCTAGTGAGGACCAGGTCAGACTGTTGGATACAATGAGGACCAAAATCACAATGCAGGATAGTCAGAGTCAGACTGTAAGCTCCAGTGAGGACCAGTGTGAGATTCTAGGCTACAGTGGGGAGAGAGTCAGACTGTAGGCTCTAGTGAGGACCAGTCAGACTAGTCTACAGTAGACCAGAGTCAGACTGTAGGCTCAAGTGGGACCAGTGTCAGACTGTGCTATGAGGTCCAACGTCAGACTGTAGGCTACAGTAACACCAGAGTCAGACTGTAGGCACTAATGAGGACCAGTGTCTGACTAGGCTCAGTGAGGAGAAGATTCAGACTGTAAATTCTAGTGAGGACCAAAGTCAGACTGTAGGCTACAGTAAGAACCATAGTCAGACTGTCGGCTAGTGAGGACCAGTGTCAGACTGTAGATTATACTGAGGACCAGTGTCACTGCAGGCTTCAATAGGACCAAAGTCCAAGTGTAGATTACAATAAGAACCAGAGTCAAACTGTAGGTTCTCATGAGGACCAGTGTCAGACTGTAGGCTAGAGTGAGGAGCAAAATCAGACTGTATGCTACAGTAAGAACCAAAGTCTTAATGTAGGCTCTAGTGAGGACGAGTGTCAGACTAGGCTACATTGAGGACCAAACAGACTGTAGGCTACACTAAGAACCAGAGTCAGACTGGAGGCTCTAATGAGGACCAGTGTCAAACTGTAGGCTCTAGTGAAGACCAGTGTCAGACTGAAGTCTACAGTGAGGAACAGTGTCAGACTGTAGGCTACAATGAAGAAAAGGCTCAGAATCAGGAGAGTCAGACTGTAGGCTCTAGTGAGGACCAGTGTCAGACTGAAGGGTACAGTGAGGACAAGAGTCAGACTGTAAATTCTAGTGAGAATGAGAGTCAGACTGTAGGCTCAGAGGACCAGATTCAGACTGTAGGCTACAGTTTGGAACAAATTCAGATATAGCGTACAGTCAGAACCAGTGTCAGAATATAGGGTCTTGTGAGGATCAGAGTCAGACTGTAGGCTACAGTGAGGACCAAATTCAAATTGTAGGCTACAGTAAGAACCAGAGTCTGACTCTAGGCTCTAGTGAGGATGAGTGCCAGACTGTAGGCACAGTGAGGTCCAAATTATGACTGTAGGATGCCTTCAGAACCAGAGCCAGACTGTAAGATCTAGTGATTCCCAGTGTCAGAATGTAGGCTACATGGGGACCAACATTAGACTGTAGGCTCTAGTAAGAACCAGAGTCACACTGTAGCCTCTAGTCAGGTCAGTTTCAGTCGGTTTCTCTAGTTATCAGAATATGCAAGAACTGGGACTCATAAGGTCTTCTCCTGAAAACATCTAATGCTCCGAAGAGTGCTTCATGCTTGATCTGCACCGAATTCCTTTCACGGTGTGTTGAAGTTCAGCAGCTGCAATGGCCATGACTTAATCTTTGCAGAGGCAAATGGCACGTGCCAGGTTCCAGGTGGCAGGGCTCCTTCATGGTCATAAATCAGACCATGGGTTTTGGGGAGATGGCGGGGGGGGGAGTTCTTGACCATTTCATCCCATAGTGCTAGGAATGCTCACCCCCAGGGTGGCAATGATAATGCAATGTGCTGTTAGTGGACTGGGCCATAAGACAGGATCCAAGATTCTCTGGACCTCCTGTCGATGTTAGCCTCTGGTGGTCCAGGAAAATACCCCCTCTTCTTGTTTCTTCCCATATCTAGACTTACACTGTTACAATCACCGGTCTCATACGGAACTACGTATTATTGTATCAGAGGCTCAGCTGTACGTTTGGCATTGTAAGAAACAGCAATTTTGTACAGCAGGTGCAATACCAACAACAGAGCTAGCCACATGAAGGAAGTCATACTAATTACTTCAAGCGCGTCCATTAGGTCCAGCCCAGCCATATCCCAGGTCATTTGGCTTAGTCTATACTGCTCCAATCCTGATCTGTCAGAGAAGTTATATACTGGCATCGTCCACGAGGCACACAGCCCAATTTCCTCGTGTTACTAGACTGATTATCCTTAGCATGATTTAATTGTTCCCAATGTAGAGACTTTAAATTTAAATTACCGTAGCCTGGTGTTACCCACATCAATCCATCCCATAATCGTGGGAGATTTTTTTCCTTGGCTGAAATTTTGCTAGTTGCTCTGACTGAGCTTGAGTAATAGAAGAAAACATGTTGATGGTCAGAGTCAGAGCAGGCATAATTGGCCAGGTGAGGGAATTCCGCCTGGTAATGTCAGCAGCGCCTGAACATAACCGTAGTTTTCCTTTGAAAGTACATTTCCTCAGGACCAATCCGTTAGGGCCTTGGAGTGCACCCAAGGTGCAAAATTCGCCCAGGTAACCTGGAAGCACTAGACACAAGTTACTAGACTACAAACCCAACAACTGGATTGATTTCTAAAAAGTAGCATAGGATTGTGTCTTTGATAGACACCCATTTGATTCATATGCAAATATCCAATAAGGCAGAAAGCGTTACAAATGGTCATACAAGTTGCATTGAGTTTCTCCTCTGAGAGTCCTGTTAAGGTGATTTTGAGGTCAGCTCTCCTCGCGATAATCCAGTCCAATCCAAGGGCCCTTTGTGAGTAGAAATTTATTCGAGTCAATTTCCTTCAGTTTCACTGTGGTGGTACCTGAAAAGGGCCTCTCCATTCAGGCTGGAGATAGTCCTTTAAATGATGTCTCCTTGCTGGGGCTGTTTAGTCGCTATGTCGTGTCTGACGCTTTTGCGACTGCATGGACTGCAGCCCACCAGGCTCTGCTGCTCACGGGAGTGGGCTCCCAGGTTTCCTTCTCCAGGGAATCTTCCTGACCCAGGATCGAGCCCACACCTCCTAGGTCTCTTGCATTGGCAGGCGGATTCCTCACCACGGAGCCACCTGGGAAGCCCTCAGTCTTTTCAGTATGCATAATCCCTGCTTGCCACTCCTGGAGCCACTGACCCCTTTCAAGAGTTCTTTCTATAAACCTTTGCAAGGAGGATCTTATTACAAATTAGATATGGGATAGGAGCTGTACCTTCCAAAGCCCATGCTAACACGGTTGCAAGTGCTCTTGATAATTCCCCAACTGAAAACAAGGTTCTCTGTGTGTGGGACCTGAAAGGGCACATGTCGAGGGAGGTGAGAAGCACAGAGACCAGCGCTCACAGCTTCTTCACAGTGCCTGGACCAGTCAGGGGGAAAGGCAGGCTTCTTCAGAGCAGGATTTTTGTAACTCCCCAGCCCTGATAAAGTTAATCAAGTTGGACCCCTACTCCATGGAGGCGTCGGAGTTGAGCCACCACAGATCCTTCTCCCTGTCCTTGAAGAAAACCCTAAGAAACAAATCCTAAGATGACGGCTACATTTCTGAAGTTTCAGTCCTCCTGAGCACAGCTGGGTCCCATAGTCATTTACTTTCTTGATTAACGTGGCTCCTGACTTATTCCTGATTTTTATTATGAGGCAGCCGTGGGGATTCTTTGAAAGGTCGAAATGGAGCCAAGGAAGATATGCGTTCTGTTAAAAGAGGCGCTGCGCAAAATGATCTCGGAGGGCCCTTCCGACTGTGGCATTTGAAGATTCTAAGTGTTTCTCTTCCGTAGTTCCCCAGGGAACCTTGTGTGGAAGTTCAGGGTGAGGACACTTGATGTTTGCCAGAGCTAACTGACAGACTCCAGCAGAGAAAGGAGTGCTTTGGGCCAGAAAGGGCCCTGACAAGGGTCTGCAGGAGCGCAACAGTCCTTGGGGTCTATTCCCGGAGGGTGAGACCCTGGCCTTTCACTCTCTAAATGGAGAAATGAGCCCAGGCATCCTATTGGCGATGTAGCTGTGCCCAGTGTCAGCAGCCAGAAACAGACAAGGGCTACTGCTGAGCTGAAATCCCAGCAAAGAGTAGGAAAGCATGACAAGAACAGAAGAAGGAACACATGGTTATCACCAGGCAGGCGGTGTCACTGGTTTGCTCTCTCTGACAATTTCAGTCTTTCTGGACATCTGGCCCCCAACTCACAGAGAGAGTTGTGTGAAGAGGTTACCACAAGGGCCAGGCCTAGACTGAGGCGAGGCAAAGAGAGGCATTTGCCTCAGGGACGAAATTTAAATGAGCAGCAAAACCAAATCTCAGTAACCAAAGTGTTGAAAAAAAAGTTTTATCATTGAAGTAGAGTTGATTTACAATGTTGTGTTAATTTCTGCTGTAAAGCAAAGGGACGAAAGTCTACATATACACTACCTATTCTCTATCTATCTATCTATCTATCTATCCTATCTATCCTATCTATCTATCTATCTGTCCATGTAGATAGATACATTCTTTTTCATATTCTTTTCCATTATGGTTTATCACAGAACACTGAACATAGTTCCCTGTGCTGTCCAGTAAGTCTTCATTGTTTATCTGCCCCGTATATGCAATAGTTTGCCTCTGCTAATCCCAAATTCCCTAAATCCATAGTGTTTTGGATCCTTCAAAAATTAGTCTGGAGGGGTGGGAAGGGGGGAATATACATATGACTAAT
This sequence comes from Tragulus kanchil, assembly GCA_022376925.1. Lineage (NCBI taxonomy): Eukaryota > Metazoa > Chordata > Mammalia > Artiodactyla > Tragulidae > Tragulus > Tragulus kanchil. Next base: position 6,651,928 of record JAIOJX010000018.1, read on the forward strand.
CTGGGAACATGCATATCTGTAAAAAAAAAAAAAAAAAACGAAAAAA
>JAIOJX010000018.1:6652473-6675473 GCA_022376925.1 Tragulus kanchil
CTCACTAGAGCCTACAGTCTGACTCTCGTCCTCACTGTAGCCTATAGTCAGACACTGGTCCTCACTAGAGCCTACAGTCTGACTCTCGTCCTCACTAGAATTTCAAGTCTGACTCTGGTCCTCACTGTAGCCTTCAGTCTGACACTGGTCCTCACTAGAGCCTACAGTGTGACTCTGGTTCTTACTGTAGCCTACAGTCTGAATTTGGTCCTCACTAGATTTTACAGTCTGACACTGGTTCTGACTGTAGCCTACAGTCTGACAGTGGTCCTCACTAGAGCTTACAGTCACACTCTGGTTCTTACTGTAGCCTACAGTCTGACTATGGTCCTCACTAGAATTTACAGTCTGACTCTGGTCCTCACTGTACCCTCAAGTCTGACACTAGTCCTCACTAGAGCCTAGAGTGTAACTCTGGTTCTCAGTGTAGACTACAGTCTGACACTATTCCTCACTAGAGCCTAGAGTGTAACTCTGGTTCTCAGTGTAGACTACAGTCTGACTCTGGTCCTCACTAGAACCTAGAGTCTGACTCTGGTTCTGACTGTATCCTACAGGGTCCTGGAGTACAGTCTGCAATAGAGCTTACAGTCAAACTCTGGTTTTACTGTAGCCTACATGTCACGGTCCTCACTAGAGACTACAGTCTGACAATGGTCCGTAACTTGGCTTACAGTTTGAACCTAGTCCTCACTAGTCTCTACAGTCTGATTCTGGTTCTCACTGAAGGCTAAAGTTTGAATGTGGTCCTCACTGTAGCCAATAGTCTGACACTGGTCTTTACTAGAACCTAGAGTCTGACTCTGGATGTTACTGTATCCTACAGTCTAACGCTGGACCTCATTGTAGCATACAGTCTGACACTGGTCCTCACTTGAGCCTACAGTCTGACTGGTGGTCCTCACTGTAGCCTAAATTTTTTGACACTGGGTCGTCACTAGAGACTAGAGTCTGACTCTGTTCTTACTTTAGCCTACAGTCTGACGTTGGTCCTCACTAGAGCTTACTGTCTCACTCAGGTCCTCACTGTAGCTTACAGCCTGACTTTGGTCCTCACTAGAATTTACAGTCTAACTCTGTTTCTTACTGTAGCCTACATTCTGACACTCGTCCCACTAGAGCTTAGAGTCTGACTCTGGTTTTACTGTATAAGTCTGTCCTTTTTTGGTCCTTTTTTTCCCACTAGAATTTACAGTCGGGATTTCCTGGTCCCCTTCCCACTGGTTACCCCCCCAAGTTCGGGGAAAAAACTAGGTCCTCATTTAAAGGAAAGCCTAAGAGTGGTTAACTCTGGTTTTTTTTTTTTTTTTTTTTTTTTTTTTTTTTTTTTTTTTTTTTTGCTTTTTTACATTAACTTTTTTTTGTTTTTTTTTTCTTTATTTTTTTTTTTTTTTAAAATTTTTTTTTTTGGTTTTTTTTTTTTTTTTTCGGTTTTTTTGGGTTCTTTTTTTTTTTTGCAATTGATTTTTTTTTTGGAATTTTTTTTTTTCTTTTGTTTTTTTTTTTTCCTTTTTTTTTTTTTTTTTTTTTTTTTTTAAACCTTTTTTTTTTTTTTATTTTTTTCATTTTTTTTTTTTATTATTATTTTTTTTTTTTTTTTTTTTTTTTTTTTTTTTTTTGTTTACATTCTTTTTATTTTTTTTTTTTTTTTGTTTGGGTTTTTATTCTTTTTTTTTTTATTTTTTTTTTTTTTTTTTTTTTTTTTTTTTTTTTTTTTTTTTTTTTTTTTTTTTTTTTTTTTTTTTTTTTTTTTTTTTTTTTTTTTTTTTTTTTTTTTTTTTTTTCTCAGTGGAAAAAGATTTTTACAAGTTTTTTTTTGACATTTATTCCTCCCCCCTAGAGCCTAAGTTACTTGGTCTCATTGAGACTACGTCTGACTCTGGTCCTTTTTTAAATAGAACCTAAAAGTCTTGATTTGGGGTTCACTGTACCTACATTAAAATGGTCCTTGACCCCAACGTCTAAACGGGGCCTTTCTAAAACCTACAGTCAACTCTGTTTTTACTGTGGCCTACAGTTACGGCCTCACTGAGCCTACAGCTGAAAGGTCCTACTGGGCTACAGTTGACCCTTTTCTTATTTAGCCTACAGTTGACCCCGGTCCTAACGGGAATTTAGTGAGTGGTCCTCACTGTGCCAAGTCTGAACGGGTTTCTTACTGCCCCTAATTCTGGTTTACTGTTTCCTAAGTCTACGTGGCCTCATGACCCTAAAAGTCTGACTGTTCTTACAAAACCTACATCTGACTTTGGTCCTCACTGTAGCTTAAACTGACACTGCCCTAACTAGAGCCAAGTCTAACTCTGTTCTTACTTAGTTTACAGTCTGATTTTGGCCCTCACTGACCCTACTGTCTCACTGGTCCTCACTAAGCTTACAGCGGGCTTGGTTCTGAATTTAAGTCTATTTGTCCCTAATGTAGCCTAAAATTGACACTGTTCACTAGACCCTTAGTCTGACTTGTTTTTATGTATTTAAGTCTATTTGGTTCCTTACTTAGACTACGCCTACTCGGGGCTTCCCTAGACCTAAGTTACCTGGTTTTTCCTGTAGTTTCAGTCTGATTTCTGTCCCCATTAGCCTAAGTCTGACCTGGTCCTCACAAGAACCTACAGTTGACCTGGTCCTCCTAGACCCTACAGTCAATCTGGCTTATGTAGCCTACGTTGACTTTCCTCATTAATACAGTATGACTGGTCCCACAAAGCCTACAGTTTGACACTGGTCCTAATAGACCCTACATTGACTCTGGTTCTTATGAGCCTAAGTCTGCTTTGGTCCCATTAGCCTACGTTGAATGGTTCATAGACCCTTTCGTTTTAATCTGGTTTTTACTGAGCCTATTGACATGTCCTCACTGAAGCCTAAAACTGAATTGTTCCCCAAGAGCCTACGTCTGACATGGCCCTATAGAGCCTACGCTAAACGGTTTCTTATTTGGCCTCATCTAAATTTTGGTCCTCATGTAGACTACAGATTCCACTGGCCATAAAGGCCTAAGTCCAGTCTGGTTTTTCTGTAGACTACAGTTAAATTTTCCCTCTGTGCTTACAGCCTGATTTGGTTTCTCACTGTACCCTACAGCTGACACGGGTCCTCACTAAGCTTACAGTCTCTCGGGTTCTAATTACCTTTCGGGTCTAATTTTTCCTCATGAGCCTAAGCCTGACACTGGTTTCACTAGAGTTCAGTCTGACTTTTTTCCCTATGTACTACAGTCTATTTTGCCCTTTACTGTAGCCTACAGTCTGACGATTGTCTTCACTTAGCCTACATCTACCGGGCCTACGGGACCCAGAGTCTGTGTCCTAGTAGCCCAAGCTGACCTGTTTTTTTCTTGGCCTACATCTATTTGGGGCCCTCCTGTATTTACAGTGAATTTCCTCACTGAACCTCAGTCTAACTCCATTCTTACTTTAGCCAAAAGTCTGATTTTGGGTCCCACGTACCCTAATCTGACACTGGTCCCATAGAGTTACATTGACTCTGGTTCTTTTATTACAGTCTACTTGGTCCCCATTTACCACAGTCAAAAAGCCCTCATAGGGGCTACATCTACTGGGTCTTTCTGGGGCTAAATCTGTTTTGGGCCCCCTCACGGGACTGCAAAACCCTAGTCGACTTGGTTTATAGGACAAGGGTCGACTTGGGTACAAAGAGTACCAAAGTCAGCTGTAGGCTACAGTAAGAAACGGTCAACTAGGCTCTGGTGGGTGAGAGTCAGATTTAGGCCTAGTGAGGCCAGTGTCAGACTGAGACTACAGACTACGAGATTCAACTGGGGCTCAGTGGGACCGGTTAACGAACTTAGTAAAAACCGGTCTCATAGGCTAAGTGAGGGCCATGTCAAATTTGCTTCTAGGCCAAGTCGACGTGGTTTCAAAAGACCAAAGTCTACGGTTCTTAGGACCAATTGACTTGGCTAGAGTAGGCCCAAAGTCTCCCTGGGGAAAACAGTAACAACAAGACAGACCTAAGCCTAGTGAGGTCCATTCAGACGTGGCTCGTGAAGACCAATGTCAGATGTGGGCTACATACAGACCAGAGTCAGACTGTGTCAAGTGAACCATGTCAACTGTAGCTACAGTAAATCCTCCCTGAGCTACAGTGAACCAGCTCAGACTCTGGTCTATGGGGCTAGGTCGACTTTGGCAAAGGGGAACCAAGTTACTTTGGTCTGTGGGGACCAAGTTCAACTGTAGCCACTGAGGCCCAAAAAATAAACTTAGGCTACAGTAAAAACCAGGTCAACACAAGGGGGCTAGTTTGACCTGGCTAATAAAAACCAGGTCGACTTGGTCTAGTGGGGCCATGTCGACTGTATATAAAATGAGGTCCAACGTCAGCTTAGGCTACAGTAACAACCAGAGTCAGACTGACTTGTCTAAGGTCAGCTGAAGGTCCAAAAACCAGAGTCAGTCTGAGGTCTTCTGGTAATCAAAATTTGGGGTTTTTTTGGTGGGGACCGTTCAACTGGGCATAAAAAACCCAGAGCTGTGGTCTTGGGGACCGGGGCCCAAATAGGCTAAAAGGATAACCTAAATCAACTGTGGGTACAGTCAAAACCGGTCTTACTCTAGGGCCCTTGAGGCCCCAGAGTCGATTTAAATCTACGTAGAACCGAATCACAAGTGGGCTCTGTGAGGACCGGGGTTAGACTGGGGCTACAGTGAGGACCAGTGTCTGACATGGCTATAAGACAAAAAACGTCAGCTGACAAAGGGTAAAAACCGTTCTCGTGGCCAAGTGGGGGCCGTGTCAGACTGAGGCTCATGGGGATACAGTCAACTTACTCTTTGGGGCCAAAGGGCGACTTGGCTACGTAAGAACCAGAGTTGACTGAACTCTGTGATCCGGGGTCGACTCTGGCTACAGTCAGAAACAGAGTCAGCTTAAATTCTGTAGGCCAAATTCGCTTGGCTACGTAAAACCTAGTCAACTGTAGGTTAGTGAGGCCAGGGTCAAAATGAAGGGTACAGGGGGACCAAGTCAGACTGTAAATTCAGTGAGGACGTATTCAGATTAGGCTCTGGGAGGACCAGTGCCCGACTGTGGGCTACAGTAACGAGTCAGACTGAGGCTCTAGTAAGGACCAGTGTAGCAAACTAGTGGGGACCAGAGTCGACGTAGGCTAATTTTGGCCAGGTCAGATGAAAATTCATGAGGCCCAAAAGGCAGACTGTAGGTCAGAAAACCAAGTCAACGAAGCTCTTTTGAGGACCAGGGTCGGGCTGTAGGCTAAATGAGGCCCAAAAATCACTGAGGAACAGTAAACCAGAGCAGACCTAGGCCCAGTGAGGCAGGTCAGACTGTAGCTACAGTAAAAACCAAGTCAATGTAGGCTAAGAAGACCGGTCAGACTGTGGTTCAGTGAGGACAGTTCAGACTGAAAATTTCCGTAAACCCAAAAATCAACTTGGGCTACAGTAAGAACCAGGGCAGACTTAGGTCTAGTGGGGCCCAGTGTCAGTTTTAGCTACAGTAGGACAGAGTCAACTTAGTTCTATTGAGGACCAGTGTCATACTGTAGGCTACAGTAAAACAAGGTCAACTGAAGGTCAGTGGGGAAACGGGTAAGACTTAGGCTAAGTAAGAACCAGGTCAACTTTAGGCTCTAGTGGGACCAGTGTCAGACTGTAGGTCATGAGGTCAAATTCAAACTGAAAATTCAGTAAACAGAGTCAGACTGTAGGCTCTAGTGGGGCATGTGTCAGACTGTCACACAGTGAGGACCGGATAGATGAAGTTCTTTAAAGACCGTCAACTTAGGCTAAAAAAGAACCAGAAAAAGACTGTAGGTCTGTGGGACCAGGTCAACTGTAGGCTACAGTGAGGACCAGAGAGATTTAAAATTCCATGAGGACAAAGTCAGACTCTACAGTAAGAAGCAGAGTCGGACCTGGGCTCTCCCTAGGCCCAAAGGTCGACTTAGGCTAAAGGGGGGGAAAATCAACTGTGGGTAAGTAGAACCAGTAAATTTTAGGTTCAGTGGGACCAGGTCAGACTGTAGCTACAGTAAGAAAAAGGTCAACTGTAGGCTCTGTGAGGACAGGGCAGACTGTAGGCTAAAATGCGGCCCAAAATCACACTTAGGTACAGTCAGAACAGAGTAAGCTTTTCTAGTGAGGACCATTCAGACTTAGGCAACAGTAAGAACCGAGTCACCCGAGGCTCAAATGAGCCCAGGGCAGATGAGGTACATTTGGACCAGGTCAGACTGTATCAGTGAGGAGAATTCAGACTGTAGGCTCTGGAGGACCAGTGTCGACTGTAGTTCAGTGAGGCCCAAATAGACTGTAGGCCCTTTAGAACCAGGCCCGAATTATGCCTAGAGAGGAACAGGGCAGAGTGACGTAAAATGAGGACCAAACAACTGTAGGTAAGTCAGAACAGAGTAAGCTTAGTTCTTGAGGACCAGTGTTAGACTGAGGCTACAGTAAGAACCAGAGCAACTTAGGTCAGTGAGGACCAGGTCAGACTGTGGGCTACATTTGGACCAGAGTCAACTGTAAATTTAGTGAGGCCCAAAGGAAGACTGTAACTCGTAAGAACCAATCAGACTTAGGTACAGTAGAACCAGAGCAGACTTAGGTTCTAGTGAGGACCAGTTCAGTCTGGGCTACAGTAAGAAAAGAGTCAGACTTGGGCTCAATAAAGACCAGGTAAACTTTTGGCTACAGTAAAACCCAGGTCAATTTTAGGTTAGTGAGGACCAATTTAGACTGGGGGCCCAAAATGGGGCCCAAAAATCTACTTAGGCTCAAAAAAGCCATGTAACTGAAGGCCAGTGAGGTTTATTTCAAACTTACAAAGGTAAGAACCCAGGTCAGACTGTAGGTTCTAGTGAGGCCCAGTGTCAGACTGTAGCTAAAATGAGGTCCAACGTCAGACTTAGGCTACAGAAAACCAGACAGACTGTAGGCTCTAGTGGGAAAGTTTCAGAGTGGGGCTGAAAAAACCAGAGCAGTCAGTGGTCTTTGAAGAGATCAAAATTAGGCTTTCTAGGACCAGGTCAACTGTAGGCTAATAAAGAAAATCAACTGTAGGATCGTGGGGACCGGGGTAAATTAGGTCAATGAGGACAAATCAGACTGTAGGTACAGTAGAACAGATTTTTACTTAGGCCCCATTGAGGACCAGGTCAGACTTTAGCTAATGAACCAATCACACTGTAGGTAAGAGAACCGGGGTTTAGCTTGGTCAGTGAGGACCAGGTCAGATTAAAAGTAAAACCCCAAGTCGACGAGGCTCAATGGGGACCAAAACAACTGTAGGTACGTCAAAACCAAATTCAGACTTAGGTTCAGTGAGGACCATTCAGACTGTAGGCTCAGTAAGAACCAGGTCAGACTTTTCTAGTGAGGACCATGAGACTTAGGCACGTGGGGCCCAGAGTCAATGTAGGCTCTAGAAGACCAGGTCAGATGTAGCTAATGAGGCCCATCAACTGTAGGTAATGGGGACCAGGTAGCTTATGTCAATGAGGCCAAAGTAGACTGTAGGCTACAGTAAAACCAGACCACTTAGGCTCTAGTGAGGACCAGTGTCAGACTATAGGCTACATTGAGGACCAAAAAGACTGTGGGCTACATAAGAACCAGAGTCAGACTGAGGTCAATGGGGACCAGGTCAAACTTAGGTCTAGTAAAGACCAGTTCAGACTAAGCTACAGTGGGGAAAGGTCAGACTTAGGCTCATTGAAGAAAAGACTGTGTAATGACATTAAGAAGGGGGTCAGACTGAGGCCATGAGGACCAATCGACTGTAGGCTACAGTTTGGAACAAAATCAGATAATAGGCTAAGTAAGAACCAGGTCAAAATGTGGGGTTTTGTGAGGACAGGTCAGACTGTAGGCTACATGAGGCCAAAATTCAAATTGTAGGCTACAGTAAAACCAGAGTCGACTGTAGGCTCTAGTGAGGATAGTTCAGACTGTAGGCACAGTGAGGCCAAATTAGCTGTAGGATGCCTTCAGAACCAAGCCAGACTGAAAGATCTGTGAGGCCCAGGTCAAATGTAGGTACATGGGGCCCAAATTTAGACTGTAGGTCAGTAAGAACCAGAGTAACTTAGCCTCATAGGCCAGTTTCAGACTTTTCTAGTTAAAAAACAAGAACTGGGCTATAAGGCTTCTCCTGAAAATATTAATGTCCCAAGAGTGTTTCATGCTTGATCTGCACCAATTCCTTTAGGTTTTTGAAGTTCAGCAGCTAAATGGCCCATGATTTAAATCTTTGAGAGGCAAATGGCACGTGCCGGGTTTCCAGGTGGCAGGGTCCTTAGGGTCATAAATCAGCCCTGGGTTTTGGGGAGATGGCGGGGGTGGGGATTTCACCATTTCATCCCTAGTGCAGGAATGCTCATCCCCAGGGTGGCAATGAAAGCAATGGCTTTAGGGACTGGGCCATAAGACAGGCCCAAGATTCTCTGGCCCCCCTTGTCGATTTTAGCCTCTTGGGGGAAAAACCCCTTTCTTGTTTCTTCCCATATCAGACTTACACGTTACAATCAGGTTATAGGCTACGTAAGACAGGGGGCCAGTGTAGGGCTTAAAAAAAAACAGCAATTTTGTACAGAGGTCAATACCAAAACAGAGCTAGCCCATAAAGGAAGTCAACTTTACCAAGGCCATTAGGTAGCCCAGAACCCAGGCCAGGCTTAGTCATAGCCCAAATCCGATTGTCAGGAATTAAACCCTGGCTCGTCCAGGGGCACACAGCCCTTTTTCCCGTTTCAGACGTTTCCCTTAGATGATTTAATTGCCCCTTTAGGCTTTAAATTTAAAATTCCGAGGGGTGTTACCCAAAATTTCCCCCCTAACGTGGGAAATTTTTTTTCCTTGGCTGAAATTTTGCGGGCCCTTGACTGAGTTAGTCAGGGCTTTATGGTCAATCAGACAGGTTTAATTTGGCCCGGTGGGGAATTCCCCTGGTAATGTCACCCCTGAAATAACCGTGTTTTTTTTGAAAGACATTTCCCTCGGACCTCCTTTAGGGTTGGTGCCCCAAGGGAAAATTCCCCGGTCCTAAACTAGACAAAAGTTACAATAAAAACCCAACAACTGGATTATTTTAAAAGGCATGGATTTGCTTTGTAGAACCCATTTGTTCAATGAAAATACCAAAACAAGAAAGCACAAAGGTCATACAATTCTTAGCTCCTTAGAGCCTTTTAAAGGGGTTTTTTGGGGTCAGCTCTCCTCGCGAAATCCAGTCCAACCAAAGGGGCCCTTTGTGATAAAAATTTTTTCAGCAATTTTTTTTTCCTGTGGTTATAAAAGGGCCTTTCACTAATATCCTTTAATTTTTCCTTGCGGGGGTTTTGTGTTGTCTGCTGAGTTTTGGACTGCATGGATGTAGCCCACCAGGCTCTTGCCAGGGAGGGGTCCCGGATTCCCCCGGGGAATCTTCCTAAAGGGACACCCAACCTTCTAGGTTTTGAGGGCAGGGGATTTCCCAGGAACCGGGGAAGCCCTAGCTTTTCAGATCAAACCCCTGTTGCCATCCTGGAGCCATGACCCCTTTGATTCTTATAAAACCTTTGCAAGAAGGCTTTTACAAATTAAAGGGATGGAGTTCCTTTCCAAAGCCCTGAAAAGGTTGAAGTGCTCTTGATACATTCCCCAACTGAAAAAAGGGTTCTGGGGTGTGGGACCTGAAAAGGGCCTTCAAGGTGAGAAGCACAAGCCCGCTGCTTTTAAGTCCGGCCAGTCGGGGAAAACGGCTTTTCGAGCAGGATTTTGAAACCCCCAGCCCTGTAAAGTTTCAAGGGACCCCTCTCCAGGAACTCGGAGTTGAGCCCCAAAACCTTTTTGTCCTTGAAAAAAAAACCCTAAAAAAAAAAAACCTGAGCCTACTTTCGAAGCTTCGTCCTCCTGAGCCACGGGGCCCAAGATTTTTTTCTTTTTAACTCCCCGACTTATTCCATTTTTTTTATGAGGCAGCCGGGGGACTTTGAAAGGTCGAAATCCAAGGAAAAGGTTCTGTTAAAAAGGGGGCCCGGAAAAGCCGGAGGGCCCTTCCACTGTGGCTTTTTGAAGATTCTAAGGTTTTTTTCCGTAGTTCCCCAGGGAAACCTTTTCTGGGGAATTTCGGGTGGGGACACGATTTTCCGGCTAAGAAACCCCAAGAAAATCTTTGGGCCAAAAAGGGGCCCTGAAAAGGGGCTGGGGCCAACATCCTTGGGGTCTATTCCGATAGACCCTGGTTTCCCCTTTAAAGGGAAATGACCCCAGGATTTTTGGCGTTCTGTGAGGGCGCCAGAAAAGACAAGGGCTACTGTGGCTAAAACCCCCAGCGAGTGGGAAAAGCTGAAAGCGGGAAAAAGGAAACACTGGTTTCCCAGGGGGCTTACTGGGCTCCCGAAAAGTTTTTTGGCAGGCCCCAATCCAGAGGAGTTTTGGGGTTACCCAAGGGCCGGCCTAACTAGGGGGGAAAGAGGGCTTTTCCTAGGGAAAAAATTTAAATGAGCACCAAAACCCAAATCTCAGTAACCAAAGGTTGAAAAAAAGTTTTATCAGAAGTGAGTTGTTTACAATTTTGGTTTTTCTGCTTAAACAAAGGGGAAAGTTACAAACAACCTACTACACACATTTCTACATTATCACACATCTGTCCATTTGAAAAATTTTTTCATATTTTTTCCATTTGGGTTTTATCCGAACAGAACAATTTCCCCCTTCTTCCAAAATTTTATTTTTATCTCCCCTATATCAATATTTGCCTTGTAATCCCAAAATTTCCCCTTCCATATGTTTTATCCACAAAATTAGTCTGGGGGGGGGTGGGGGGGAATCCATTGACCGCCGGGAAATCATATTGCCAAAAAAAACCAAATTTTAAAAATAAAAAAAAAGTTAAAAACAATAAAAAGGGGGGCCCCCCTGGAGTGGGGGAAAGGGTATCCAATGAGGGCCGGGCATCCCTGTCCAAAATCCCAATAAAAAAACCCCCTGACCAAATATGGGCCTGTGCTCAGGTGGAGCCGCAAATGCGCCCCCACGGGTTCAGCCCCTGCCCAGACCCAAGTTCCACAACGGGTACCACAACAAGAAGCCTGTGCTCAACTGACAGTACCCCCACTCCCGCAACTGGGAGCCCACGTGCCCAAAACAGCCAAACAAAAGTAAACAACAAACCTTTTTAAAAAATGGTTTCTTCATACGAAAAAACAATCAAACTCGATGCCAAGTATCAAACTGTCATAAATTATAAAACCAGAGGATTAGTGATAATGCCGGGACTAAACATAACGGAGCACGAGGTAAAAGGAAAACCTGGCAAGACATTTTATGGAAAGACCTTTTATGGGAGATGGCCAAGGCAGTGCTCAGAGAACGTATAGCCCTGATAGGTTGCATCAGTACAAAACAGCAACGATAAATTTCCCTGCCTAAAGAACCTAGGAGGGAAAAAAGAGCAAGTCAAACAAGCTTAGGAAAGGAGCAATCAACTTGGAGCAAGAACAGCAGCAACAACAACAAAAACACCCAGAAAGATGGAGCTTGATTTAAACCTTAAGAGACATTCAATGGTGAGGAGAGGGATACTGCAGCGTTCTCTGTCTCGCTTGAGTGTATCTTTCCAACAGCTTCCCTGGTGGCTCAGTGGTGAAGAATCCTCCTGCCAGAGCAAGAGACATAGAAGATGCGGGTTTGATCCCCGGGTCAGGAAGATGCTCCGGAGAAGGAAATGGGAACCCCCCCCAGGCTCTTTGCCGGGATCGTTCCACAGACGAGGGATTCCAGCAGGCTACAGTCAATGGGGGCACAAAAGATTCAGACACCTCTTAGCGACTAAATAAGAACAATTAACATAACTTTCCCAACAAAAGTGCCAGTTCGATTAAATCTGGTTAAAAACAGGAAACACACAAGAGTGCCCTGGTTGAAATTCTAGTTTAAAATAGTTCTAAGAATGAACGAAGAAAACGAAGTAAAAAAGCAGAGCTATGGGAGCAGTAGAAAAAAAAATGCTACTTTAGCCAATGACATGTTTGTACATCTGTGAAAATCAAACCCCCAGTACAACGGTTAATGAGTGAGCTTTGCAAAGGTATAGGATAGAATACACTTGTGAGCTGTGAGACTCTGCCATCAGCTGTGAATCAATTCCGGTTGTTTTCCTCCCACTCACTCGGAGACATCCAGAAGTCCAGCAGAACCCCTGCACGGGGGGCTCCGTGGTGTCGGAACATGAAAAGCTCTGAAAGAATCAATTGAGTTTCTACATCCCAGCGCCGCCCAGCCAGGAAGAAGAAAGGCTAATTACCATAGTGACGATATTATTGAACACCGAGGTACTGGGAAGGCAAGAAATGACCTTTCAAGAGCATTTTCTGAGTGCCAGACACTACTAGGTACTTTCATTTTTTTAAAAACCTTGTGAGATGGTTTGTTACTAGCTGCTTTATACACTGGTGGAATTAGAGGGTCAGGTTTAACGACCTTTTCAAAGGTCATACAATCAATAAGCAGGAGACTTGGGATTCAAATCCAGATTTGCCTCCCCCAAATCCTATTTTTTTTCTACCACAGTCTTCCCACTAATTCGGAAGTATTTTACTTTGGGACATTTGGATTGGTATTTTTTATCATTCCTGAAGCAATTCGGATGCTGCCTTTCAAACGTTGCTTCCGTCTCTGTTTGCTCTCCAGTACTTTTGGAGTTTCAAGTTACTCATTTTAACCACATTTTCCCATTTTTAACTTCATGCTTTTACTGTGTAGCACGGTATGTAATTCATTAAGCCACACTTTTGTTTAATAAATGTTTACTTAGGTCTAGACGGCTATTAAAGAAAACCACTGGCACCATATACTGAAAATATATGTGGAATCGGTAGGAGGGTAATGAGAACACACGCAGTGAAGCGATGGAGCAAGAGACATGGAGAATAGACATATGGACATTGTGGGGAATGCACAGTGGGTGGAGGCGAAAGAAGTAGCATGAAAACCTGTACTATCATATGTGAAAAATACCTATGGTCATTGCGCTGTGAGAAAATTTCATCCTGCAGGGGCTGTGGGCGGCCTGGAGGGGGGGGCCGCGGGGGATATACATCTGACTAATCTGGGATCATACGTATGAGGAAAAAAAAAAAAACCGTAAAAGTAAAAAATCCAATAAAAATTAAAAAAAAAAAAAAACAAGACAACCACGTGCTGTTCAGTTGCCTGTGTATTATTCTTGTATGTCTGTATTCAATATCTGAATACCTTACGTATTGATTGGTTTCCCTGTTTATTTTTCCTTTTCTTTATTCCTTCTCCCATTTTAAAGCTTTAAAACCTTGAACATTATTTTGTATGATATTTGATGAATTTATATATTTTTTTTTTCTCTGATTAACTTGTTCTACTGGCTTATACTCATGGGAGTTTGTTTCCCCATAGGCTGTAGAGGTATGTGAGTAGTATTACCTGTGACATTATATTCTTTCCATATTAAAACAAACACAGACATGGAGAACAGACATATGGACACTGCGGGAATGAATAGTGGGTGGGAGCTAGAGGAGTATCATGGAAGCCCATAGTATCACATGTGAAAAGATAGCCATGCTCATTGCGCTGTGGGACTAGGGGATCCTGGAGAGGCGCTGGGAGATGGCCTGGGGGGCTGGGAGGAGGACTGAGAGGGCGGTGGAGGAGTGAGGGGCCAGTAATAGACATATGACTAATCAGAAAACAAACACATCAGTAAAGAGCAAAGCTCTGTAAAAACAAAAAATTACAATAAAAAAAAAGAAAAAAACTAAAATGATAATAATAATAATAATAATAATAAAAGAGCCAGCCTGCTGGACCAACTAGACACTAGAATCCTAAGGCGAAAGCCCTGAGTGTGCGGCTACTGTTCTTTAGAGAAACAGGGATGTCATGAAGTACACATTCTGGTACTAAGTGGCGGTCAAGTCTTTAGGAGAGCACCGAGGGGTGGGGGAAAACAGCAACATCTCGAGTCAAACTGGAAGGGTCATCACGCCATCCCAATTTAAAAGAAAAAGCCATTCCAAGTTCCTACAGAATAGCCTACTCTGATTCCACAAATGTAGGGACATGGTCTGACTTTGGTTTCACCAGCTGCTGAGATGTCTTAACGCTGAGGTGAAACTACAAACATGGCTAAGATCGCCTCACATTTTCTACATTCATATTTCTGTTCAGGATACCTAGAAGGTTTCTAATATTCCTCTCTTTTCCCCATAAATCAAAGATCTCTCTCCACACAATGCACACTCCCACCAAGCAGGTGACTAATATAACTGGGTGGTTCTGGAGGTGTAGACCGAAAAGGAACAAGAAGGGGGGCCTGGGGGACCGGTGAGCTGGACAAAATGTTAAAAAAAAAAAAAAACACGTGTACCCTTCTAGACAGAATATTAGAAAATGTGATGTACAGTGGAAAGCCTGATATGCTTTTGATCTGAAGGGCTCCTGAGTTTGCCAGCCTGCCCCCCCTCTGCTGGGTTGTTTCGGTTTCAGGCAGTATGACTCAACAAAGCCTGATGACATACGGCCAGGGGTCAAAAACAGCCAGGCAGAGCCTGGCCCCCTCAGTCTCATCCAACAGCTGACCGGGCTGCAAGCCAGCTGGACGTGCACAAGACCCCGGCACTGCCCACTTCCAGGTCAAGGGACACACCTACCTTCTAGGTGGCACATTTTCAGCTTCAGTCTAAAAGAACTTCATTATCGAGGTAATGAACTCAAAACTTTTCTCTCTTTTATGGTTTTGTTAAGGATTTGGACTTAGCTATATCCGATCACACGAGGCATCCTATGCCTCCTCCCATTTTGAAGGGGGAGCCTGAGACCTTAGGGGGAAAGAAATGGAGGCGCTGGGGAAATGGCAGACTATTGAAATGTAGTCTTATCCTGTGACAGGCTAGCCATCAGAAAATAGTTATTAAGATGTTGAGACAGGCAGAGGGAAGGAGAGGGGGAGGGAGGGGGGGGGGGGAGGGAGAAAGGGTGGGGAGGAAGGGGGAGAGGGGGAGGAAAGGGGGGAGGGTGGAGGGGAAGAGAAGAAGAGGAGGAAAAGAGGGGGAGGGAGTAGAGGAGAGAGGGGGGGAAGGGCTGAAGGAAAGAGGAGGAGAGAAGGCAGGAGAGGTGGCAAAGGGTTTGAAGGAAGTTGGCAGAGACTCTTCCCTTTCCAGAGTAAAGCCAAACTTTGTCCTACGGGATCAGGGTCTGCTCTTGCCACAGACATTTGTCTCTTAGCTATAGCTATTAGACTGAGTGGGTTCAGTATTCAGAAACGTGTTCTGTATGTTGAAATCTATATTCACTTTACTAGTATTGATCTTAGGCTTCTCCAGTGGCCCTATGTGGTAAGTATTATAGCGCTTAACTTCATTTCACTTGAATGTAATGAGAAAGACCTGGGTTAGCCCGGTTTAAAAAATCAGTTAAAGGGGGTGAGGTGGGCTTGAGTAGCCCACAGTCCCTAGACCCCTTTCAAACATGTTTCCCAGCCTGTCATTCTCCTCACGGGCATTTTCCCAAGTGAGTATGACACTGCGTGCTTTCAACGAGTTGGGGTGGGGGAATCGAAGTTAAGGAAGACTGTGGGTTGGGCTGACAGATAGCGATCTTGATCTTCAGGTCCAAGCATTTCAGTGTGTCCTTCCCCCATGGCTTACCCCCTCCCCCCGTTCCTAGCCTAAGCTTAGTTCGTACTAAACGCAGAGATGAGTTTCCAGAAGCCACCCAGGGATTCTTAATCGACCGATTCCATTTCTTGAAATCACGTTAGACTTTCAGATTGACTGTATTTCTCTTTCCAGATGTCTGAGGAGATTGACTGGCTGCACAGCCGCAGGGGCACGTGCAAGGTGGATCTCTACAGCCCAACTGGACAACAAGGCCAGGACTGGAAAGTGGTGAGATACAAAAGACTCCTGCCCAGGAGTGGACAACATTAGCCTTTGGGTATAGACTTTCTGGCCCGGGTTAAGCTAAAGGATAGTGACTTTGCCAAGAAATCAAGCTCAGTAAGGTCTGGGGGCACAGTGAGGGGATACATTGCCCAGGGACAATGGAGGGCTTGGCCAGAGGAGTGAGGCAGGCGACGTGGGGTGGGGGGTGGGGAGGCAGGCTGAAGAGAGTTAGGGGTTGGTGGTTGCCTAGACACCACCCTCTATTACCTCACACCTCGGAGGTCATAATGATGTCGCTAGCTGCCAGCAGCTTGCTGACAGCTGGCCTCCCCCCGGGGGCAAATACTTCATGTTCTATTTCCCCCAAAGAAGAATGGTTTACATAATATTTCACATCATTTCACGTTCAAGCACCACTCATGCAGTTACTTAATATGTGTTTCCGCAATGGTCTAGACTTTGACTTGCATTATAAAATTACCATGAGCCTAAGCAATGTTATCAATATATGGTAGCTCTGGTATTTTAGTTTGTATTTCCCCCATGAATAACAATGAAAAGGCGCCTATTAAGCACAAAATGTTTATCCACGCGCCACCTGAACTCTATGTCATCCATTATAAAGAACACCGCGTTTTGGCGACAGTATTTTGACAGAAAGTGCTCCAAACTGGGAGCCAGGGAATTGGGTTCTAATACGAGTTCCACTTTGACTCTGTCTCAGTCGGGCAAGCCATCTCCTTCTCGGTTCTCTCAGTAAAGGTAGATATTGCATTTTGAACCCCTCTCTCTCACACAGGGAGTATTGTCACTTAGGAAATATAGTAGCATTAAGATTCTGTCTGCCTAATGAATATCATCGGTCTGTCGTCTGTTGGGTCTTTACTATAACCAGGCACTCTCCTAAAAGCTTTTTTTCTCAATCAGTTCTCACAAGAACTAATAAGGTAGGGTGCTATCATCTCCCGGGAAATTAAGGCCTTTTCTGAGGGATTTTCTAAACTCACCCTTCTAATCTGGCGCAGATACCTTCGTTGATGTCTCCACTTTAAATGGGGGAAAATAAAGATTCTCAGGTGGGTACCTCTGCCCCCTCAGGGTTGAATGGGGTGGGAGCTGCTGCTGCTGCTGAGAAGGGTTACGAGTGACATCATGAGAAAGGGAAAGGTGGTGGCAGAGGGTGGGAAGGCGGAGGGCACGCAGGTGAGAAGCCGTCATTCTTGCTTTGAAGTGGCAGCCTGGGGGGCCAGCCTGGAGAAGGCCAGAAAAACAGCTTTTCACAACAGGCTTATCTCTTCATTCCGTAGGGTGCTGCTGGTTGCAGTTCAGAAGGTACTTTGAATCTCGAAGAGAAAGAAATCCCTGTGATCATGCATCCTGAGAAGCAAGTCCAGTCTAAGGTACAGGACTTAAAGCTCTCAGTCTAGCCTTTCTCATTCCCACAGCCCAAGGCTGAATCTGAGGGGTCCGGTTCAGAGATAGGAAGAGAACTATTGCCAAATAGGCCCCAAATTTGAATACTATGACATTCTAAAGAGCACAGGCCTACGTTTACGGTCATGATAAGTTCAGGGCCCCGGGTGAGTTCGCAGGAGCTCACAGTGACACTAATCACAGAGAATCAGACTATCCCCATCAGAACTTGGGATGGTCATTTGCGCACATGACAAGTCATTCCCCACATGTATCTGAGACCCCACGGACTACAGATTGCCAGGCTTCTCTGTCCATAGGGTTTTCCAGCCAAGAATACTGGAGCGGGTTGCCATTTCCTGCTCCATGATACATGCTATTGGATTTATATCATAAAACATATGCCGCTCACTCAACAATTGCTCATTTGCACACTCAGAGACACACTTATATGCACACAAATTTTTCATTCCCCACACATGCTAAGTATTCATACTACCATGCACACGCTAGCCTACACAAATGACAGAATACAGTGCACATGATGTCAGCCCATTATGACACACGCTTGCACACGGTGACATCTCACACGTGCACTGACCAACCCTATGCATGCACACACATGCACACAGGCACATTTTCACACACTCAAATCTGGGTTGACACATGTTCACGCTCATGAGTTAAAATGCGGTGTGCATGTAGACACACAACAGAGACACTGACACATTTTTGACATGTGCTTAGCTCACATACTCAGATGAAATTGACAGTGATAAGACTCGTATGTAGTGTACAAATGTGCATACCCTAGGATTTTGTTGCCCCCACTTGTGCTGAATGAGTAGTAATGAACACAATTGTGTGTTATGCGCCCATGCCCTGCTAAAGGCCAAATCCTAATCTGTGCCACTTTTAGGATGGAGTTTCTAAATAAATAAAAGAAGAAGTAGCCTGGCCAGACTCTCATGCATGGGTGTTATTCCTTTTTAGGCGGAGGGGGCAGTATGCTTTTTAAACAAACTCCCCTGATCCTCCAAGTGTCCTCAGTTGGTTTCGGAATGATCTTCAAACGTATGCCCTAGGTTTCCACCATGCATTCAGCCCCCCAGCATGCATCTCTAAACACAAAGTAGGCGACATAAAGGGAGCTGTCTGAGCCTGGATTGCCTAAATAACGGACCTCACAGCCGAAATCTGGGAACAGAGGCCAAAACACCAACAATGACCAGAGTTCCTCCAGTCCATCAGCCAAATATGCCATTAATCAGAGGACAGTATTCTTCCCTGAAGGAAAATGTGCTATGAATGACCCGTCTTTCTATAACAACCAGTATCTTCTCCGGTATTCCTGAAGACCCATAAGGAAATCAAGAAATTAGGAGGTGCAAGTGAATTTCCTTCAATCTATCTACCCCGTGGAGGCAAAGGGAAAATCAGCCCCACAGTGTTGTGAGTAAGATCACTTTGAAATGGCCCACGAGCTGTCAAGTGACCTCTGCAGAAACGCACCGCAATGGGGGGGAGTGTACAGATGGCAGTCGGGGAAAACCCTTTTCCCAATGGTGAATTATCCAACAGGAAGAAAGGCGGAGACAAACAGATGGACCCAAGAGTCAGCAACGAATCTGCAGATTCCATCAGCAAAGGACACATGATCTGTGCCAATCGAGTGGCATCCGATATGATGGCGTCTGTCACGAAGACCTTGAACGTTCGTACCTCTGGGAACCCAGTTTCAGCCTGTGTGGTCCTGAAAAGGGTTCTGTTAAAACATACCCAGGAAATTGTGTCCGATTTGATTGACTCATGCTTGAGAAACACACATAATATCACAGGAGTACTGATGACCGACCCAGACTTTGTCTCAGCCGTCAAGAGGAATCTGTTTCACCATGGGAAACAAAATGCTACTGATATCATGGAGGCTATGCTGAAACGTTTGGTCAATGCTCTTCTTGGTGAACAGCGGAAACGGAATCACAGTGTTTCCATATGCAGCCTTGAAAGCTAGCTCCCACGACCCCAAGGGCAAAACCAAGGTCTCGAATCCTCAGCTCTGAAGGCCGAAATGAGGGAAAGAACAAGTGTAAAGTGAAGGGAGGAATGCAAGTCTTTGACCAGTGCTGAGAAGGTAGGCGAACATATCCTCGAGGAGAGCCTGACGGTGTGGAACCAAAATCAGGGCAATCAAGGCAAGCTGCCTAGCAACCCATGTCCCAGTAAGGAGGAGAAGAGACAGAAGATCAGCCCTTCCACAGACTCACTGGCAAAGGACTTGATTGTCTCTGCCCTTAGGCTGATCCAGTACCATCTGACCAAGCAGGCCAAGGGCAAAGATGCCTCTGAAGAAGACTGTCCTGTTTCCACAAGCTATACGACTCAGAGTTCCCGATACGAAAAGTGCGGATGTACCCAATGTGCCAAGGCCCTTTCAATGAAACACCAAGAGCCTCGTGGAGCGCCTGAGCCATCCACCTCTCAAAAAGGGGGATCGACACATGGACTCCCAGAAGGTAGATATGTCAACCCTCTTTATATCCCTGATTCAAAACTGCTCAATGAGAGCCCCTTCACCTGTGAAGACATATGTGAAAGTGAGAACAAACGTTCTGAGGCCAAGACAAACAAGCCAGCCTCCGTGTGCACGCAGTCTCAGAGGCGGAAGAACCACGGCAGGACAATCAAGAATTTGACTTTATCGGTGGGATGAAGCAAGTGAACCGACAGTTTATAGATCAGTTTATACAATCTGTAATGAAGCTGCGCCTTATCATGGCTAAGTGTAGCAACAATGGTGGAAGCCTCGCTGACTTGGAAGAACAAGCATCCTTGGCCAACAATGCTCTTTACCACGCCAGCAACTCCAGATGTAACCAGGAGCTGGAACATCGCAGAGCCACCAAGACTCTTCTGGACACAAACTCATCGTCAGAAATCAGTGCTCAATAAGCAATTTGCAAAAGCAGCTCCAAGCTGTCCTGCAGTGGATCGCAGCCTTTAACATACCCAGGCTCTACTTCATGGGAGACGAGGATGGACAACTGGAGAAGGGATAGTGATGCAACAAGGCACACGGAGACAGAGGGCTGGACTGGGTGGGGACGGGGAGGCAGTCTTGTACTCAGAGCAGTCCATTCTTTTTTCTGCCTATTCTTTTCACCCTTTAGTCCTAGAATCGGGCAGGAAGGCGGCTGAGGTATAGTGGACTTTCTCCATCTGGGTCCCCTCCAAAAGCATCAACGTGACTCAAGCTATCTCTGCTCTCTCCCCAGCTTCCTGAAGTTTCGGCTCTGGCAGCAGAAAAGGGTACAGTGTTGGAGACCTTCTTCAGGAGGTCGTGACGTTCTCTAAGGAACTACAACTGGATGAAGTTGTGGAAAACACGACTGGGGAACAGCTGTAGACTGGCTGCTCACTCACCTGTGAGCAGACAACTCTCCACTGACTCCCCCCCCCACCAGCATTCCAACCCAGCTAGAACACCTCCTCCCGTCAGGCCAGCGAACTACTGCATGATAGTGTTTCTCAATACCTCCGGGTAGTAAGACTTTTAAGTCTGGGGTATCCCGACAAGCTAGGCAAGAGCCTGCAGTTAAAAAAAAAAAAAAAAAAATTAAAGAAAGGTGCTAGTGTTTGCTTGGTCAGATATATCTGAGGAAACTGGGTCCAATTTCAAGGAATGGTGATACAATGTTGGACTTGTGTCCAGATCTCACCCGGGGGTTTTCTTCTAAACACCAAAGATGCAGGGATATAATCCATGTCCAAGTCCCTAAGTCATCTGGTTTATCCAGGTCACAGTTCACAAGTTATTTAGAGGTTTGCCAGCCATCCCTCCTGTTCTTCCAGAAGTACGCACATAATTTGATAATCCCCATCTAATCCTCAGGATGCAAATCTCTTGGTCACTTATAAGATTTCTCAGATGGGAGCCTCGACGAAAAAACCCAAAACCCAAGACAGTATGTTACCCATAGGCACACATACACTCCCAGCATTCGCTGCACATGGCTAAACACTATAAAGAACTACACTGGGATACTGTAGCCTAACGTTTCACTCTGGTTCTTACTGTAGCCTGCAGTCTGAATTTGGTCCTCACTGTATCCTACATTCTGACACTGGTCCTCACTAGAGCCTGAGTTTGACACTTGTTCTTACTGTAGCCTGCAGTCTGAGTTTGGCAGTCTGACACTGGTCGTCACTAGAGCCTGTTCTATGACCCCGGTTCTTACTGTAGATTACAGCTGACTTTGGTTTTCACTAGGCCTACAGTCTGACATTGTTCCTCACTAGATTTTACAGTCTGACTCTGGTCCTCACTAGAGCTTACAGTCTACTCTGGTTCTTACCTTAGCCTACAGTCTGACGTTGGTCCTCATTGTAGTCTACAGTCTGACAATGGTCCTCACTTGAGCCTACAGTCTGACTCTGGTTCTTACTGTAGCCTACAATATGACACAGGACCTCAATAGACTTTAAAGTCTGTCTCTTGACCTCACTGTAGCCTAAAGTCTGACACTGACCCTCACAGAGCCCATAGTATGGCTCTGCTTTTACTGTATCCTACAGTCTGACTGTGGTCCTGACTGTAGCCTACAGACTGACACTGTTCCTCACTAGAGCCTACAGTCTGACACTAATCCTCAATAGACCCTACAGTCTGAATCTGGTTCTTACTGTAGTCTGCAGTCTGACTGTGGTCCAGACTGTAGCCTACCGAAAAAAACGGGTTCTCACTGGAGCCTACAGTCTGAAACTGGGCCTTGCTTGAACCTACACTCTGACTCTGTTTCTTACTCTGGTCTACAGTCTGACTTTGGTCCTCACGATAGCCTAAAAGTCTGACACTGTTCCTAACTGGGCGTACAGTCTAACTCTGTTTCTTACTTTAGCCTACAGTCTGACTTTGGTCCGCACTGTATCTTATAGTCTGACACTCGTCCTCACTAGAGTTTACAGTTTAACTCTGTTTCTTACTGTAGCCTACAGTCTGACTTTGGTCCTTACTCTAGCATACAGTCTGACTCTTTGTCTTACTGTAGTCTACAGTCTGACCCTTTTCCTCACTGTAGACTACAGTCTGACAATGGTCCTTACTTTAGCCTACAGTCTGACACTTGTCCTCACAAGACCTTCCAGTCTGACTCTGTTTCACTGTAGCCTACAGTCTGACTTTGGTCCTCGCAGTATCCTACAGTCTGACTCTGGTTGTCACTAGAGTCCACAGTCTGACAGTGGTTCTCACTAGAGCCTACAGCCTGATCTTGGTTCCTACCGTAGCCTATAGTGTGTTTTTTGGGCCTCACGTTAGCCCCCAGTCTGACCCTCGTCCTCACTAGGGCCTACATTCTAACAGTGAATCTTAATGTAGCTTCAGATTGAATTTTCTCCTCACTGTAGCCTACAGTCTGACTCTGATCCTCACTAGAACCTATAGTCTGACTCTGGTTGTTACTGTAGTCTACAGTTTGACTTTGTTCCACACTGTAGCCTACAGTTTGACACTGGTCCTCAGTAGAGCTTACATTATGACTCAGGTTCTTACTGGAGTCTACAGTCTGGCTTTGGTCCTCAGCCTACACTGAGAACCAGAATCAGACTGTAGAGACTAGTGAGGACTACGTTCAGACTGTAAGCCAAGTTACGAACCATTGTCAGACTGTAGTCTCTAGTGAGGACCCGGGGTCACACTGTA
>JAIOJX010000018.1:6675973-6709650 GCA_022376925.1 Tragulus kanchil
AACCCCTGGTCCTCATAGAACCTGGTTGACTCTGGTTCTGACTGTATCCTACAGTGTGATTTTGGTCCTTTTGAGCCCACAGTCTGACCCTGTCTCACTAGAGCCTACAGTCTGATCTGGTCCTACTGTAGCCTACAGTCTGACACTGGTCCTCCTATTGTACAGTGTGATCTGGTCTTACTGTAGCCTACAGTCTGACCTGGTCCTCACTAGAGCTAAGTCTGACTCTGGTCTTTGAGCCTACAGTCTGACTGGTCCTCACTAGAGACCACAGTCTGACTGTGGTTCTCACTGTAGCCTACAGTCTGACACTGGTCCCACTGAGCTTAGTCTGACTCTGGTTCTTACAGTGTACAGTCTGACTTTGGTCCTCACTAGAATTTACAGTCTGATGCTGGTCCTCACTGTACCTAAGTCTGACACTGTCCTCACTAGAGCCTAAGTGTAACTCTGGTTCTCATGTAGACTACAGTCTGACTGGTCCTCACTAGAACCTAGAGTCTGACTCTGGTTCTGACTGTATCCTACAGTGTGATTTTGGTCCTTGTGAGCTACAGTCTGACCTGGTCCTCACTAGAGCTTACAGTCGGATTCTGGTCTTACTGAGCCTACAGTCTGACTTTGGTCCTCAATAGAATTTAAGTCTGATTCTCGTCCTCACTGTAGCCTACAATTTGACCCTGGTCCTCAATAGAGCTTACAGTCAAACTCTGGTTTTACTGTAGCCTACAGTGTGACACAGGTCCTCACTAGAGACTACAGTCTGACAATGGTTCGTAACTGCACAGTCTGAACTAGTCCTCACTAGTCTCTACAGTCTGATTCTGGTTCTCAGTGTAGGCTACAGTCTGAATCTGGTCCTCACTGTGCCTACAGTCTGACACTGGTCCTACTAGAGCCTGAGTCTGACTCTGGTGTTACTGTAGCCTACAGTCTGACGTTGGACTCATTGTAGCCTACAGTCTGACACTCGTCCTCACTTGAGCCTACAGTCTGACTCTGGTCCTCACTCAAGCCTACAGTCTGACACTGGTCCTCACTAGAGCCTACAGTCTGACTCTGTCGTACTAGCTACAGTCTGACCTGGTCCTCACTAGAAAGCTGACCTTCTTACTGAGCCTACAGTCTGACTTTGGTCCTCACTAGAGTTTACAGTCTCACTCTGGTCCTCACTAGCTTACAGTCTGACTTTGGTCCTCACTAGAATTTACATTACTCTGGTCCTTACTGTACCTACAGTCTGACACTGGTCCTCACTAGAGCCTAGTCTGACTCTGGTTGTTACTGTAGCCTACAGTCTGACGTTGGACCTCATTGTAGCATACAGTCTGACACTGGTCCTCACTTGAGCCTACAGTCTGACTCCGGTTCTTACTGTAGCCTAAATTCTGACACTGGTCGTCACTAGAGCCTACAGTATGACTCTGGTTCGTACTAGACTACAGTCTGACTCTGGTCCTCACTAGAATATAAAGACTGACACTGGTCCTTACTAGAGCCTACAGTCTGACTCTCGTCCTCACTGTAGCCTACAGTCTGACACTGGTCCTCTCCAGACTACAGTCTGACTATCGTCCTCACTAGAATTTGACTCTGGTCCTCACTGTACCCTTCATTCTGACCCTCACTTCACTAGAGCCTACAGTGTGACTCTGGTTCTTACTGTAGACTACAGTCTGACTCTGGTCCTCACTGGAACATAGAGTCTGACTCTGGTTCTGACTGTATCCTACAGTCTGATGTTGGTCCTCATTGTACCCTACAGTCGGGCCCTGGTCCTCACTAAAGCTTACAGTCTGACTCTGGTTCTGACTGCCTACAGTCTGACTGCCTTTGGTCCTCACTAGCATTTACAGTGTGACTCTGGTCCTTGCAGCCTACAGTCTGACACTGGTCCTCACTAGAGTCTACACTGTGACTCTTTTCTTACTGTAGCCTACAGTCTGGTTCCTCACTAGAATTACAGTCTGACTCTGTTTCTGACTGTAGCCTGGTCTGACCTGGTCCTCACTAGAGCCTACAGTCTCTCAGGTTCTTACTGTAGTACAGTCTGCCTTTGGTCCTCACTATAATTTACAGTCTGACTCTGGTTTTGTAGCCTACAGTCTGACACTGGTCCTCACTAGAGCCTACAGTGTGACTCTGGTTCTTACTGTAGCCTACAGTCTAACTCAGTCCTCAACAACTAGAGACTTACTCTGATTCTGACTGTATCCTACAGTGTGATTTTGGTCCTCATTGTAGGCTACAGTCTGACTGTCTCACTGAGCCTACAGTCTGACAGTCACCCTCACTGGCCTACAGTCTGACACTGGTCCACTGAGCCTACTGTCACTTGGTCCTTACTACAGTCTGACACTGGTCCTCTCTGCCTACAGTGATTCTGGTTCTTACTGGAACACAGTCTTACTCTTTACTGAGCCTAATGTCTGACTCTGGTTCTTACTGTAGCCTACAGTCTGACTCTGGTCCTCAGTAGAACCTACAGTCTGCCTCTGGTTCTGAGTGTATCCTACAGTGTGATTTTGGTCCTCATTGTAGCCTACAGTCTGACCTGGTCCTCACTAGATACAGTCTGACTGTCATCCTCACTGTAGCCTATAGTCTGACACTGGTCCTCACTAGAGCCTACGGTCTGACTCTGGTTCTCAGTGAAGCCTACAGTCTGAATCTGATCCTCACTATAGCCTATAGTCTGAAACTGGTCCACACTAGAGTCTACAGTCTGACTTAGGTCCCCAATGTAGACTACAGTCTGAAACTGGTCCTCTATTGCCTACAGTGTGATTCTGGTTCCTGTAGACTACAGTCTGACTCTGGTCCTCACTTGAGCCTAATGTCTGACTCTGGTTCTTACTGTAGCCTAGTCTGACTCTGGTCCTCACTAGAACCTAGAGTCTGACTCTGGTTCTGACTGTATCCTACAGTGAGATTTTGGTCCTCATTGTAGCCTACAGTCTGACTGGTCCTCACTGAATACAGTGACTCTGGTTCTTACTGTAGCCTACAGTCTGACTTTGGTCCTCTTTACAGTCTGACTCTGTTTCTGACTGTAGCCTACAGTGTGACTCTGGTCCTCACTAGAGCCTACAGTGTGACTATGGTTCTTACTGTAGCCTACAGTCTGACTTTGGTCCTCACTAGAATTTACACTCTGGTCCGAAATGTAGCCTACAGTCTGACACTGGTCCTCACTAGAGCCTGGTCTCTGGTCCTTACTGCCTACATGACACTGGTCCTCTCTGGCCTACAGTGTGTCTGGTTCTTACTGCCAGTCTGACCTTCCTCCTGACCTCAGAGCCTAATGTCTGACTCTGGTTCCTGTGCCTATAGTCTGACTCTGGTCCTCACTAGAACCTGAGTCTGACTCTGGTTCTGACTGTATCCTACAGTGGATTTTGGTCCCCTTTTTAGCCTACAGTCTGAAATGGTCCTCACTGAATCTGACTCTGGTTCTTTGTAGCCTACAGTCTGACTGGCCTCCTTTACAGTCTGACTTGGTCCCCACTTTGCCTACAGTCTGACCTGGTCCTCACTAGAGCTTTTGACTCGGTTCTTACTGTAGGTTCAGTCTCTGGTCCTCACTAGAAACACTCTTTGGGCCCATGTAGCCTACATCTGACCTGGCCTCTGAAAATTCCCCTGGTTCTACTGCCTACATGATTTTTGGGCCTCTTGGCCTACAGTTGCTGGTCTACTGGGGCCATTCTGGCCTCCTCCTGGCCTCAGGCCTAAGTTGACTCTGTTCCTGTGCCTAAGTCTGACTCTGGTCCTCACTAAAACCCAAAATTATCTGGTTCTGCTGTTTCCCACAGGGGTTTTTGGCCTCATTTTGGGCCCGGTTTACCTGGCCCCATGACCTGGGGGCCGCTCGTCACTGGCCTAGAGTCTGATCTGGTTTCCCGTCCTACAGTCGACCTGGTCCTCCCAAAACCCAAGTCTGACTTCTCCTCACTAGAATTTCGTCTGACTGGCCTCACTGTACCCTTCAGTCTGACCTGGTCCTCACTGGCCAAGTTGACTCGGTTCTTACTGTAGCCTTAAATCTGATTTGGTCCTCACTAGAATTTGTCTGGGGTTTTGTTTTTACTACAGTCTGACCCCGGCCTCACTAGAGCTTACAGTCACTCTGGGGCTTACTTGCCTACAGTCTGACTTTGGTCCTCAATAGAATTTACAGTCTGATTCTGTCCCCACTTAGCCTAAAATTTGACTCTGGTCCTCAATAGAGCTTACAGTCAAACTCTGGTTTTACTGTAGCCTACAGTTGACCGGTCCTCACTAGAGACTACAGTCTGACATGGTTCTTAAATTGCTACAGTCTGAACCTAGTCCCCACTAGTCTCCCGTCTGATTCTGGTTCTCAGTGTAGCTACAGTCTGAATCTGGTCCTCACTGAGCCTACAGTCTGACACTGGTCCTACTGAGCCTAGAGTCTGACTCTGGCGTTACTGTACCTACAGTCTGACTTGGCCTCATTGTAGCTACAGTCTGACCTGGTCCTCACTTTAGCCTCAGTCTGACTCTGGTCCTTTTGTTTAGGCTACAGTCTGACCTGGTCCTCACTAGATTAAGCTGACCTGGTTCCCTTTCTGTAGCCTACAGTCTGACTCTGGTCCTCACTGAGCCTACAGTCTGACCTGGTCCTCTGAGCCTACAGTCTGACTATCTCACTGATTTTCAGTCTGACTCTGGTCCCCACTGTAGTTCAGTCTGATGGTCCTCATAGATTAAGTCAACTCTGGTTTTTTGAGCCTACAGTCTGCTTTTGGCCTCACTGTTTACAGTCTACTCTGGTCCACTGTACCTGTTGACCTGGTCCCACTAGAGCTAAGTTGACTCTGGTTCTTACTGTAGCCTGCTACTTGGTCCTCATAGAACAGAACTCTGGTTCTACTGTACCTAAATTGATTTTTGGGCCTCATAGTACAGTCTGACCCGGTTTCCCGACTACAGTCTGACTGTTTCCCCACTGCAGTCTGACCTGGCACAGTAGTTACTGGTTCACAGATTTTAGTCTGACTTCCTCATTTTTGCCGCTGACCTGGTTCACTAGTACAGTTGATCTGGGTTTTACTAGCATTTTGGGCCTCAAACCCAGGGCTGGTTTTCTTGGGCCTACAGTCTGACCCGGTCCCCTAACCAGTTGACCCGGTTCTTATGTAGACGTCTGACTTGGTCCTCACTAGAATAGTCTGATCTGGTTCTACTGTACCTAATTGATTTTGGTCCTTTTTGGCCCACAGTTGACCCTTTCCCCACTAGACTACAGTCTGACTGGTTCTACTTGCCTACAGTCTGACCTGGGCCTCACTGGGTTTACAGTCTGATTTTGGTCCTTACTGTAGCCTGTCTGACACTGGTTCACTAGAGCTTACAGTCTGACTCTGGTTCTTATTATAACCTGCAGTCTGACTTTGGTCCTCACTAGAATTTACAGTCTGACTCTGGTCCTCACTGTAGCCTACAATCTGACACTGGTCCTCACTAGAGCCTACAGTGTGACTCTGGTGCTTACTGTAACCTACAGTCTGACTCTGGTTCTCAGTAGAACCTAGAGTCTGACTCTGGTTCTGACTGTATCCTACAGTGTGATTTTGGTCCTCATTGTTGCCTATAGCCTGACCCTGGTCCTCACTAGAGCTTACAGTTGGACTCTGGTTCTTATTGTTGCGTACAGTGATTTTGGTCCTCTAGAATTTACAGTCTGATTGGTCCTCACTATAGCCTAGAGTCTGACTGGTCCTCACTAGAATTTACAGTCAAACTCTGGTCCCTGTAGCCTACAGTCTGACTGGTCCTCACTAGAGCCTACAGTCTGACTGTGTCCTCACTGTAGCCTACAGTCTGACACTGGTCCTCACAGTCTGACTCTGGTTCTTACTGCCCTACAGTCTGACTTTGGTCCTCACTAAAAGTCAGTCTGTCCTCACTGTCCTAAAGTCTGACACTGGTCCTCCTGAGCCTAGTGTGTCTGGTCTCATGTAGACTACAGTCTGACCCTGGTCCTCACTAGAGCTACAATCGGACTCTGGTTCTTACTGTAGCCTACAGTCTGACTTTGGTTCTCACTAGAATTTACAGTCTGATTCTCGTCCTCACTAGCCTAAAATTTGACCTGGTCCTCACTAGAGCTTGTGACTCTGGTTTTACTGTAGCCTACAGTCTGACAGTCCTCACTAGAGACTACAGTCTGACAATGGTTCACTAGCACAGTCTGAACCTAGTCCTCACTGCCTCTACAGTCTGATTCTGGTTCTCAGTGTGTAGGCTACAGTCTGAATCTGGTCCTCACTGTAGCCTACAGTCTGACACTGGTCCTCACTAGAGCTAGATCTGACTCTGGTTCTTACTGTAGCCTACAGTCTGACTGGTCCTCACTGAAACTCTGGTCCTCACTGTAGCTACAGTCTGACTTTGGTCCTCACTAGAATTTACAGTCTGACTCTGGTCCACTGTAGCCTACAGTCTGACCTGGTCCTCACTAGAGCTACAGTGACTCTGGTTCTTACTCCTACAGTCTCATTTTGGTCCTAGCTACAGTCTGACACTGGTCCTCACTGCC
This sequence comes from Tragulus kanchil, assembly GCA_022376925.1. Lineage (NCBI taxonomy): Eukaryota > Metazoa > Chordata > Mammalia > Artiodactyla > Tragulidae > Tragulus > Tragulus kanchil. Next base: position 6,682,539 of record JAIOJX010000018.1, read on the forward strand.
TACAGTCTGACTCTGTAGAGCCTACAGTCTGACACTGGTCACACTAGAGCCTACAGTCTGACACTGGTTCACTAGACTACAGTCTGACTCTCCTCATTATAGCCTACAGTCTGACACTGGTCCTCACTAGAGCCTACAGTCTGATTCTGGTCCTTACTGTAGCCTGTCTGACACTGGTCCTCACTGGCCTACAGTGTGATTCTGGTTTCACTGTAGACTACAGTCTTCTCTGGTCCTCACTAGAACCTACAGTCTGACTCTGGTTCTTACTGGCCTCAGTCTGACTCTGGTCCTCACTAGCTAGAGTCTGATTCTGTTTCTGATTGTATCCTACAGTCTGATTTTGGTCCTCATTGCCTACAGTATGACACTGGTCCTCACAAGAGCCTAGAGTCTGACTCTGGTTCTTACTGTAGCCTAGAGTCTGACTTTGGTCCTCACTAGTATTTACAGTCTGACACTGGTCCTCACTGTAGCCTACAGTCTGACACTGGTCCTCACTAGTATTTACAGTCTGACACTGGTCCTCACTGTAGCCTACAGTCTGACACTGGTCCTCACTAGAGTTTACAGTCTGATTCTGGTCCTTACTGTACCTACATGACACTGGTCCTCACTGGCCACAGTCTGATTCTGGTTCACTGTAGTCTACAGTCTGACTCTGGTCCTCACTGAGCCTAAGTCTGACTCTGGTTCTTACTGTAGCCTAGTCTGACTCTGGTCCTCACTAGAATTTACAGTCTGACTGGTCCTCACTGTAGCCTACAGTCTGACAATGGTCCTCACTAGAATTTACAGTCTGACTCTGGTCCTTGTAGTCTACAGTCTGACACCAGTCCTAGCCTACAGTCTGACACTGGTCCACTAGAGCTTACAGTCTGACTCTGGTTCTTACTGTAGTGTACAGTCTGACTTTGGTCCTCACTAGAATATACAGTCTGATGCTGGTCCTCACTGTACTAAAGTCTGACACTAGTCCTCACTAGAGCCTGTAACTCTGGTTCTCAGTGTAGCAGACTGTCTGACTCTGGTCCTCACTAGAACCTAGGGTCTGACTCTGGTGCTGACTGTATCCTACTGTGTGATTTTGGTCCTTGTTGAAGCTACAGTCTGACACTGGTCCTCACTGGAGCCTACAGTCTGATTCTGGTCCTTACTGACCTACAGTGACACTGGTCCTCTCTGTTGCCTACAGTGATTCTGTTCACTGTAGTCTATAGTCTTCTCTGGTCCTCACTAGAGCCTAAGTCTGACTCTGGTTCACTGTAGCCTACAGTCTGACTCTGGTCCTCACTAGAACCTAAGTGACTCTGGTTCACTGTCCCTCAGTGATTTTGACCTCATTGAGCCTACAGTCTGACGGTCCTCACTAGAGCCGAGAGTCGGACTCTGGTACTTACAGTAGCCTACAGTCTAAATTTGGTCCTCACTAGAATTTATAGTCTGACACTGGTCCTCATAGAGCCTAAGGTCTGACTCTCGTCCTCACTAGAATTTACAGTCTGACTCTAGTCCTCACTGTAGCATACAGTCTGACACTGGTACTCACTAGAGCCTACAGTGTGACTCTGGCTCTTACTGTAGTGTACAGTCTGACTGGTCCTCACTAGACCACAGTCTGACTGTGGTCTCACTGTAGTACAGTCTGACTCTGGTCCTGACTGAACCAGTCACTCTGGTTCTGACTGTATCCTACAGTGATGGTCCTCATTGTAGCCTACAGTCTGACCCTGGTCTCACTAGAGCCTAGTCCAGTCTCTTCTTACTGTAGCCTACAGTCTGACACTGGTCCTCACTAGAGCCTACAGTGTGACTCTGGTTCACTGAGTACCTGACTCTGGGCTCACTAGCTAAACACAGTCTGGTTCTGACTGTATCCTACAGTGATTTTGGCCCTCAAGCCTACAGTCTGACCTGGTCCTCACTAGAGCCTAGTCCGACTGACACTGGTCTCACTAGAGCCTGATCTGACTCGTCCTCACTGTAGCCTACTGTCGGACACTGGTCCTCTAGAGCCTACAGTCTGACTAGTCCTCACTAAACCAGTCTGACTGGTCCTCACTGTACCCTTCAGTCTGACCTGGTCCTCACTAGAGCCTACAGTGTGACTGGTTCTTACTGTAGCCTACAGTCTGATTTGGTCCTCACTAGAATTTACAGTCTGACTCTGTTTCACTGTAGCTAGAGTCTGACCCTGGACCTCACTAGAACTTGTCACACTCTGGTTCTTACTGTAGACTACAGTCTGACTGTGGTCCTCACTTGAGCCTACAGTCTGATGGCACTGTAGTCTGAGTCTGACTCTGGTCCTCACTAGAACCTAGAGTCTGACTCTGGTTCTGACTGTATCCTACAGTGTGATTTTGGTCCTCATGTAGCCTATAGTCTGACCCTGTCCTCACTAGAGCTTACAGTGACTCTGGTTCTTACTGTAGCCTACAGTCAGACTTTTGGTCCTCAGTAGATACAGTCTGATGCTGGTCCTCACTGTAGCCACAGTCTGACTTTGGTCTCACTAGAATTTACAGTCAACTCTGTCCTTACTGTAGTACAGTCTGACACTGGTCCTCACTAGAGCCTTCAGTATGATTCTGGTCCTCACTGTAGCCTGAGTCTGACCTGGTCCTCTCAGCCTACAGTGTGACTGGACTTACTGTAGACTACAGTCTTACTCTGTGGTCCTCACTTGAGCCTAATGTCTGACTCTGGTTCTTACTGTAGCCTATAGTCTGACTCTGGTCCTCACTAGAACCTAGAGTCTGACACTGGTCTGACTGTATCTACAGTGTGAGTCTCATTGAGACCACAGTCTGACTTGGACCTCACTAGAATTTATAGTCTGACTGGTCCTCACTGTAGCCTACAGTCTGACACTGTGGTCTCACTGACAGAGTCTGACTCTGGTTGACTGTGTGTCAGTCTGACTTTGGTCCTCACTAGAATAACAGTCTGATGGCTCACTGGAACACTAAATTGACACTGGTCCTCACTAGAGCCAGAGTGTAAACTGGTTCTCAGTGAGACTACAGTCTGACTAGGCTCACTAGAACAGAGTCTGACTCTGGTTCTGACTGTAGTCCTACAGTGAGGTCCTTGTGAGCTACAGTCTGACTGGTCCTCACTAGACTTACAGTCGACTCTGGCTCTTACTGTAGCCTGTCTGACTTGGTCCTCAGTGAAACAGTCTGATCGTCCTCACTGAACCAAATGTTGAACTGGTCCTCAATAGAGCTTACAGTCAAACTCTGGACAGTATTACAGTGTGACAGTCCTCACTAGAGACTACAGTCTGACAATGGTTAGTAACTCCAGTCTGAACCTAGTCCTCACTAGTCTCTACAGTCTGATGTCTCAGTGTACTGAGGACCAAAGAAACTAGGCTACAGTAAGAACCAGAGTCATAATGTAAGCTCTACTGAGGACCAGTGTCACTACAGTGTGGAACAAAGTCAAACTGTAGACTACAGTAACAACCAGAGTCAGAATGTAGGCTCTAGTGAGGATCAGAGTCAGACTAGGCTACAGTGAGGAGAAAATTCAATCTGAAGGCTACATTAAGATTCACTGTTAGAATGTAGGCCCTAGTGAGGACGAGGGTCAGACATGGGCTAACGTGAGGACCAAAAACACACTATAGGCTACAGTAGGAACCAAGATCAGGCTGTAGGCTCTGGTAGAACCACTGTCAGACTGTGGACTCTAGTGACAACCAGAGTCAGACTGTAGGATACTGAGGACCAAAGTCAGACTGTAGGCTGTGACAGAGTCAGACTGGAAGGTCTTGTGAGGACAGTGTCAGACTGTAGGCTAGTAAGGACCATTGTCAGACTGTAGTCTACAGTGAGGAAAAGGGTCAGACTGTAGAACAGTAAGACAAAGAGTCAGACTGTATGCTAGAGTAAGGACCAAAGTCAGACTGTAGGCTACAGTAACAGAGTTAAACTGTAAACTCTAGTGAGGACGAGTGTCAGACTATAAGATACAGTGCGGACCAAAGTCAGACTGTAGGCTAAAGTAATAAACAGAGTTAGACTGTATGCTCCAGTTAGGAACAGTGTCAGTCTGTAGGCTACAATGAGGACCAAAGTCAGGCTGTAGAACAGAGTAAGAAACAGAGTCAGACTGTAGGTTCAAGCAAGGCCCAGTTTCAGACTGTAGGCTCAGTGAGGACCATTTTCATACTGTAGGCTACAGTCAGGACCACAGTCAGACTGCAGACTACAGTACGAACCATATTCAGACTGTAGGGTCTATTGAGGATTAGTGTCAGACTCTAGGCTCTAGTGAGGAACAGTGTCAGTCTGTATCCTACAGTCAGGACCACAGTCAGACTGTAGGATACAGTAAGAAGCAGAGCCATACTATGGGCTCTAGTGAGGGTCAGTGTCAGACTTTAGGCTACAGTGAGGTCAAGAGACAGACTTTAAAGTCTATTGAGGTCCTGTGTCATATTGTAGGCTACAGTAAGAACCAGAGGCTGATTGTATGCTCAACTGAGGACCAGTGTCAAACTGTAGACTACAATGAGGACAAAAGTCAGACTGTAGGCTACAGTAAGAACCAGAGTCAGACTGTAGCTCTAGTGAGGACCAGAGTCAGACTGTAAAATCTAGTGAGGAACAATGTCAGACTGTAGGCCTAGTGAAAACCAAAGTCAGACTGTAATCTACAGTAAGAACCGGGGTCATAGAACAGGCTCTAGTGACGACCAGTGTCAGACTGCCAAACTCAGACTGCAGGCTACAGTAAGAACAAGTGTCAGCCTTGAGGCTCTAGTGAGGACCAGTGTCAGACTGTAGGATACAGTGAGGACCAAATTCAGACTGCAGGCTACAGTAAGAACCAGAGTGAAACGTTAGGCTACAGATCCCATTGTAGTTCTGGAAAGTGTTTAGCCATGTGCAGCGAATACTGGGAGTGTATGTGTGCCTATGGGTAACATACTGTCTTCGGTTTGGTTTTTCGTCGAGGCTCCCATCTGAGAAATCTTATAAGTGACCAAGAGATTTGCATCCTGAGGATTAGATGGGGATTATCAAATTATGTGCGTACTTCTGGAAGAACAGGAGGCGATGGCTGGCAAACCTCTAAATAACTTGTGAACTGTGACCTGGATAAACCAGATGACTTAGGGACTTGGACATGGATTATATCCCTGCATCTTTGGTGTTTAGAAGAGAACCCCGGGTGAGATCTGGACACAAGTCCAACATTGTATCACCATTCCTTGAAATTGGACCCAGTTTCCTCAGATATATCTGACCAAGCAAACACTAGCACCTTTCTTTAATGTTTTTTTTTTTTTTAATGCAGGCTCTTGCCTAGCTTGTCGGGATACCCCAGACTTACACAGTCTTACTACCCGGAGGTATTGAGAAACACTATCATGCAGTAGTTCGCTGGCCTGACGGGAGGAGGTGTTCTAGCTGGGTTGGAATGCTGGTCAGGGCGGGAGTCAGTGGAGAGTTGTCTGCTCACAGGTGAGTGAGCAGCCAGTCTAGCAGCTGTTCCCCAGTCGTGTTTTCCACAACTTCATCCAGTTGTAGTTCCTTAGAGAACGTCACGACCTCCTGAAGAAGGTCTCCAACACTGTACCCTTTTCTGCTGCCAGAGCCGAAACTTCAGGAAGCTGTGGAGAGAGCAGAGTTAGCTTGAGTCACGTTGATGCTTTTGGAGCTGGGACCCAGATGGAGAAAGTCCACTATACCTCAGCCGCCTTCCTGCCTAAGATTCTAGGACTAAAGGGTGAAAAGAATACACAGAAAAAGAATGGACTGCTCTGAGTACAAGACTGCCTCCCGTCCCCACCCAGTCCAGCCCTCTGTCTTCATGTGGCGTGTTGCATCACTGTCGCTTACCGTCTCCAGTTGTCCATCCTCGTCTCCCATGAAGTAGAGCCTGGGAATGTTAAATTGTGAGGCTGCGCTCCACTGCAGGACAGCTTGGAGCTGCTTTTGCAAATTGCTTATTGAGCACTGATTTCTGACGATGAGTTTGTGTCCAGAAGAGTCTTGGTGGCTCTGCGATGTTCCAGCTCCTGGTTACATCTGGAGTTGCTGGCGTGGTAAAAGCATTGTTGGCCAAGGATGCTTGTTCTTCCAAGTCAGCGAGGCTTCCACCATTGTTGCTACACTTAGCCATGATAAGGCGCAGCTTCATTACAGATTGTATCAGCTGATCTATAAACTGTCGGTTCACTTGCTTCATCCCACCGATAAAGTCAAATTCTTGATTGTCCTGCCGTGGTTCTTCCGGCTCTGAGACTGCGTACACACGGAGGCTGGCTTGTTTGTCTTGGCCTCAGAACATTTGTTCTCACTTTCACATATGTCTTCACAGGTGAAGGGGCTCTCATTGAGCAGTTTTTGAATCAGGGATATAAAGAGGGTTGACATATCTACCTTCTGGGAGTCCATGTGTTGATCCTCCTTTTGAGAGTTGGATGGCTCAGGCGCTCCACGAGGCTCTTGGTGTTTCATTGAAAGGGCCTTGGCACATTGGGTACATCCGCACTTTTCGTATCGGGAACTCTGAGTCGTATAGCTTGTGGAAACAGGACAGTCTTCTTCAGAGGCATCTTTGCCCTTGGCCTGCTGGGTCAGATGGTACTGGATCAGCCTAAGGGCAGAGACAATCAAGTCCTTTGCCAGTGAGTCTGTGGAAGGGCTGATCTTCTCTCTCTTCTCCTCCTTACTGGGACATGGGTTGCTAGGCAGCTTGCCTTGATTGCCCTGATTTTGGTTCCACACCGTCAGGCTCTCCTCGAGGATATGTTCGCCTACCTTCTCAGCACTGGTCAAAGACTTGCATTCCTCTCCCTTCACTTTACACTTGTTCTTTCCCCTCATTTCGGCCTTCAGAGCTGAGGATTCGAGACCTTGGTTTTTGCCCTTGGGGTCGTGGGAGCTAGCTTTCAAGGCTGCATATGAAACACTGTGATTCCGTTTCCTGCTGTTCACCAAGAAGAGCATTGACCAAACGTTTCAGCATAGCCTCCATGATATCAGTAGCATTTTGTTTCCCATGGTGAAACAGATTCCTCTTGACGGCTGAGACAAAGTCTGGGTCGGTCATCAGTACTCCTGTGATATTATGTGTGTTTCTCAAGCATGAGTCAATCAAATCGGACACAATTTCCTGGGTATGTTTTAACAGAGCCCTTTTCAGGACCACACAGGCTGCAACTGGGTTCCCAGAGGTACGAACGTTCAAGGTCTTCGTGACAGACACCATCATATCGGATGCCACTCGATTGGCACAGATCATGTGTCCTTTGCTGATGGAATCTGCAGATTCGTTGCTGACTCTTGGGTCCATCTGTTTGTCTCCGCCTTTATTCCTGTTGGATAATTCACCATTCGGAAAGGTTTCCCGACTGCCATCTGTACACTCCTCCCCATTGCGGTGCGTTTCTGCAGAGGTCACTTCGACAGCATCGTGGGCCATTTCAGAAGTGATCTTACTCACAACACTGTGGGGCTGATTTTCCTTTGCCTCCACGGGGTAGATAGATTGAAGGAAATTCACTTGCACCTCCTAATTTCTTGATTTCCTTATGGGTCTTCAGGAATACCGGAGAAGATAACTGGTTGTTATAGAAAGACGGGTCATTCATAGCACATTTTCCTTCAGGGAAGAATACTGTCCTCTGATTAATGGCATATTTGGCTGACGGACTGGAGGAACTCTGGTCATTGTTGGTGTTTTTGGCCTCTGTCACTTCCAGATTTCGGCTGTGAGGTCCGTTATTTAAGCAATCCAGGCTCAGACAGCTCCCCTCTATGTCGCCTACTTTGTGTGTAGACATGCATGCTTAGGGCTGAGTGCATGTTGGAAACCTAGGGCATACGTTTGAAGATCATTCCGAAACCAACTGAGGACACTTGGAGGATCAGGGGAGTTTGTTTAAAAAGCATACTGACCCTCCGCCTAAAAAAGGAATAACACCCATGCATGAGAGTCTGGCCAGGCTACTTCTTCTCTCTATTTATTTAGAAACTACATCCTAAAAGTGGCACAGATTAGGGATTTGGCCTTTAGCATGTGCATGGGCGCATAACACACAATTGTGTTCATTACTACTCATTCAGCACAAGTGGCGGCAACAAAAACTTAGGGTATGCACATTTGTACACTACATACGAGTCTTATCACTGTCAATTTCATCTGAGTATGTGAGCTAAGCACATGTCAAAAATGTGTCAGTGTCTCTGTTGTGTGTCTACATGCACACCACATTTTAACTCATGAGCGTGAACATGTGTCAACCCAGATTTGAGTGTGTGAAAATGTGCCTGTGTGCATGTGTGCGCATGCATATGCGTTGGTCAGTGCACGTGTGAGATGTCACCGTGTGCAAGCGTGTGTCATAATGGGCTGACATCATGTGCACGGTATTCTGTCATTTGTGTAGGCTAGCGTGTGCATGGTAGTATGAATACTTAGCATGTGTGTGTGAATGTAAAATCGTATGCATGTCAGTGTGTCTCTGAGTGTGCAAATGAGCAAGTGTTGAGTGAGCATATGTGTGTATGATATAAATCCAATAGCATGTATCATGGAGAAGGAAATGGCAACCCGCTCCAGTATTCTTGGCTGGAAAACCCTATGGACAGAGAAGCCTGGCAATCTGTAGTCCGTGGGGTCTCAGATACATGTGGGGAATGACTTGTCATGTGCGCGAATGACCATCCCAAGTTCTGATGGGGATAGTCTGATTCTCTGTGATTAGTGTCACTGTGAGCTACTGCGAACTCACCCTGGGCGCTGAACTTATCATGACCGTGAACGTAGGCCTGTGCTCTTTAGAATGTCATAGTATTCAAATTTGGGGCCTATTTGGCAATAGTTCTCTTCCTATCTCTGAACCGGAGCCCTCAGATTCAGCCTTGGGCTGTGGGAATGAGAAAGGCTAGACTGAGATCTTTAAGCCCTTTACCTTAGACTGGACTTGCTTCTCAGGATGCATGATCACAGTGATTTCTTTCTCTTCAAGATTCAAAGTACCTTCTGAACTGCAACCAGCAGCACCCTACGGAATGAAGAGATAAGCCTGTTGTGAAAAGCTGCTTTTTGAGATTTCTCCAAGCTGGCCCCCCAGGCTGCCACTTCAAAGCAAGAATGACGGCTTCTCACCTGCGTGCCCTCCGCCTTCCCACCCTCTGCCACCACCTTTCCCTTTCTCATGATGTCACTCGTAACCCTTCTCAGCAGCAGCAGCAGCTCCCCACCCCATCCCAACCCTGAGGGGAGCAGAGGGTACCCACCTGAGAATCTTTATCTTCCCCATTTAAAGTGGAGACATCAACGAAGCGTATCTGCGCCAGATTAGAAGGGTGAGTTTAGAAAAATCCCTCAGAAAAGGCCTTAATTTCCCTGGGAGATGATAGGAGCACCTACCTTATTAGTTCTTGTGAGAACTGATTGAGAGAAAAAGCTTTTAGGAGAGTGCCTGGTTATAGTAAAGTACCCAACAGACGACAGACCGATGATATTCATTAGGCAGACAGAATCGTAATGCTACTATATTTCTTAAGTGACAATACTCCCCTGTGTGAGAGAGAGAGTTCAAAATGCAATATCTACATTTACTGAGAGAACCGAGAAAGGAGATGGTTTGCCCGACTGAGACAGAGTCAAAGTGGAACTCGTATTAGAACCCAATTCCCCTGGCTCCCAGTTTGGAGCACTTTCTATCACAATACTGTCACCAAAAAATGGTGTTTTTTACAATGGATGACATAGAGTTTAGGTGGCACGTGGATAAACATTTTTGTGCTTAATAGGCGCCTTTTCATTGTTACTCATCGGGGAAATACACACTAAAATGCCAGAGCTACCATATATTGATAACATTGCTTAGGCTCATGGTAATTTTAAAATGCAAGTCAAAGTCTAAACCATTGCGGAAACACATATTAAGTAACTGCATGAGTGGTGCTTGAACGTGAAATGATGTGAAATATTATGTAAACCATTCTTCGTTGGGGAAATAGAACATGAAGTATTTTGTCCCGCGAGGAGGCCAGCTGTACAGCAAGCTGCTGGCAGCTAGCGACATCATTATGACCTCCGAGGTGTGAGGTAATAGAGGGTGGTGACTAGGCAACCACCAACCCCTAACTCTCTTCAGCCTGCCTCCCCAGCCCCCACCCCACGTCGCCTGCATCACTCCTCTGGCCAAGCCCTCCATTGTCCCTGGGCAATGTATGCCCTCACTGGTGCCCCCCAGACCTTACTGAGCTTGATTTCTTGGAAAAGTCACTATCCTTTAGCTTATCCCGGGCCAGAAAGTCTATACCCAAAGGCTAATGTTGTCCACTCCTGGGCAGGAGTCATTTCGTATCTCACCACTTTCCAGTCCTGGCCTTGTTGTCCAGTTGGGCTGTAGAGATCCACCTTGCACATGCCCCTGCGGCTGTGCAGCCAGTCAATTTCCTCAGACATCTGGAAAGAGAAATACAGTCAATCTGAAAGTCTAACGTGATTTCAAGAAATGGAATCGGTCGATTAAGAATCCCTGGGTGGCTTCTGGAAACTCATCTCTGCGTTTAGTACGAACTAAGCTTAGGCTAGGAACTGGGGAGGGTAAGCCATGGGGAAGGACACACTGAAATGCTTGGACCTGAAGATCAAGATCGCTATCTGTCAGCCCAACCCACAGTCTTCCTTAACTTCGATTCCCCACCCCAACTCGTTGAAAGCACGCGAGTGTCATACTCACTTGGGAAAATGCCCGTGAGGAGAATGACAGGCTGGGAAACATGTTTGAAAGGGGTCTAGGGACTGTGGGCTACTCAAGCCCACCTCATCCCCTTTAACTGAGTTTTAGCTAAACCGAGGCTAACCCATGTCTTTCTCATTACATTCAAGTGAAATGAAGTTAAGCGCTATAATACTTACCACATAGGGCCACTGGAGAAGCCTAAGATCAATACTAGTAAAGTGAATATAGATTTCAACATACAGAACAAGTTTCTGAATACTGAACCCACTCAGTCTAATAGCTATAGCTAAGAGACAAATGTCTGTGGCAAGAGCAGACCCTGATCCCGTAGGACAAAGTTTGGCTTTACTCTGGAAAGGGAAGAGTCTCTGCCAACTTCCTTCAAACCCTTTGCCACCTCCCGCCCCTTCTCTCCTCCTCTTTCCTTCAGCCCTTCCTCCCCTCTCTCCTCTACTCTCTCCCCCTCTTTTCCTCCTTTTCTTCTCTTCCCTTCTACCTTTCCTCCTTTCCTCCCTCTCTCCTCCTTCCTCCCCACTCTTTCTCCTTCCCCATCCTCCCTCCCTCCCTCTCTCCTTCCCTCTGCCTGTCTCAGCATCTTAATAACTATTTTCTGATGGCTAGCCTGTCACAGGATAAGACTACATTTCAATAGTCTGCCATTTCCCCCCAGCGCTTCCATTTCATTCCCCTAAGTTCTCAGGCTCTCCCTTCAAAATGGGAGGGGAGGCATAGAGATGCCTCATGTGATCTGGATATAGCTAAGTCCAAATCCTTAACAAAACCATAAAAGAAAGACAAGTTTTGAGTTCATTACCTCGATAATGAAGTTCTTTTAGACTGAAGCTGAAAATGTGCCACCTAGAAGGTAGGTGTGTCCCTTGAGATGGAAGTGGGCAGTGCCGAGTTCTTGGGCACGTGCAGCTGGCTGCCAGCCCTGTCAGCTGTTGGATGAGACTGAGGAGCCAGGCTCTGCCTGGCTGCTTTTGACCCCTGGCCGTATGTCATCAGGCTTTGTTGAGTCATACTGCCTGAAACCGTAACAACCCAGCAGAGGCGGGGCAGGCTGGCAAACTCAGTAGCCCTTCAGATCAAAAGCATATCAGGCTTTCCACTGTACATCACATTTTCTAATATTCTGTCTAGAAGGGGACACGTGCTTTTTGTTTTTTTTTAACATTTTGTCCAGCTCACCGGTCCTTAAGGCCTCCCTTCTCGTTCCTCTTCGGCTAGACTTCCAGAACCACCTAGTTATATTAGTCACCAGCTTGGTGGGAGTCTGCATTATGTGGCGGGAGATCTTTAGGTTTATGTGGAAGAGAGGAATATTAGAAACCTTTCTAGGTATCCTGAACAGAAATATGAAAGTAGAAAATGTGAGGCGATCTTAGCCATGTTTGTAGTTTCACCTCAGCGTTGAGACATCTCAGCAGCTGGTGAAACCAAAGTCAGACCATGCCCTACATTTGTGGAATCAGAGTAGGCTATTCTGTAGGAACTTGGAATGGCTTTTTCTTTTAAATTGGGATGCCATGATGACCCTTCCAGTTTGACTCGAGATGTTGCTGCTTTCCCCAACCCTCGGTGCTCTCCTAAAGACTTGACCGCCACTTAGTACCAGAACGTGTACTTCATGACATCCCTGTTTCTCTAAAGAACAGTAGCCGCACACTCAGGGCTTTCGCCTTAGGATTCTAGTGTCTAGTTGGTCCAGCAGGCTGGCTCTTTTATTATTATTATTATTATTATAATTTTAGATTTTTCTTTTATTTTATTGTAACTTTTGCTTTTACAGAGCTTTGCTCTTTACCGATGTGTATGTTCCCGGATTAGTCATATGTCTATTCCTGGCCCCTCACTCCTCCACCGCCCTCTCAGTCCTCCCTCCCAGCCCTCCAGGCCATCTCACAGCGCCTCTCCAGGATCCCCTAGTCCCACAGCGCAATGAGCATGGCTATCTTTTCACATGTGATACTATGGGCTTCCATGATACTCCTCTATGCCTCCCACCCACTATTCCTTCCCCGCAGTGTCCATATGTCTGTTCTCCATGTCTGTGTTTGTTTTAATATGGAAAGATATATAATGTCACAGGTAATACATACTCACATACCTCTACAGCCTACAGGGAAACAAACTCCCATGAGTATAAGCCAGTAGAACAAGTTAATCAGAGAAAGAAAAAAAATATAAATTCATCAAATATCATACAAAATAATGTTCAAGGTTTTAAAGCTTTAAAACGGGAGAAGGAATAAAAGAAAAGGAAAAATAAACACGGAAACCAATCAACACGTAAGGTATTCAGATATTGAATACAGACATACAAGAATAATACACAGGAAACTGAACAGCAAGTGGTTGTCTTGTTTTTTTTTTTTTAATTTTATTGGACTTTTACTTTTACGGATTTTGTTGTTTCCGCATACGTATGATCCCAGATTAGTCAGATGTATATCCCCGTCCCACCCTCCAGGCCGTCGCACAGCTCCTGCAGGATGAAATTTTCTCACAGCGCAATGACCATAGGTACCTTTTTCACATATGATAGTACAGGTTTTCATGCTACTTCCTTTACGCCTCCCACCCACTGTGCATTCCCCACAATGTCCATATGTCTGTTCTCCATATCTCTTGCTCCATCGCTTCACTGCGTGTGTTCTCATTACCCTCCTACCAGATTCCACATATATGTGTCAGTATATGGTGCCAGTGGTTTTCTTTAATAGCCGTCTAGACCTAAGTAAACATTTATTAAACAAAAGTGTAGCTTAATGAATTACATACCGTGCTACACAGTAAAAGCATGAAGTTAAAAATGGGAAAATGTGGTTAAAGTGAGTAACTTGGAGCTCCAAAAGTACTGGAGAGCAAACAGAGACGGAAGCAACGTTTGAAAGGCAGCATCCGAATTGCTTCAAGAATGATAAAAGATACCAATCCAAATGTCCCAAAGTAAAATACTTCCGAATTAGTGGGAAGACTGTGCTAGAAAAGAAATAGGATTTGGCGTGAGGCAAATCTGGATTTGAATCCCAAGACTCCTGCTTATTGATTGTATGACCTTTGAAAAGGTCGTTAAACCTGACCCTCTAATTCCACCAGTGTATAAAGCAGCTAGTAACAAACCATCTCACAAGGTTTTTAAAAGAATGAAAGTACCTAGTAGTGTCTGGCACTCAGAAAATGCTCTGTAAAGGTCATTTCTTGCCTTCCCAGTACCTCGGTGTTCAATAATATCGCCACTATGGTAATTAGCCTTTCTTCTTCCTGGCTGGGCGGCGCTGGGATGTAGAAACTCAATTGATTCTTTCAGAGCTTTTCATGTTCCGACACCACGGAGACCTCCGTGCAGGGGTTCTGCTGGACTTCTGGCATGTCTCCGAGTGAGTGGGAGGAAAACAACCGGAATTGATTCACAGCTGATGGCAGAGTCTCACAGCTCACAAGTGTATTCTATCCTATACCTTTGCAAAGCTCACTCATTAACCGTTGTACTGGGGGTTTGATTTTCATGGATGTACAAACATGTCATTGGCTAAAGTAGCATTTTATTTCTACTGCTCCCATATCTCTGCTTTTTTACTTCGTTTTCTTCGTTCATTATTAGAACTATTTTAAACTAGAATTTCAACCAGGGCACTCTTGTGGGTTTCCTGTTTTTAACCAGATTTAATCGAACTGGCACTTTTGTTGGGAAAGTTATGTTAATTGTTCTTATTTAGTCGCTAAGAGGTGTCTGACTCTTTTGTGGCCCCATGGACTGTAGCCTGCCTGGATCCCCCGTCTGTGGAACGTTCCCGGCAAGAATCCTGGGGTGGGTTCCCATTTCCTTCTCCAGGGAATCTTCCTGACCCGGGGATCAAACCCGCATCTTCTATGTCTCTTGCTCTGGCAGGAGGATTCTTCACCACTGAGCCACCAGGGAAGCCGTTGGAAAGATACACTCAAGCAAGACAGAGAACGCTGCAGTATCCCTCTCCTCACCGTTGAATGTCTCTTAAGGTTTAAATCAAGCTCCATCTTTCTGGTGTGTTGTTGTTGTTGTTGCTGTTCTTGCTCCAAGTTGGATTGCTCCTTTCCTAAGCTTGTTTGACTTGCTCTTCGTTCCCTTCCTAGGTTCTTTAGGCAGGAATTCATCGTTGCTGTTTTGTACTGATGCAACCTATCAGGGCTATACGTTCTCTGAGCACTGCCTTGGCCATCTCCCATAGAGAGGTCTTTCCATAAAATGTCTTGCCAGGTTTTCCTTTTACCTCGTGCTCCGTTAGGTTTTGTCCCGGCATTATCACTAATCCTCTGGTTTTATAATTTTTGACAGTTTGATACTTGGCATCGAGTTTGATTGTTTTTTAAAATCGTATGACAGAACCATTTTTAAAAAGGTTTGTTGATTTACTTTTGCTTTAGGCTGTTCTGGGTTTTCACTGCTGCTGCAGGCTCTTCTCTAGTTGCGGGGAGTGAGGGCTACTGTCTAGTTGAGCTGAGCAGGCTTCTTGTTGTGGTGACTTCTCTTGTTGTGGAACTTGGGCTCTAGGGCACGTGGGCTTCAGCAGTTGCAGCACGTGGGCTCAGCATTTGCGGCTCCAAGGCTCTAGAGCACAGGCTCCATAGTTGTGGCTCACGGGCTTAGTTGCTCCGCAGCCTGTGGGATCTTCCTGGATCAGGGACTGAACCCGTGTCTCCTGCATTGGCAGGTGACCTCTTCACCACTGAGCTACCAGGAGGCCCAACTTTGATATATATGTTTCAAGCTTTTATTTTACTTTTAAATTTACAGAGTTTTGTCGTGTACAGATATGTATGTTCCCAGGCTGGTCATATGCATATCCCTCCCATCCCACCCCTCCAGACTAATGTTTGAAGGATCCAAAACACTATGGATTTAGGGAATTTGGGATTAGCAGAGGCAAACTATTGCATATACGGGGCAGATAAACAATGAAGACTTACTGGACAGCACAGGAACTATGTTCAGTGTTCTGTGATAAACCATAATGGAAAAGAATATGAAAAGAATGTATCTATCTACATGGACAGATAGATAGATAGATAGATAGATAGATAGATAGATAGATAGGTAGATAGATAGAGAGATAGGTATGTATATGTAGACTTTCGTCCCTTTGCTTTACAGCAGAAATTAACACAACATTGTAAATCAACTCTACTTCAATGATAAAACGTTTTTTTCAACACTTTGGTTACTGAGATTTGGTTTTGGTGCTCATTTAAATTTCGTCCCTGAGGCAAATGCTCTCTTTGCCTCGCCTCAGTCTAGGCCTGGCCCTTGTGGTAACCTCTTCACACAACTCTCTCTGTGAGTTGGGGCCAGATGTCCAGAAAGACTGAAATTGTCAGAGAGCAAACCAGTGACACCGCCTGCCTGGTGATAACCATGTGTTCCTTCTTCTGTTCTTGTCATGCTTTCCTACTCTTTGCTGGGATTTCAGCTCAGCAGTAGCCCTTGTCTGTTTCTGGCTGCTGACACTGGGCACAGCTACATCGCCAATAGGATGCCTGGGCTCATTTCTCCATTTAGAGAGGTGAAAGGCCAGGGTCTCACCCTCCGGAATAGACCCCAAGGACTGTTGCGCTCCTGCAGACCCTTGTCCGGGCCCTTTCTGGCCCAACGCACCCCTTTCTCTGCTGGAGTCTGTCCGTTAGCTCTGGCAAACATCAAGTGTCCTCACCTGAACTTACCCCACGCACACAAGGTTCCTGGGGAACTACGGAAGAGAAACACTTAGAATCTTCAAATGCCACAGTCGGAAGGGCCCTCCGAGATCATTTTGCCGCAGCGCCTCTTTTAACAGAACGCATATCTTCCTTGGCTCCATTTCGACGTTTCAAAGAATCCCCACGGCTGCCTCATAATAAAAATCAGGAATAAGTCAGGAGCAGAGTTAATCAAGAAAGTAAATGACTATGGGACCCAGCTGTGCTCAGGGAGGACTGAACTTAAGAAATGTAGCCGTCATCTTAGGATTTGTTTCTTAGGGGTTTTCTTCAGGGACAGGGAGAAGGATCTGTGGTGGCTCAACTCCGACGCTCTCCATGGAGTAGGGGTACAACTTGATTAACTTTATCAGGGCTGGGGAGTTACAAAAGTCCTGCTCTGAAGAAGCCTGCCTTTCCCTCTGACTGGTCCAGGCACTGTGAAGAAGCTGTCAGCGCTGGTCTCTGTGCTTCTCACCTCCCTCGACGTGTGCCCTTTTCAGGTCCCACACAGAGAACCTTGTTTTCAGTTGGGGAATGTATCAAGAGCACTTGCAACCGTGTTAGCATGGGCTTTGGAAGGTACAGCTCCTATCCCATATCTAATTTGTAATAAGATCCTCCTTGCAAAGGTTTATAGAAAGAACTCTTGAAAGGGGGCCAGTGGCTCCAGGAGTGGCAACCAGGGGATTATGCATACTGAAAAAGACTGAGGGCTTCCCAGGTGGCTCCGTGGTGATGAATCCGCCTGCCAATGCAAGAGACCTAGGAGGTGTGGGCTCGATCCCTGGGTCAGGAAGATTCCCTGGAGAAGGAAACCTGGGAGCCCACTCCCGTGAGCAGCAGAGCCTGGTGGGCTACAGTCCATGCAGTCGCAAAAGCGTCAGACACGACATAGCGACTAAACAGCCCCAGCAAGGAGACATAATTTAAAGGACTATCTCCAGCCTGAATGGAGGCCCTTTTCAGGTACCACCACAGTGAAACTGAAGGAAATTGACTCGAATAAATTTCTACTCACAAAGGGCCCTTGGATTGGACTGGATTATCGCGAGAGCTGACCTCAAAATCACCTTAACAGGACTCTCAGAGGAGAAACTCAATGCAACTTGTATGACCATTTGTAACGCTTTCTTGCCTTATTGGAAATTTGCATATGAATCAAATGGGTGTCTATCAAAGACACAATCCTATGCTACTTTTAGAAATCAATCCAGTTGTTGGGTTTGTAGTCTAGTAACTTGTGTCTAGTGCTTCCAGGTTACCTGGGCGAATTTTGCACCTTGGGTGCACTCAAGGAACCCTAACGGATTGGTCCTGAAATGTACTTTCAAAGGAAAACTACGGTTATGTTCAGGGCGCTGCTGACATTACCAGGCGGAATTCCCTCACCTGGCCAATTAGCAATGCCTGCTCTGACTCTGACCATCAACATGTTTTCTTCTATTACTCAAGCTCAGTCAGAGCAACTAGCAAAATTTCAGCCAAGGAAAAAAATCTCCCACGATTATGGGATGGATTGATGTGGGTAACACCAGGCTACGGTAATTTAAATTTAAAGTCTCTACATTGGGAACAATTAAATCATGCTAAGGATAATCAGTCTAGTAACACGAGGAAATTGGGCTGTGTGCCTCGTGGACGATGCCAGTGTATAACTTCTCTGACAGATCAGGATTGGAGCAGTATAGACTAAGCCAAATGACCTGGGATATGGCTGGGCTGGACCTAATGGACGCGCTTGAAGTAATTAGTATGACTTCCTTCATGTGGCTAGCTCTGTTGTTGGTATTGCACCTGCTGTACAAAATTGCTGTTTCTTACAATGCCAAACGTACAGCTGGGCCTCTGATACAATAATACGTAGTTGCGTATGAGACCGGTGATTGTAACAGTGTAAGTCTAGATATGGGAAGAAACAAGAGGAGTATTTTCCTGGACCACCAGAGGCTAACATCGACAGGAGGTCCAGAGAATCTTGGATCCTGTCTTATGGCCCAGTCCACTAACAGCACATTGCATTATCATTGCCACCCTGGGGATGAGCATTCCTAGGACTATGGGATGAAATGGTCAAGAACTCCCCACCCCCCGCCATCTCCCCAAAACCCATGGTCTGATTTATGACCATGAAGGAGCCCTGCCACCTGGAACCTGGCATGTGCCATTTGCCTCTGCAAAGATTAAGTCATGGCCATTGCAGCTGCTGAACTTCAACACACAGTGAAAGGAATTCGGGGTGCAGATCAAGCATGAAGCACTCTTCGGAGCATTAGATATTTTCAGGAGAAGACCTTATGAGTCCCAGTTCTTGCATATTCTGATAACTAGAGAAACCGTCTGAAACTGGCCTGACTAGAGGCTACAGTGTGACTCTGGTTCTTACTAGAGCCTACAGTCTAATGTTGGTCCCCATGTAGCCTACATTCTGACACTGGGCCTCACTAGATCTTACAGTCTGGCTCTGGTTCTGAAGGCATCCTACAGTCATAATTTGGCCTCACTGTGCCTACAGTCTGACACTCATACTCACTAGAGCCTACAGTCAGAATCTGGTTCCTACTGTAGCTGACAATTTGAATTTGGTCCTCACTGTAGCCTACAGTCTGACTCTGATCCTCACAAGACCCTACATTCTGACTCTGGTTCTTACTGTAGCCTATTATCTGATTTGGTTCCAAACTGTAGCCTACAGTCTGATACTGGTCCTCACTAGAGCCTACAGTCTGACTCTCTCTTCTTAATGTACATTACATCTGAGTCTTTTCTTAACTGTAGCCTACAGTCTGACACTGTTCCTCACTGTCGACTTCAGTCTGACACTGGTCTTCACTAGAGCCTACAGTTTGACACTGGTCCTCATTAGAGCCTCCAGTCTGACTCTGGTTCTTAATGTAGCCTACAGTCTGTTTTTGGTCCTCAATGTACCCTATAGTCTGACACTCATCCTCACTAGAGCCTACATTAAGACTTTGGTTCTACTGCAGCATACAGTCTGATTTTGCTCCTCACTCTAGCCTACAGTCTGACACTGGTCCTCATGAGAACCTACAGTTGGACTCTGGTTCTTATTGTAGCATATAGTCTGATTTTGGTCCTCACTAGAGCCTAGAGTCTGACACTGGTCCTCATATATTCTAAATTCTGACACTGCTCTTCACTAGAACCTACAGTCTGACTCTTGTACTTACTGTAATCTACAGTCTGACTTTGGTCCTCACTGAAGCCTGCAGTCTGACACTGGTCCTCAGTATAATCTACAGTCTACACTGGTCCTCGTAGAGCCTACAGTCTGACTATGGTTCTTACTGTAGCCTACAGTCTGACTGGTCCTCACTAGAATTTACAGTCTGAATCTTGTCCTCACTAGAGCCTACAGTCTGACACTGGTCCTCACTTAGTGCCTACAGTCTGACTCTGGTTGTTACTGTAGCCTACAGTCTGACTTGGACCTCATTGTGGCATACAGTCTGACACTGGTCCTCACACTAGAGCCTAGAATCTGACTCTGGTTCTTTCTGTAGCCTACAGTCTGACATTGGTCCTCACTAGAAATTACAGTCTAAATCTGGTCCTCACTGTAGCCTACAATCTGACACTGGTCCTCACTGTAGCCTACAGTCTGACACTGGTCCTCACTAGAATTTACAATCTGACTCTGGTCCTCACTTTAGCCTACACACTGACACTGGTCCTCACTAGAGCCCACAGTTTGACTCTGGTTCTTACTGTAGACTACAGTCTGACTCTGTTCCTCACTAGAAGCCTTCAGTGTGACATTTGGTTCTCCTCAGTAGCCTACAGTCTGACACTGGTCCTCACTAGAGCCTACAGTCTGACTGTGGTCCTCACTAGCCTGAGTCTGACACTGGTCCTCTAGAGTCTGAGTCACTAGACTACAGTCTGACTGTGGTCCTCACTAGAGCCTACAGTCTGACTCTGGTCCTCACTGTAGAGCCTAGTGTGACTCTGGTTCTTACTGTAGCCTAGAGTGACACTGGTCCTCACTAGCTACAGTCTGACTCTGGTTTTTACTGTAGCCTACAGTGTGTGACACTGGTCCTCACTAGAGCCTACAGTCTGACTGGTTCTTACTTGGCTTACAGTCTGACACTGGTCCTCACTAGCCTACAGTCTGACTCTGGTTCTTCACTACAGTCTGACTCTGGTCTCACTGAGCCTACAGTCTGACACTGGTCCTCACTAGAGCCTACAGTCTGACTCTGGTTCTTACTGTAGCCTACAGTCTGACTGACGTTGGTCCTCATTGGCCTACAGTCTGACTGGTCCACTAGAGCTTAAAGTCTGACTCTGGTCCTCACTGTAGCCTACAGTCTGACACTGGTCCTCACTAGAGTCTACAGTCTGACTCTGGTTCTTACTGTAGCCTACAGCATGACATTGGTCCTCACTAGAATTTATAGTCTGAACTCTGGTCCTCACTGTAGCCTACAGTCTGACTCTGGTCCTCACTAGAATTTACAGTCTGACTCTGGTCCTCACTTAGCCTACAGTCTGACACTGGTCCTCACTAGAGGTTACAGTCTGACTCTGGTTCTTACTGCTGTACAGTCTGACTTTTGGTCCTCACTAGAATTTACAGTCTGACTCTGGTCCTCACTGTACTACAGTCTGACTGGTCCTCACTAGAGCCTACAGTCTGACTCTGGTCCTCACTATAGCTGACTGACACTGGTCTCACTACTGGAGCCTAGTCTGACTCTGGTTCTTACTTAGTTTACAGTCTGAGTTTGGTCCTCACTAGAAGTTACAGTCTGACTCTAGTCCTCACTGTAGCCTAAAGTCTGACAGTGGTCCTCACAAGAGCCTACAGTCTGACTCTCGTCCTCACTGTAGCCTACAGTCTGACTCTGGTGCTCACTAGAACCTAGAGTCTGACTCTGGTCTACTTAGCCTACAGTCTGATTTTGGTCCTTGTTAGCTACAGTCTGACCCTGGTCCTCACTAGAGATTACAGTCGGACTCTGGTTCCTACTGTAGCTTAAAGTCTGACACCCGTTCTCAATAGAGCCTATAGTCTGACTCTCGTCCTCACTTTACCCTACGGTCTGACACTGGTCCTCACTAGAGCCTACAGTCTGACTTTGGTCCTCACTACTATTTACAGTCTGACTCTGGTCCTCTGTAGCCTTCAGTCTAACCCTGGTCCTCACTAGAGCCTACAGTGGGACTCTGGTTCTTACTGTAGACTAAAGTCTGACTCTGGTCCTCAATGGAAGCCTAGAGGACTCTGGTTCTGACTGTATCCTACAGTCTGATTTGGTCATCCTTGTAGCCTACAGTCTGTGGCCCTGGTCCTCACAGGATCCTGTCTGACTGGGTTCTTCATATAGCCTACAGTATGACACTGGTCCTCACCAAAGACTACATTCTGAGTCTCATCCAGAAGATCCTACAGACTGACTCTGGTTTTAAGAGAGCCTTCAGTCTGACACTTATGCTCACTAGAGCCTACAGTCTGACTTGGTTACTGTAGCCTCAGCCTGGTCTGACGTTGGACCTCATTGTAGCATACAGTCTGACACTGGTCCTCACTAGAGCCTACAGTCTGACACTGGTTCTTACTCTTAGCCTGAGTCTGAAACTGGTCCTCAGTTGAGCCCACAGTATGACTCTGGTTCTTACTGTAGCCTCCAGTCTGATTTTGGTCCTCATTTTGCCCTACAGTCTGAACTTGGTCCTCACTAGAGCCTAAAGTATGACTCTGGTTCTTACTGTAGCCTACAGTCTGACACTGGTCCTCACTAGAGACTACAGAGTCTGACTGGTTCGTAACAGCTTACAGTCTGAACCTGGTCCTCACAGTACTCTATAGACTGAATCTGGTTTTCAGTGTAGCCTACAGTCTGAATCTGGTCCTCACTGTAGCCTACAGTCTGACACTGGGCCTCCCTAGACCTTAGAGAATGACTCTGGTTCTGACTGTATCCACAGTCTGATTTGGACCTCATTGTAGCCTACAGTCTGACCCTGGTCCTCACAGATCCTACAGTCTGACACATGTCTTCTGAGCTTACAGTCTGATTCTGGTTCTCACCAGATCCTACAGGTCTGACTCTGGTTCTTACTGTAGCCTACAGTCTGACTTATGGTCCTCACAGTAGCCTAGAGTCTGACCTGGTCCTCACTAGATCCTCCAATGTGATTGTGGTTATTACTCTAGCCTAGAGTCTGACACTGGTCTTCACATGGTCCTACAGTCTGACTCTGGTTCTTACTGCAGCCAACAGTCTGACTTTGGACCTCACTAGTATTTACAGTCTGACTCTGGTCCTCACTGTAGTCTACAGTCTGACACTGGTCCTCACTTGAGGCTACAGACTGACGCTGGTTCTTACTGTAGACTACAGTGGGATTTGGTATTCACTGTAGCCTACAGTCTGACACTGGTCCTCACTTGAGTCGACAGTCTGACTCTGGTTTGTACTGTAGCCTACACTCTGACATTGGTTCACTGTATCACAGTCTGACACTGGACCTCACTAGAGCCTACGGTCTGACTCTGCTTGTTACTGTTTCCTCAGGTCAGACTTTGGTCCTCACTCTAGCCTACAGTCTGACATTGGTCCTCACTAGAGACTTCTGTATGACTTTGGTCTTTCTGAAACCTACAGTCTGACGTTGGTCCTCATTGAGCATACATTCTGACACTGGCCCTCACTGTAGTAGCCTACTGTACGACTCTGGTTCTTACTATAGCCTTCTGTCTAACACTGGTCCTCACTAGAGCCTGCAGTCTGAATCTCTGTGTACTGTAGTCTACAGTCTGACACTGGTCCTCACTAGAGCCTATATTCTGACTCTCATCCTCACCAGAGCCTACTCTGACTCTGTTTCTGTATAGCCTACAGTCTGACTTTGGTACTCTTTGTACCTACAGTCTGACCCTTGTCCTCACTAAATCCTACAGTCTGACTAGGGTTTTGTCAGTCCAGTGAGGCCAAAGACAGACTTTAGCCTACAGAAAGATCCCTAGTGAGACTGTAGCCTCTAGTGAGGACTTTTCTCAGACTGTAGAGTACAGTGGGGACCAGAGTCAGACTGTAGATATAGCAAGAACCAGAGTCAGACTGTTAACTCTAGTGAGGACCAGTGTCAGATAATAGGTACAGTGAGGACCAAAGTCAGACTTTAGGCTAAAGTAAGAATGAGAGTTAGACTGTAGGCTCTAGTGAGGAACAGTGTCAGTCTGTAAAATACAGTGAGGACCAAAGTCAGACTACAGCCACAGAAACAGAGTCAGACTGTAGGTGCTAGCTAGGATCAGTGTCAGACTCTGGGCTCCAGTGAGGTCCAGTGTCAGATGTAGGCTACAGTGAAGACAATCGTCAGACTGTAGGCTACAGTAAGAACAAAATATGACTGTAGAATACACTAGGAAACACAGTCAGACTGAAGGCTCTAGTGAATACCAGTGTCAGGCTGTAGGCTACAGTGACAGTGATAAATTACGACTCTGAAGGGATCAACCTTCAGAACCAGAGCCAGACTGTAAGCTGTAGTGAGGACCAGTGTCAGACTGTAGGCTACAGTGAGAACCTAAATCAGGCTGTAAGCTACACTGAGGACAATATTCAGACTGTAGTCTACAAGAACCAGACTGAGACTCTAGGCTCTATTATGGACCAGTGTGAATCTGTAGTCTACACTGAGGACCAAATTCAGACTGTAGGCCAAGTAAGAACCCGTCTCAGACTGTAGGCTCTAGCTAGGACCAGTGTCAGACTGTAGGCTCTGTGAGGAACAATGTCAGTCTGTAGGCTTCAGTGAGGACATAGTCAATAGGCTACAGTAAGAACCAGATTAAGACTGAAGGCTCTAGTGAGGACCACTCTCAGACTGTAGGCTAGAGTGGGACCAAGTCAGACTATAGGCTGCACTAAGAACCAGAGTCAGACTGTAGGCTCTAGTTAGGACCAGTGTCAAACTGTAGGCTCTTGTGTGGACCATTGTCATACTGTAGGCTTAAGTGAGAGGATATAGTCATACAGTAGGCTACAGTAAGAACCAGATTAAGACTGTAGGCTCTAGCGAGGACCAGTGTCACACTGTAGGTTCTTGGTGAGGACCAGTGTCAGACTGTAGGCTACATGGAAGACAGAAGTCAGACTGAAGGCTACAGGAAGAACCAGTGTCAGACTGTAGGCTCTAGGAAGCCCAGTGTCAGGCTGTAGTCTACAGTAAGGAACAAAATATGACTGTAGAATACACTAAGAAACACAGTCAGACTGAAGGCTCTAGTGAATTTCAGTGTCATCTTGTAGGCTACATTGAGGGACAAATGACGACTCTAGGATACCTTCAGAACCAGAGCCAGACTGTAAGCTGTAGTGAGGACCAGTGTCAGACAGAGGCTACAGTGAGGACCAAAATCAGACTGTAAACTATAGTAAGAATCAAGAGTTAGACTGTCGGCTCTCTAGTTAACAGTGTCAGTCTGTAAGCTACAGTGAGGACCAAAGTCAGATGTAGGTTCCTGTAAGAACACGACTCAGACTTGTAGGCTCTAGTGAGGACCACTGTCAGACTCTAGGAAACAGTGAGGAACAAAGCCAGAATGTAGGCTACAGTAAGAACCAGTCTCAGACTCTAGGCACTAGTGAGGACCAGCGTCACAGGCTAAGTTCCAGTTAGGACCAGAGTCACACTGTAGGCTACAGTAAGAAAAAGTCTACTGGGCTCTAGTGAGGACCCTCTCGTCTGTACTGTGAGGGCCAAAGTCGACTGTGGCCACAGTAAAAAACAGAGTCTGACTGATTCTGCAGGGTTCTCAGAGTTTGGGCTCTGTGAGGGCCAGTTTGATGTAGGCTACAGTAAACCAAGTCAGACTGTAGTCTTCGAGTGACAATGTCATATTGAAGTCATCATTAATACCAGAGTCAGACAGTAGTCTCTAATGAGACCAATGTCAGACTGTAGGCTCTAGTGGGATTTCAGATGTAGACTACAGGTCTGTAAGATTGGTCTTTAGTAAGGGCCAAGTCGATTGTAGGTCTACTGAGATCAAAATCTGACTGTCGGCTGTAGGACCAACGTGAGACTGTACACTCAGTAAGAACCAGAGTCATAATGTAGGCTCTAATGAGGACCAGTGTCAGACTGTGGCTACGGTTGACAAAGTCAGACCTTAGGCTACAGTAAGCACTGGGGTCAGACTTAGGCTACAGTGAGGACAAAATTCAACTGTAGGCTACAGTTTGAACCAGTTGAATGTAGGCTCTAGAGGAAATGTCAGCCTGGGCCTTCTGAGGACCACAGACTCTTTCAGTAAGAAACAGAGTAAGACTGTAGGCTCTAGTGAGGACTTCTGTAGACTTAGAGTCTAGTGACAACCAGAGTAGACTGTAGGCTACAGTGAGGACCAATCAGACTGTGGCTACTTAGAACAGAGTCAGACTGTCCAGTGAGGACCAGTGTCAGACTTGGCTCCAATGAGGACCAAATTTAGACTGTAGGCTATGTAAGAATCAGAGTTGACTGTAGGCTCTAGTTAGAACAGTGTCAGTCGGTAGCTACAGTGAGGACCAAAGTCAGACTGTAGCCACAGGAAGAAACAGAGTCAAAATTGGTACTAGCTGGCCCAGTGCCAGACTGTGGTCCAGTGAGGACCAGTGTCTGATGTCGGCTACAGTGAAGCTATAGTGAGACTGTAGTCTACAGGAGTAACAATGTAGGTGGTCACCAGTAAGTACCAGAGTCAGTCGTAGGGCTCTATGTGACCAAGTCAGACGTAGGCTCTAGGTGGACCCAGTTTCAGATGTAGACTACAGTGAGTAACAATGTCAGATGGGCCCCCAGTTAGAACCCAGAGTCAGACTAGGTCTACTGACAACCAATGTCACTGGAGTCTACTGAGGACCCCAGACTGTAGGCTACAGTAGAACCGAGTCTAATTGGGGTCACTGAGGCCAGGGCAAAATTCTAAAGGCAAAGTCAAAATTGCTAAAAAAAGTCGAATTCCTAGTGAATAAATCGACTTGGCCATAGGGGTTCAATTGAAGGTCAAAAAACACGTTGAATGGTTTAAAACGTTACTTGGGCCCGAGGACCAAAACACCTGGCCCCCGGGTTTGGTTAACCACGTCGCTTGGCTTATGAAAAAAGTCGACTTGGTCTTAGGGCCAAATCGACTGTCAAAACCCCTGAAGGCTTGTGGGGCAATGTCACTGAGGCTTTAAAAATTTAACTTAGCTACAGTGAGGGGTCAATTAGCCAAGTGACAAAGGTCAAATTTGCTTAAAAAACCTCGACTGTAGGCTCAGAAGGTTAAAATTTTTTATGAGACAGGGCGACTTGTCATGGGGGAAATCAAATTGGCTAAAAAAAAAAGTTGACTGGCCTCCCTTTGGGAAAAGGTCGCTTGGCCTGAGGACCAAAGTTTGCCAAGGGAAAAAACAAAATTTCAAGAGCCCCCGCTGTAGGCTCCCGTGGGGCCCGTTTCACTAGGCCAGTCAGGCCACAGAACTGCGCTCAAAAACCGTTCCTGTATTGAATTGTTCACTGTATCAGGGGGACGTTACTCCCCCCGGGCGAATAATTTGGGGCCATCCTGGGGCTATGGTCATGAGACAGGCTACGTGGGTCAAAGAAAACTTTGCTTTGGGCTTTTGGGAGTACCGGTCAAATGTAGGTAAGTGGGGCCTTGTCAAA
>JAIOJX010000018.1:6710150-6734579 GCA_022376925.1 Tragulus kanchil
TGAGTCAATCAAATCGGACACAATTTCCTGGTATGTTTTAACAAAACCCCTTTTTCAGGACCACACAGGCTGAAACTGGGTTCCCAGAGGTACGAACGTTCAAGGTCTTCGTGACAGACGCCATCATATCGGATGCCACTGATTGGCACAGATCATGTGTCCTTTGCTGATGGAATCCGCAGATCCGTTGCTGACTCTTGGGTCCATCTGTTTGTCTCCGCCTTTCTTCCTGTTGGATAATTCACCATTGGGAAAGGTTTCCGACTGCCATCTGTACACCCTCCCCATTGCGGTGCTTTCTGCAGAGGTCACTTGACAGCATCGTGGGCCATTTCAGAAGTGATCTTACTCACAACACTGGGGGGCTGATTTTCCCTTTGCCTCCACGGGGTAGATAGATTGAAGGAAATTCACTTGCACCTCCTAATTTCTTGATTTCCTTATGGGTCTTCAGGAATACCGGAGAAGATAACTGGTTGTTATAGAAAGACGGGTCATTCATAGCACATTTTCCTTCAGGGAAGAATACTGTCCTCTGATTAATGTCATATTTGGCTGACGGACTGGAGGAACTCTGGTCATTGTTGGTGTTTTTGGCCTCTGTTACTTCCAGATTTCGGCTGTGAGGTCCGTTATTTAGGCAATCCAGGCTCAGACAGCTCCCCTCTATGTCGCCTACTTTGTGTTTAGAGATGCATGCTGAGGGGCTGAGTGCGTGTTGGAAACCTAGGGCATACGTTTGAAGATCATTCCGAAACCAACTGAGGACACTTAGAGGATCAGGGGAGTTTTTTTAAAAAAGCATACTGACCCTCCGCCTAAAAAGGAATAACACCCATGCATGAGAGTCTGGCCAGGCTACTTCTTTTTATTTATTTAGAAACTCCATCCTAAAAGTGGCACAGATTAGGATTTGGCCTTTAGCATGTGCATGGGCGCATACACACAATTGTGTTCATTACTACTCATTCAGCACAAGTGGCGGCAACAAAACTTAGGGTATGCACATTTGTACACTACATACGAGTCTTATCACTGTCAATTTCATCTGAGTATGTGAGCTAAGCACATGTCAAAATGTGTCAGTGTCTCTGTTGGTGTCTACATGCACACCGCATTTTAACTCATGAGCGTGAACATGTGTCAACCCAGATTTGAGTGTGTGAAAATGTGCCTGTGTGCATGTGTGGGATGCATATGGGTTTGGGCAGTGCACGTGTGAGATGTCACCGTGTGCAAGCGTGTGTCATAATGGGCTGACATCATGTGCACTGTATTCTGTCATTTTGTAGGCTAGGTGCATGGTAGTATGAATACTTAGCATTTTGTGTGAATGTAAAATTGTATGCATATCAGTGTGTCTCTGAGTGTGCAAATGAGCAAGTGTTGAGTGAGGGGATATGTGTATGATATAAACCAATAGCATGTATCATGGAGCAGGAAATGGCAACCCGCCCAGTATTCTTGGCTGGAAAACCCTACGGACAGAGAAGCCTGGCAATCTGTAGTCCGTGGGGTCTCAGATACATGTGGGGAATGACTTGTCATGCGTGAATGACCATCCCAAGTTCTGATGGGGATAGTCTGATTCTCTGTGATTAGTGTCACTGTGAGCTACTGCGAACTCACCCTGGGCGCTGAACTTATCATGACCGTGAACGAGGCCTGTGCTCTTTAGAATGTCATAGTATTCAAATTTGGGGCCTATTTGGCAATAGTTCTCTTCCTATCTCTGAACCGGAGCCCCCAGATTCAGCCTTGGGCTTGGGGGAAAGAGAAAGGCTAGACTGAGAGCTTTAAGTCCTGTACCTTAGACTGGACTTGCTTCTCAGGATGCATGATCACAGTGATTTCTTTCTTCAAGATTCAAAGTACCTTCTGAACTGCAACCAGCAGCACCCTACGGAATTAAGAGATAAGCCTGTTGTGAAAAGCTGCTTTTGAGATTTCTCCAAGCTGGCCCCCAGGCTGCCACTTCAAAGCAAGAATGACGGCTTCTCACCCGTGCCCTCCGCCTTCCCACCCTCTGCCACCACCTTCCCCTTTTTCATGATGTCACTGTAACCCTTCTCCCGCAGCAGCAGCTCCCACCCCATCTCAACCCTGAGGGGAGCAGAGGGGACCCACCTGAGAATCTTTATCTTCCCATTTAAAGTGGAGACATCAACGAAGTGTATCTGCGCCAGATTAGAAGGGTGAGTTTAGAAAATCCTCAGAAAAGGCCTTAATTTCCCGGGAGATGATAGCAGCACCTACCTTATTAGTTCTTGTGAGAACTGATTGAGAAAAAGCTTTTCGGAGAGTGCCTGGTTATAGTAAAGTACCCAACAGACGACAGACCGATGATATTCATTAGGCAGACAGAATCTTAATGCTACTATATTTCCAAGTGACAATACTCCCTTTTGGGGAGAGAGAGTTCAAAATGCAATATCTACCTTTACTGAGAGAACTGAGAAGGGGGATGGCTTGCCCGACTGAGACAGAGTCAAAGTGGAACTCGTATTAGAACCCAATTCCCCCGGCTCCCAGTTTGGAGCACTTTCTGTCACAATACTGTCGCCAAAACGCGGTGTTCTTTATAATGGATGACATAGAGTTTAGGTGGCGGGATAAACATTTTGTGCTTAATAGGCGCCTTTTCATTGTTATTCATCGGGGGAAAAACACACTAAAATACCAGAGCTACCATATATTGATAACATTGCTTAGGCTCATGGTAATTTTAAATGCAAGTCAAAGTCTAAACCATTGCGGAAACACATATTAAGTAACTGCATGAGTGGTGCTTGAACGTGAAATGATGTGAAATATTATGTAAACCATTCTTCGTTGGGGAAATAGAACATGAAGTATTTTGTCCCGAGGGAGGCCAGCTGTACAGCAAGCTGCTGGCAGCTAGCGACATCATTATGACCTCCGAGGTGTGAGGTAAAGAGGGTGGTGACTAGGCAACCACCAACCCCTAACTCTCTTCAGCCTGCCTCCCAGCCCCCACCCCCCCGTCGCCTGCATCACTCCTCTGGCCAAGCCCTCCATTGTCCCTGGGCAATGTATGCCCTCACTGGTGCCCCCAGACCTTACTGAGCTTGATTTCTTGGAAAAATCACTATCCTTTAGCTTATCCCGGCCAGAAAGTCTATACCCAAAGGCTAATGTTGTCCACTCCTGGGCAGGAGTCATTTCGTATCTCACCACTTTCCAGTCCTGGCCTTGTTGTCCAGTTGGGCTGTAGAGATCCACCTTGCACATGCCCCTGCGGCTGTGCAGCCAGTCAATTTCCTCAGACATCTGGAAAGAGAAATACAGTCAATCTGAAAGTCTAACGTGATTTCAAGAAATGGAATCGGTCGATTAAGAATCCCTGGGTGGCTTCTGGAAACTCATCTCTGCGTTTAGTACGAACTAAGCTTAGGCTAGGAACTGGGGGAGGGAGAATGCCATGGGGAAGGACACACTGAAATGCTTGGACCTGAAGATCAAGATCGCTATCTGTCAGCCCAACCCACAGTCTTCCTTAACTTCGATTCCCCACCCCAACTCGTTGAAAGCACGCGAGTGTCATACTCACTTGGGAAAATGCCCGTGAGGGAGAATGACAGGCTGGGAAACATGTTTGAAAGGGGGGCTAGGGACTGTGGGCTACTCAAGCCCACCTCATCCCCTTTAACTGAGTTTTGCTAAACCGAGGCTAACCCATGTCTGTCTCATTACCATCAAGTGAAATGAAGTTAAGCGCTATAATACCTACCACATAGGGCCACTGGAGAAGCCTAAGATCAATACTAGTAAAGTGAATATAGATTTCAACATACAGAACAAGGTTCTGAATACTGAACCCACTCAGTCTAAAGCTATAGCTAAGAGACAAATGTCTGTGGCAAGAGCAGACCCTGATCCCATAGGACAGAGTTTGGCTTTACTCTGGAAAGGGGAAAAGTCTCTGCCAACTTCCTTCAAACCCTTTGCCACCTCGCACCCCTTCTCTCCTCCTCTTTTCCCTTTAGCCCTTCCTCCCTCTCTCCTCTAGTCTCTCCCCTCTTTCCTCCTTTTTTTCTCTTCCTTCTACCTTTCCTCCTTCCTCCCTCTCTCCTCCTTCCTCCCCACTCTTTCTCCTTCCCCATCCTCCCCCCCTCCTCTCTCCTTCCCTCTGCCTGTGTCAACATCTTAATAACTATTTTCTGATGGCTAGCCTGTCACAGGATAAGACTACATTTCAATAGTCTGCCATTTCCCCCGCGCCTCCATTTCATTCCCCCAAGGTCTCAGGCTCTCCTTCAAAATGGGAGGAGGCATAGAGATTGTGTGATCTGGATATAGCTAAGTCCAAATCCTTAACAAAACCATAAAAGAAAGAAAGTTTTGAGTTCATTACCTCGATAATGAAGTTCTTTAGACTGAAGCTGAAAATGTGCCACCTAGAAGGTAGGTGTGTCCCTTGAGATGGAAGTGGGCAGTGCCGAGTTCTTGGGCACGTGCAGCTGGCTGCCAGCCCTGTCAGCTGTTGGATGAGACTGAGGGAGCCAGGCTCTGCCTGGCTGCTTTTGACCCCTGGCCGTATGTCATCAGGCTTTGTTGAGTCATAATGCCTGAAACCGTAGCAACCCAGCAGAGGCGGGGGAGGCTGGCAAACTGAGTAGCCGTTCAGATCAAAAGCATATCAGGCTTTCTACTGTACATCACATTTTTCAATATTCTTTCAACAAGGGCACACGTGCCTTCTTTTATGTTTTTTTTTTAACATTTTGTCCAGCTCACCGGTCCTTAAGGCCTCCCTTCTTTTTCCTTTTTGGGCTAGACTTCCAGAACCCCCTAGTTATATTAGTCACCAGCTGGGTGGGGGTCTGCATTATGTGGCGGGGGATCTTTAGGTTTATGTGGAAAGAGAGGAATATTAGAAACCTTTCTAGGTATCCTGAACAGAAATATGAAAGTAGAAAATGTGAGGCGATCTTAGCCATGTTTGTAGTTTCACCTCAGCGTTGAGACATCTCAGCAGCTGGTGAAACCAAAGTCAGACCATGTCCCTACATTTGTGGAATCAGAGTAGGCTATTCTGTAGGAACTTGGAATGGCTTTTGCTTTTAAATTGGGATGCCTGATGACCCTTCCAGTTTGACTCGAGATGTTGCTGCTTTCCCAACCCTCGGTGCTCTCTAAAGACTTGACCGCCACTTAGTACCAGAACGTGTACTTCATGACATCCCTGTTTCTCTAAAGAACAGTAGCACACACCAGGGCTTTCGCCTTATGATTCTAGTGTCTAGTTGGTCCAGCAGGCTGGCTCTTTTATTATTATTATTATTATGATCTTATTAGTTTTTTTCTTTTTTTTTATTGTAATTTTTTGCTTTTTGAGATCTGTGCTCTTTTCCGATGTGTATGTTCCCGGATTAGTCATATGTCTATTCCTGGCCCCTCACCCCCCACCGCCTCTCAGTCCTCCCTCCCAGCCCTCCAGGCCATCTCACAGCCCTCCAGGATCCCCTAGTCCCACAGCGCAATGAGCATGGCTATCTTTTTCACATGTGATACTATGGGCTTCCATGATACTCCCCCTATGCCTCCCACCCACTATTCATTCCCCGCAGTGTCCATATGTCTGTTCTCCATGTCTGTGTTTGTTTTAATATGGAAAGATATATAATGTCACAGGTAATACCTACTCACATACCTCTACAGCCTATAGGGAAACAAACTCCCATGAGTATAAGCCAGTAGAACAAGTTAATCAGAGAAAGAAAAATATATAAAATTTATCAAATATCATACAAAATAATGTTCAAGGTTTTAAAGCTTTAAAATGGGAGAAGGAATAAAGAGAAAAGGAAAATAAACACGGGAAACCAATCAATCGTAAGGTATTCAGATATTGAATACAGACATACAAGAATAATACACAGGAAACTGAACAGCAAGTGGTTGTTTGTTTTTTTTTTTAATTTTATTGGACTTTTACTTTTACGGATTTTTGTTGTTTCCCCTACGATGATCCCAGATTAGTCAGATGTATATCCCCTGTCCCACCCTCCAGGCCGTCGCACAGCGCCCTGCAGGATGAAATTTTCTCACAGCGCAATGACCATAGGTACCTTTTTCACATATGATAGTACAGGTTTTCATGCTACTTCCTTTACGCCTCCCACCCACTGTGCATTCCCCACAATGTCCATATGTCTGTTCTCCATGTCTCTTGCTCCATCGCTTCACTGCGTGTGTTCTCATTACCCTCCTACCAATTCCACATATATGTGTCAGTATATGGTGCCAGTGGTTTTCTTTAATAGCCCTCGAGACCTAAGTAAACATCGATTAAACAAAAGTGTGGCTTAATGAATTACATACCGTGCTACACAGTAAAAGCATGAAGTTAAAATGGGAAAATGTGGTTAAAGTCAGTAACTTGGGGCTCCAAAAGTACTGGAGAGCAAACAGAGACGGAAGCAACGTTTGAAAGGCAGCATCCGAATTGCTTCAAGAATGATAAAAGATACCAATCCAAATGTCCCAAAGTAAAATACTTCCGAATTAGTGGGAAGACTGTGCTAGAAAAGAAATAGGATTTGGCGTGAGGCAAATCTGGATTTGAATCCCAAGACTCCTGCTTATTGATTGTATGACCTTTGAAAAGGTCGTTAAACCTGACCCTCTAATTCCACCAGTGTATAAAGCAGCTAGTAACAAACCATCTCACAAGGTTTTTAAAAGAATGAAAGTACCTAGTAGTGTCTGGCACTCAGAAAATGCTCTTGAAAGGTCATTTCTTGCCTTCCCAGTACCTCGGTGTTCAATAATATCGCCACTATGGTAATTAGCCTTTTTTCTTCCTGGCTGGGCGGCGCTGGGATGTAGAAACTCCATTGATTCTTTCAGAGCTTTTCATGTTCCGACACCACGGAGACCTCCGGGAGGGGTTCTGCTGGACTTCTGGCATGTCTCTGAGTGAGTGGGGAGGAAAACAACCGGAATTGTTTTACAGCTGATGACAGAGTCTCACAGCTCACAAGTGTATTCTATCCTATACCTTTGCAAAGCTCACTCATTAACCGTTGTACTGGGGGGTTTGATTTTCATGGATGTACAAACATGTCATTGGCTAAAGTAGCATTTTTATTTCTACTGCTCCCATATCTCTGCTTTTTCACTTCGTTTTCTTTGTTTATTATTAGAACTATTTTAAACTAGAATTTCAATCAGGGCATTCTTGTGGGTTTCCTGTTTTTTAAACCCGATTTAATCGAACTGGCACTTTTGTTGGGAAAGTTATGTTAATTGTTCTTATTTAGTCGCTAAGAGGTGTCTGACTCTTTGGTGGCCCCATGGACTGTAGCCTGCCTGGATCCCCTGTCTGTGGAACGTTCCCGGGAAGAACCCTCGGGAGGGTCCCCCTTTCCTTCTCCAGGGAATCTTCCTGACCCGGGATCAAACCCGCATCTTCTATGTCTCTTGCTCTGGCAGGAGGATTCTTCACCACTGAGCCACCAGGGGAAACGTTGAAAGATACACTCAAGCAAGACAGAGAACGCTGCAGTATCCTCTCCTCACCGTTGAATGTCTCTTAAGGTTTAAATCAAGCTCCATCTTTCTGGTGTGTTGTTGTTGTTGTTGCTGCTGTTCTTGCTCCAAGTTGGATTGCTCCTTTCCTAAGCTTGTTTGACTTGCTCTTTTTTCCTCCCTAGGTTCTTTAGGCAGGAATTCATCGTTGCTGTTTTGTACTGATGCAACCTATCAGGGCTATACGTTCTCTGAGCACTGCCTTGGCCATCTCCCATAGAGAGGTCTTTCCATAAAATGTCTTGCCAGGTTTTCCTTTTTCCTCGTGCTCCGTTTTGTTTTGTCCCGGGATTATCACTAATCCTCTGGTTTTATAATTTTGACAGTTTGATACTTGGCATCGAGTTTGATTGTTTTTAAAATCGTATGACAGAACCATTTTTTAAAAAAGGGTTTTTTGATTTACTTTTGCTTTCGGCTGTTCTGGGTTTTCACTGCTGCTGCAGGCTCTTCTCTAGTTGCGGGGAGTGAGGGCTACTGTCTAGTTGAGCTGAGCAGGCTTCTTGTTGTGGTGACTTCTCTTGTTGTGGAACTCGGGCCCTAGGGTACATGGGCTCAATAGTTGCAGCACGTGGGCTCAGCATTTGCGGCCCGAGGCTCTAGAGCACAGGCTCCATAGTTGTGGCTCACGGGCTTTGTTTGCAGCCTGTGGGATCTTCCTGGATCAGGACTGAACCGTGTCTCCTGCATTGGCAGGTGACCTCTTCACCACTGAGCTACCAGGAGGCCCAACTTTGATATATATGTTTCAAGCTTTTATTTTACTTTTAAATTTACAGAGTTTTGTCGTGTACAGATATGTATGTTCCCAGATTAGTCATATGGATATCCCCCCCATCCCACCCTCCAGACTAATTTTGATGGATCCAAAACACTATGGATTTAGGGAATTTGGGATTAGCAGAGGCAAACTATTGCATATACGGGGCAGATAAACAATGAAGACTTACTGGGGCAGGGAACTATGTTCAGTGTTCTGTGATAAACCATAATGGAAAAGAATATGAAAGAATGTATCTATCTACATGGACAGATAGATAGATGATAGATAGATAGGGTAGTAGATAGATAGATAGAAGATAGGTATGTATATGTAGACTTTCGTCCCTTTGCTTTACAGCAGAAATTAACACAACATTGTAAATCAACTCTACTTCAATGATAAAACTTTTTTCAACACTTTGGTTACTGAGATTTGGTTTTGGTGCTCATTTAAATTTCGTCCCTGAGGCAAATGCCTCTTTTGCCTCGCCTCAGTCTAGGCCTGGCCCTTGTGGTAACCTCTTCACACAACCCCTCTGTGAGTTGGGGCCAGATGTCCAGAAAGACTGAAATTGTCAGAGAGAGCAAACCAGTGACACCGCCTGCCTGGTGATAACCATGTGTTCCTTCTTCTGTTCTTGTCATGCTTTCCTACCCTTTTCTGGGATTTCAGCTCAGCAGTAGCCCTTGTCTGTTTCTGGCTGCTGACACTGGGCACAGCACATCGCCAATAGGATGCCTGGGCTCATTTCTCCATTTAGAGAGGTGAAAGGCCAGGGTCTCACCTCCGGAATAGACCCCAAGGACTGTTGCGCCCTGCAGACCTTGTCAGGCCCTTTCTGCGATAGTGATGCAACAAGGCACACAAAGATGGGGCTGGACTGTCGGGAGGCAGTCTTGTACTCAGAGCAGTCCATTCTTTTTCTGCCTATTCTTTTCACCCTTTAGTCCTGGAATCAGGAAGGCGGCTGAGTATAGTGGACTTTCTCCATCTGGGTCCCAGCTCAAAGATCAACGTGACTCAAGCTATCTCTGCTCTCCACAGCTTCCTGACGTTTCGCTCTGGCAGCAGAAAAGGTGTACATGTTGAGACCTTCTTCAGGAGGTCGTGACGTAACTAAGAACTACAACTGGATGAAGTTGTAAACACGACTGGGGAACAGCTGCTGACTGGCTGCTCACTCACCTGTGAGCAGACAACTCTCACTGACTCCCTGCCCAGCATTCCAACCCAGCTAGAACACCTCCTCCAGGCCAGGAACTACTGCATGATAGTGTTTCTCAATACCTGGTAGTAAGACTGTGAAGTCTGAGTATCCGACAAGCTAGGCAAGAGCCTGCATTAAAAAAAAAACATTAAAGAAAGGTGCTAGTGTTTGCTTGGTCAGATATATCTGAGGAACCGGGGTCCAATTTCAAGGAATGGTGATACAATTTTGGGACTTGTGTCCAGATCTCACCTTTTTCTAAACACCAAAGATGCAGGATATAATCCATGTCCAAGTCCCGAAGTCATCTGGTTTATCCAGGTCACAGTTCACAACTTATTTAGAGGTTTGCCAGGCATCGCCCTGTTCTTCCAGAAGTACGCACATAATTTGATAATCCCCATCTAATCCTCAGGATGCAAATCTCTGGTCACTTATAAGATTTCTCAGATGGGAGCCGACGAAAAACCAAACTGAAGACAGTATGTTACCCATAGGCACATACACTCCCAGCATTCGCTGACATGGCTAAACACTATAAAGAACTACACTGGGATACTGTAGCCTAACGTTTCACTCTGGTTCTTACTGTAGCCTGCAGTCTGAATTGGTCCTCACTGTATCCTACAGTCTGACAC
This sequence comes from Tragulus kanchil, assembly GCA_022376925.1. Lineage (NCBI taxonomy): Eukaryota > Metazoa > Chordata > Mammalia > Artiodactyla > Tragulidae > Tragulus > Tragulus kanchil. The sequence continues at coordinate 6,720,313 of JAIOJX010000018.1, forward strand.
TGGTCCTCATTAGAGCCTCAAGGCTGACACTTGTTCTTACTGTAGCCTGCAGTCTGAGTTTGGCAGTCTGACACTGGTCGTCACTAGAGCCTGTTCTATGACCCTGGTTCTTACTGTAGATTACAGTCTGACTTTGGTTTCACTAGGCCTACAGTCTGACATTGTTCCTCACTAGATTTTACAGTCTGACTCTGGTCCTCACTAGAGCTTACAGTCTGACTCTGGTTCTTACCTTAGCCTACAGTCTGACGTTGGTCCTCATTGTAGTCACAGTCTGACAATGGTCTCACTTGAGCCTACAGTCTGACTCTGGTTCTTACTGTAGCCTACAATGACACAGGACCTCAATAGACTTTAAAGTCTGTCTCTTGACCTCACTGTAGCCTAAAGTCTGACACTGACCTCACTAGAGCCCATAGTATGGCTCTGCTTTACTGTATCCTACAGTCTGACTGTGGTCCTGACTGTAGCCTACAGACTGACACTGTTCCTCACTAGAGCCTACAGTCTGACACTAATCCTCAATAGACCCTACAGTCTGAATCTGGTTCTTACCTTAGCCTACAGTCTGACGTTGGTCCTCATTGTAGTCACAGTCTGACAATGGTCCCCACTTGAGCCTACAGTCTGACTCTGGTTCTTACTGTAGCCTACAATGACACAGGACCTCAATAGACTTTAAAGTCTGTCTCTTGACCTCACTGTAGCCCAAAGTCTGACACTGACCTCACTAGAGCCCATAGTATGGCTCTGCTTTACTGTATCCTACAGTCTGACTGTGGTCCTGACTGTAGCCTACAGACTGACACTGTTCCTCACTAGAGCCTACAGTCTGACACTAATCCTCAATAGACCCTACAGTCTGAATCTGGTTCTTACTGTAGTCTGCAGTCTGACTGTGGTCCTGACTGTAGCCCACGTATGAAACGGTCCTCACTGGAGCCTACAGTCTGAAACTGGGCCTTGCTTGAACCTACACTCTGACTCTGTTTCTTACTCTGGTCTACAGTCTGACTTTGGTCCTCAATGTAGCCTACAGACTGACACTGTTCCTAACTGGTAAGTCTAACTCTGTTCTTACTTAGCCTACAGTCTGACTTTGGTCCGCACTGTATCTTATAGTCTGACACTGTCCTCACTAGAGTTTACAGTTTAACTCTGTTTCTTACCTAGCCTACAGTCTGACTTGGTCCTTACTCTAGCATACAGTCTGACTCTTTGTCTTACTGTAGTCTACAGTCTGACTTTTCCTCACTGTAGACTACAGTCTGACAATGGTCCTTACTAGCCTACAGTCCGACACTTGTCCTCACAAGACCTTCCAGTCTGACTCTGTTTCTTACTGTAGCCTACAGTCTGACTTTGGTCCTGCAGTATCCTACAGTCTGACTCTGGTTGTCACTAGAGTCCAGTCTGACAGTGGTTCTCACTAGAGCCTACAGCCTGATCTTGGTTCCTCTAGCCTATAGTGTGTTTTGGTCCTCACGTTAGCCCTAGTCTGACCTCGTCCTCACTAGGGCCTACATTCTAACAGTGAATCTTAATGTAGCCTTCAGATTGAATTTTCTCCTCACTGTAGCCTACAGTCTGACTCAGATCCTCACTAGAGCCTACATTCTGACTCTGGTTGTTACTGTAGTCTACAGTTTGACTTTGTTCCACACTGTAGCCTACAGTCTGACACTGTCCTCACTAGAGTTTACAGTTTAACTCTGTTCTTACCTAGCCTACAGTCTGACTTGGTCCTTACTCTAGCATACAGTCTGACTCTTTGTCTTACTGTAGTCTACAGTCTGACCTTTTTTCCCCACTGTAGACTACAGTCTGACAATGGTCCTTACTAGCCTACAGTCCGACACTTGTCCTCACAAGACCTTCCAGTCTGACTCTGTTTCTCTAGCCTACAGTCTGACTTTGGTCCTCGCAGTATCCTACAGTCTGACTCTGGTGTCACTAGAGTCACAGTCTGACAGTGGTTCTCACTGAGCCTACAGCCTGATCTTGGTTCCTACTAGCCTATAGTGTGTTTTTGGGCCTCACGTTAGCCTAGTCTGACCCCCGTCCTCACTAGGGCCTACATTCTAACAGTGAATCTTAAGTAGCCTTCAGATTGAATTTTCTCCTCACTGTAGCCTACAGTCTGACTCAGATCCTCACTAGAGCTACATTCTGACTTGGTTGTTACTGTAGCTACAGTTTGACTTTGTTCCACACTGTAGCCTACAGTCTGACACTGGTCCTCAGTAGAGCTACATTTTGACTCTGGTTCTTACTGTAGCCTACAGTCTGGCTTTGGTCCTCAGTAGACTCTACGAGTGACATTGGTTGTCAGTAGAGCCTACGTCTGACTCTGGTTCTAACTGGAGCTTCTATCTGACATTGTTACTCACTGTAGTCTACATCTGAAACTGGTCCACTCTAGAGCCTACCGTCTGACATTGGTCATCATTAGAGACTACTGACTGACTCTGGTACTTACTGGTGACTTCATCCTGACATTGTTACTCACTGTAGACTCCAGTCTCACTATAGTCTTCACTGTAGCCGACATCAGACACTGGTCCTCACTAGATCCCACAGTCTGGCACTGGGCCTAGCTAGTACCTACAGTTTGACTCTGTTTCTTCCTGTGGCCTACAGTCTGACTTTGGTCCTCACTGTAGCTACAGTCTGACACTGTTCCTAACTAGAGCCTACAGTCTGACTCTGATTCTTACTATAGCCTACAGTCTGAATTTGGTCCTCATTGTAGTCTACGGTCTGACACTGGTCCTCACTAGAGTTTACAGTCTGACTCTGTTTCTTAATGTAGCCTACAGTCTGATTTGGTCCTCACTGTAGCCTACAGTCTTACTCTGGTTGTCACTAGACTCTAAGTCTTACAGAAGTCCTCACTAGAGCCTACAGTCTTACTCTGTTTCTTACTGTACCCTAGAGTCTGTTTTGGTCCTCACGATAGCCCATAGGCTGACACTGTCCTCACTAGAGCCTACATTCTAACTATGGTTCTAACTGTAGCCTACAGTTTGAATTTTGTCCTCACTGTAGCCTACAGTCTGACTCAGTGCTTACTGTAGCCTAGTCTGACTGTTCCACAGTAGCCTACAGTCTGACACTGGTCCTCATTAGAGCCTCATTATGACTCTGGTTCTTACTGTAGTGTACAGTCTACGTTGGTCCTCACTACAGCCGACAGTCAGACTTTGATCGTCAGTAGAGCCTACAATCTGACTCTGGTCCTTACTGAAGACTTCAATCTTACATTGTTATTCACTGTAGTCTACATCTGACTGGTCCACTAAAGCCTACAGTCTGACATTGGTCGTCATTAGAGCTACTGTCTGACTCTGGTACTAATGATGACTTCAATATGACATTGTCACTCACTGAAGACTACAGTCTGACTATGGGCTTCACTGTAGCCTACATCTGAAACTGGTCCTCACTGAGCCCAACGTCTGAGACTGGGCCTTGCTAGAACCTGTCAGACTCTGTTTCACTGTGGCCTACAGTCTGCTTTGGTCCTCACTGTAGCCTACAGACTGAGAGGTCCTCACTAGAGGCTACAGTTGACTCCTTTTCTTACTGTAGCCTACAGTGTGACTCGGTCCTAACTGGAACTTAGCCTGTGACTCTGGTCCTCACTAGTGCCTAGAGTCTGAGACTGGTTCTTACTGTACCCTACATTCTTACATTGTTATTCACTGTAGTCTACATCTGAAAATGGTCCACACTAGAGCCTACAGTCTGACATTGGTCGTCATTAGAGACTACTGTCTGACTCTGGTACTTAATGATGACTTCAATATGACATTGTCACTCACTGAAGACTACAGTCTGACTATGGGCTTCACTGTAGCCTACATCTGAAACTGGTCCTCACTAGAGCCCAACGTCTGAGACTGGGCCTTGCTAGAACCTACAGTCAGACTCTGTTTCTTACTGTGGCCTACAGTCTGGCTTTGGTCCTCACTGTAGCCTACAGACTGAGAGGTCCTCACTAGAGGCTACAGTATGACTCCTTTTCTTACTGTAGCCTACAGTGTGACTCCGGTCCTAACTGGAACTTAGCCTGTGACTCTGGTCCTCACTAGTGCCTAGAGTCTGAGACTGGTTCTTACTGTACCCTACATTCTGGCTTTGTTCCTCACTGTTTCCTAGAATCTGACAGTGGTCCTCACTAGAGCCTACAAGTCTGAGTCTGTTCTTACAGGAACCTACATCTGACTTTGGTCCTCACTGTAGCTTACAGACTGACACTGTTCCTAACTAGAGCCGACAGTCTAACTCTGATTCTTACTATAGTTTACAGTCTGATTTGGTCCTCACTGTAGCCTACTGTCTGACACTGGTCCTCTCTACAGCTTACAGTCTGGCTCTGGTTCTGAAGGTATCCTAGAGTCGTCATTTGTCCTCAATGTAGCCTACAATATGACACTGAAATTCACTAGAGCCTTCAGTCTGACTGTGTTTCTTAGTGTATTCTACAGTCATATTTTGTTCCTTACTGTAGACTACAGCCTGACACTGGGCTTCCCTAGAGCCTACAGTCTGACACTGGTTCTTCCTGTAGCCTTCAGTCTGACTTCTTCTTCCATGTAGCCTACAGTCTGACACTGGTCCTCACAAGAACCCAGTGTGACACTGGTCCTCACTAGAGCCTACAGTCTTAATCTGGTTCTTACTAGCCTACTGTATGACTCTATCCTCACTTAAGCCTACAGTATGACAATGGTCCACAGAGCCTACAGTTTGACACTGGTCCTAACTAGAGCCTACAGTCTGACTCTGGTTCTTAGTGCAGCCTATAGTCTGACTTTGGTCCCAGCCTACAGTCTGAGAGTGGTCCTCACTGAGCCTTCAGTCTTAATCTGGTTCTTACTGTAGCCTATTGACTATGTCCTCACTGAAGCCTACAGACTGACATTGTTCCTCACAGAGCCTACAGTCTGACACTGGTCCTAGCTAGAGCCTACAGTCTGAGACGGGTTCTTACTTGGCCTACAGTCTGAATTTGGTCCTCAGTGTAGACTACAGATTCACACTGGTCCATAATAGAGCCTAGAGTCTCAGTCTGGTTCTTACTGTAGACTACAGTCTGAATATTGTCCTCAGTGTAGCTTACAGCCTGATTTGGTTCTCACTGTAGCCTACAGTCTGACACTGGTCCTCACTACAGCTTACAGTCTGGCTCTGGATCTGAAGGTTGATCCTTCAGAGTCGTAATTTATTCCTCACTGTAGCCTACAGTCTGACACTGGTATTCACTAGAGCCTTCAGTCTGACTGTGTTTCTTAGTGTATTCTACAGTCATATTTTGTTCCTTACTGTAGACTACAGCCTGACACTGGGCTTCCCTAGAGCCTACAGTCTGACACTGGTTCTTCCTGTAGCCTTCAGTCTGACTTCTTCTTCCATGTAGCCTACAGTCTGACACTGGTCCTCACAAGAACCTCAGTGTGACACTGGTCCTCCTAGAGCCTACAGTCTTAATCTGGTTCTTACTGTAGCCTACTGTATGACTCTATCCTCACTTAAGCCTACAGTATGACAATGGTCCACACAAGAGCCTACAGTTTGACACTGGTCCTAACTAGAGCCTACAGTCTGACTCTGGTTCTTAGTGCAGCCTATAGTCTGACTTTGGTCCCACTAGCCTACAGTCTGAGAGTGGTCCTCACTAGAGCCTTCAGTCTTAATCTGGTTCTTACTGTAGCCTATTGACTATGTCCTCACTGAAGCCTACAGACTGACATTGTTCCTCACAAGAGCCTACAGTCTGACACTGGTCCTAGCTAGAGCCTACAGTCTGAGACGGGTTCTTACTTGGCCTACAGTCTGAATTTGGTCCTCAGTGTAGACTACAGATTCACACTGGTCCATAATAGAGCCTAGAGTCTCAGTCTGGTTCTTACTGTAGACTACAGTCTGAATATTGTCCTCAGTGTAGCTTACAGCCTGATTTAGGTTCTCACTGTAGCCTACAGTCTGACACTGGTCCTCACTACAGCTTACAGTCTGGCTCTGGATCTGAAGGTTGATCCTTCAGAGTCGTAATTTATTCCTCACTGTAGCCTACAGTCTGACACTGGTATTCACTAGAGCCTTCAGTCTGACTGTGTTTCCTAGTGTATTCTACAGTCCTATTTTGTTCCTTACGGCCTACAGTCTGACGATTGTCTTCACTGTAGCCTACATCTGACACTGGACCTCACTGAGCCCAGAGTCTGACACTGATCCTAGCTAGACTACAGTCTGACTCTGTTTCTTTCTGTGGCCTACAGTCTGACTTTGGTCCTCACTGTATTTTACAGACTGACACTGTTCCTCACTAGAGCCTACAGTCTAACTCTCATTCTTACTTTAGCCTAAAGTCTGACTTTGGTCCTCACTGTACCTATTATCTGACACTGGTCCTCACTAGAGTTAACAGTCTGACTCTGGTTCTTGCTTTATCTACAGTCTGACTCTGGTCCCACTGTACTCTACAGTCTGAGAAAAGTCCTCACTAGAGGCTACAGTCTCACTAGGGATCTTTCTGTAGGCTAAAGTCTGTCTTGGCCTCACTGGACTGACAAAACCCTAGTCAGACTGTAGGATTTAGTGAGGACAGTCAGACTGTAGGCTACAAAGAGTACCAAAGTCAGACTGTAGGCTCAGTAAGAAACAGAGTCAGACACTCTGGTGATGAGAGTCAGAATATGGCTCTAGTGAGGACCAGTGTCAGACTGTAGACTACAGTCTATAGTTCAGACTGCAGGCTCTAGTGAGGACCAGTGTTAGACAGAAGGCTATAGGAAGAACCAGAGTCGTACAGTAGGCTATAGTGAGCCAGTGTCAGAATGTAGCTCAATGAGGACCAACGTCAGACTGTAGGTTTCAGAAAGACCAAAGTCATACAGAAGTCTCTAGTGAGGACCAATGTCAGACTGTAGGCTAAGTGAGGACCAAAGTCTGACCTGAGGAACAGTAACAAGCAAATCAGACCGTAGCTCTAGTGAGGTCCAGTGTCAGACTGTAGCCCGTGAAGACCAATGTCAGAGTGTAGCTACAGTACAAACCAGAGTCAGACTGTCGACTCAAGTGAGGACCAGTGTCAGACTTGGCTACTGTGACCATAATCGACTGTAGGCTACCGTAAGACCAGATTAACCTGTAGGATCTGGTGAGAACCAGAATCAGACTGTAGCTCTAGTTTAGGGCAGTGTCAGACTGTAGGCTCTGTGAGGACCAGGGTCAGACTGTAGGCTACAGAGGTCAAATCAGACTGTAGGATACAGTCAGAACCAGATCATCTCTAGGCTCTAGTGAGGACCAGAGTCAGATGTAGGCTACAGTGAGGACCAGATTCAGACTGTAGGCTACACTGAGAACCAGAACAGACTGTAGGACTAGTGAGACAGGTTCAGACTGTAAGCTAGTTGAACCATTGTCAGACTTAGTCTCTAGTGAGGACCAGTGTCAGACTGTAGGCTACAGTAGAACCAGAGTCAACTTAGGATCTAGTGAGGACCAGTTCAGACTGTAGGCACATGAGGACCAGAATCAGACTGTAGGCTACAGTAAGAACCAGAGTCACAGTGTAGGCTCTAGTGAGGACTAGTTCAGACTTGGCTAAGGTAAGAACCAGTGTCAGACTGTAGGCTCTAGTGAGGACCAGTGTCAGACTGTAGCTACATGAGGTCCAAGTCAGACTGTAGGCTACAGTAAACCAGAGTCAGACTGTAGGCTCTAGTGAGCAAAGTCAGACTGAAGGCTCTCTAAAACCAGAGTCAGTCTGTAGGATCTTGGATGAGACTCAGAATGTAGCTTTGGTGAGGACCAGTGTCAACTGTAGGCTATGAGACCAGTCAGACTGTAGGATCTGAGGACCAAGCAACGTAGGCTCAGGAGACCAATCAGACTGTAGGATACAGTCAGAACCAGAGTCATTCTCTGGCTCTAGTAGGACAGAGTCAGATGTAGGCTACAGTGAGGACCAGATTCAGACTGTAGGCTACACTGAGAACCAGAGACAGTAGAGACTAGTGAGGACAGGTTCATACTGTAGCTGTTACGAACCATTGTCAGACTCTAGTCTCTAGTGAGGACCAGTGTCAGACTGTAGGCTACAGTAGAACCAGAGTCATACTTAGGATCTAGTGAGGACCAAGTTCAGACTGTAGGCAAAATGAGGACCAAAATCAGACTGTAGGCTACAGTAAGAACCAGAGTCAACTGTAGGGTCTAGTGAGGACTAGTTTCAGACTCTAGGCTAAGGTAAGAACCAGTGTCAGACTGTAGGCTCTAGTGAGGACAGTGTCAGACTGTATGCTCAATGAGGTCCAACGTCAGACTGTAGGCTCAGTAACCAGAGTCAGACTGTAGGCTCTAGTGAGCATAAGTGTCAGACTGAAGGCTCTTAAAACCAGAGTCAGTCTGTAGGATCTTCTGGATGAGACTCAGAATGTAGACTTTGGTGAGGACCAGTGTCAACTGTAGGCTATAGAGAACCCAGTCAGACTGTAGGATCTGTGAGGACCAGGGCCACAACGTAGGCTAAGGATGACCTAAATCAGACTGTAGGATACAGTCAGAACCAGAGTTTTCCTCTAGGCTCCATTAAGGACCAGAGTCAGACTTTAGTCTACAGTAAGAACCAGAGTCCCACTGTAGGCTCTAGTGAGGACCAGGTCAGACTGAAGGCTACAGAGGCCCAGAGTCAGACTGTAAATAGTAGAGGACCAAAGTCAGACTGTAGGCTCTCGTGAGGACCAGTGTCTGACTATAGGCTACAGTGAGGACAGAGTCAGACTGTAGGCTCATGAGGACCAGTGTCAGACTGTAGGCTACAGTGAGGACCACAGTCAGACTGTGGTCTCTAGTGAGGACCAGTCAGACTGTAGGCTACAGTTAAATGAGTTAGACTATAAATTCTAGTGAGGACCAAAGTCAGACTGTAGGCTAAAGTGAGGACCAGCATCAGACTATAAATTCTAGTGAGGACCAAAGTCAGACTGTAGGCTAGTAGAACCAGAATCACACTGGAGGCTAGAGAGGACCAGTGTCAGACTGTAGGCTATAATGAGGAAATCGTCAGACTGTAGTCTAAGGTAAGAACCAGTGTTAGACAGTAGGTTCTAGTCTGGACCAGTGTCAGACTGTAGGCTACAGTGAGGATGACAGTCAGACTGTAGGCTCTAGTGAGGACCAGGGTCAGACTCTAGGCTACAAAGAGGACCAAAATCACACTTTAGGATACAGTCAGAACCAGAGAAAGACTCTAGGTTCTAGTGAGGACCAGAGTCAGACTGTAGTCTAGAGTAAGAACCAGAGTCACACTGTAGACTCTAGTGAAGGCCAGAGTCAAACTGTAGGCTACAGTGAGAACAGAGTCAGATGTAGGTTCTAGTAAGGACCAGTGTCAGTCTATATATTCTAGTGAGGACCAGAGTCAGACTGTAGTCTACAGTACGAACCAGAGTCATACTTTAGGCTCTAGTGACGACCAGGGTCAGACTGTAGGCTACAGTGAAGACCAGTGTCAGACTGTAGGTTCAAGTGACGACCAGTGTCAGACTGTATGCCACAATGAGGTCCAATATCAGACTGTAGGCTACAGTCAGAACCAGAGTCTGACTATAAGCTCAAGTGAGGACCAGTGTCAGACTGTAGCTACACGAGAACCAATCAGACTGTAGAGACTAGTGAGGCCAGGTTCAGACTGTAAGCCAAGTTACGATCCATTGTCAGACTGTAGTCTCTAGTGAGGACCAGTGTCACACTGTAGGCTACAATGAGGACCAAAATCACACTTTAGGATACAGTCAGAACCAGAGTAAGTCTCTATGTTCTAGTGAGGACCAGAGTTAGACTGTGGGCTACAGTAAGAACCAGAGTCACACTGTAGGCTCTAGTGAGGACCAGTGTCAGACTGTAGGCTACAGTGAGACGAGAGTCAGATGTAGGTTCTAGTAAGGACCAGTGTCAGTCTATATATTCTAGTGAGGACCAGAGTCAGACTGTAGTCTACAGTACGAACCAGAGTCATACTTTAGGCTCTAGTGACGACCAGTGTCAGACTGTAGGCTACAGTAAGGACCAGTCAGACTGAAGGCTCAAGTGAGGACCAGTGTCAGACTGTATGCTACAATGAGGTCCAACGTCAGACTGTAGGCTACAGTAACAGCCAGAGTCAGACTCTAGGCTCTAGTGAGGACCAGTGTCAGACTGTAGCTACACGAGAACCAATCAGACTGTAGAGACTAGTGAGGCCAGGTTCAGACTGTAAGCCAAGTTACGACCATTGTCAGACTGTAGTCTCTAGTGAGGACCAGTGTCACACTGTAGGCTACAAAAACCAGAGTTTGACTTTAAGCTCTATTGAGGACCAGGGTCAAACTTTAGGCTAGAGTGAGGACGAGAATCAGACTGTAATTCTATTGAGGACCAAAGTCAGACTGTAGACTACAGTAAGGCCAGAGTCCGACTCTAAGCTCTAGTGAGGACCAGGGTCAGACTGTAGCTACAATGAGGTCCAACCTCAGACTGTAGTCTACAGTAACAGCCAGTGTCAGACTCTAGTCTAGTGAGGACCGAGACTTAGTCTACACTGAGAACCAGAGTTCACTCTAGGCTCTAGTGAGGACCAGTGTCAGATTTTAGGTACAGTGAGGCCAGAATCAGACTGTAAATTCTAGTGAGGACCTGTCAGACTCTAGGCTACATTAAGGACCAGAGTTAGACTGTAAATTCTAGTGGTTACCAAAGTCAGTTAGGCTAAGTGAGGACCAGCATCAGACTGTAAATTCTAGTGAGGACCAAAGTCAGACTGTACACTACAGTAGAGAACCAGAGTCAGACTCTAAGCTCTAGTGCGGACCAGTGTCAGACTGTAGGCTACATTAAGGACCAGAGTTACACTGTAATTCTAGTGAGGACCAAAGTCAGACTGTAAGCTCCAGTGAGGACCAGAGGGACTGTAATCTCTAGTGAGACCAAAGTCAGACTGTAGGCTACAGTAAGAAACAGTGTCAGACTCTAGTCTAGTGAGGACAAGTGTCAGACTCTAGGCTACAGAGAGGACAGAGTCAGCCTGTAGGCTCTAGTGACGACCAGTGTCATACTGTAGGATACAGTGAGGACCAGAGTCAGACTGTAGGCTAAAGTGAGGACCAGTGTCAGACTGTATGCTACAATGAGGTCCAACGTCAGACTGTAGGCTACAGTAACAACCAGAGTCAGACTCTAGGCTCTAGTGATGACAGTGTCAGACTGTAGGCTACAGTGAGGACCAGATTCAGACTGTAGAGACTAGTGAGGACTAGGTTCAGACTGTAGCCAAGTTACGAACCATTGTCAGACTGTAGTCCCTAGTGAGGACCTGTCACACTGTAGGCTACAGTAAAACCAGTGTTTGACGGTAAGCTCTATTGAGGACCAGGTCAGACTTTAGGCTACAGTGAGGACGAGAATCAGACTGTAAATTCTATTGAGGACCAGAGTCAGACTCTAGGCTATAGTGAGGACCAGTTCCACACTGTAAATTCTAGTGAGGACCAGGGTCAGACTGTAGGCTACAATGAGGACCAAAATCACACTGTAGGATAGTCAACCAGAGCAAATCAGGCTCTAGTGAGACAGTGTCAGACTGTAGGCTACAGTGAGGACCAGATTCAGACTGTAGAGACTAGTGAGGACTAGGTTCAGACTGTGCCTTACGAACCATTGTCAGACTGTAGTCCCTAGTGAGGACCTGTCACACTGTAGGCTACAGTAAAACCAGTGTTTGACGGGAAGCTCTATTGAGGACCAGGTCAGACTTTAGGCTACAGTGAGGACGAGAATCAGACTGTAAATTCTATGAGGACCAAAGTCAGACTGTAGGCTACAGTGAGGACAAGTCAGACTGTAAATCTAGTGAGGACCAGTCAGACTGTAGGCTACAATGAGGACCAAAATCACACTGTAGGATACAGTCAGAACCAGAGTCAGACTCTAGGTTCTAGTGAGGACCAGAGTCAGACTGTAGCTACACTGAGAACCAGAGTTACACTCTTTCTAGTGAGGACCAGTGTCAGACTTTAGGGTACAGTGAGGACCACCATCAGACTGTAACTCTAGTGAGGACCAAAGTCAGACTGTCACTAAATAAGAACCAGAGTCAGACCCAAGCTCTAGTGGGACCAGTGTCAGACTGTAGGCTACAGTAAGGACCAGAGTTAGACTGTAAATTCTAGTGAGGACCAGTCAGACTGTAGGCTACAGTGGACCAGAGTCAGACTGTAAATTCTAGTGAGGACCAAAGTCAGACTGTACAGTAAGAACCAAATCACTAATCTAGTGGGGCCAGTGTCAGACTGTAGGCTACAGTGGACCAGTCAGACTGTGGCTAGTGAGGACCGTCAGACTGTAGGCTACAGTAAGGACCAGAGTTAGACTGTAAATTCTAGTAGGACCAAAGTCAGACTGTAGGCTACAGTGGACCAGAGTCAGACTGTAAATTCTTAGTGAGGACCAAAGTCAGACTGTATACAGTAAGAACCAAATCAGACTTAACTCTAGTGGGACCAGTGTCAGACTGTAGGCTACAGTAAGACCCAAATCAGACTGTGTCTAGTGAGGACCGTCAGACTGTAGGCTACAGTCAGAACCAGTGTCAGACTGTAAAATCTAGTGAGGACGAGAGTCAGAATATAGGCTCTAGTGAGGACCAGTGTCAGACTGTAAATTCTATTGAGGACCAAAGTCAGACTGTAGGCGACAGTAAGAACCAGAGTCCCGACTGTAAGCTCTAGTGAGGACCACGTTCAAACTGTAGGCTACAATGAGGACCAAAATCACACTGTAGTATACAGTCAGAACCAGAGTCAGAATCTAGGTTCCAGTTAGAACCAGAGTCAGACTGTAGGCTACAGTAAGAACCAGAGTCAGACATTAGGCTCAAGTGAGGACCAGAGTAAAACTGTAGTCTAGTAAGAACCAGAATCACACTGTAGGCTAGAGAGGACCAGTGTCAGACTGTAGGCTACAGTAAGGACCAGAATCAACTGTAGGCTCTAGTGAGGACCAGTGTCAGACTGTAGGCTATAATGAGGAAAAGTCAGACTGTAGTCTAAGGGAAGAACCAGTGTCAGACACTAGGCTCTAGTGGACCAGTGTCAGACTGTAGGCAACAGTGAGAGGTCAGACTGTAAGGGTCTAGTGAGGACAGTGTCAGACTGTAAGTTCTAGTGAGGACCAAAGTGAGACTTAGGCTACCGTAAGAACCAGAGTCAATGTATGCTCTAGTGAGGACCAGGTCAGACTGTAAGCTTCAACAAGGACCAAAATCACACTGTAGGATACAGTCAGAACCAGAGTCAGACTCTAGACTCTAGTGAGGACAAAAGTCAGACTGTACTCTACAGTAAGAACCAAGGTCACACTCTAGGCTCTAGTGAGGACCAGTGTCAGACCGTGGGCTACAGTGAGGACAAGCATCAGACTGTAAATTTTAGTGAGGATCAAAGGCAGACTGTAGGCTACAGTAAGAACCAAAGTCAGACTGTAAGCTCTAGTGGGACCAGTGTCAGACTGTAGGCTACAGTAAAGGGGCCCGAGTCAGACTGTAAATTCTAGTGAGGACCAAAGTCAGACTGTAGGCTACAGTGAGGACAAGCATCAGACTGTAAATTCTAGTGAGGTCCAAAGTCCGACTGTAGGCTACAATGAGGACCAAAAGCACAAGATACAGTCAGGACCAGAGTCAGACTGTAGGCTAGAGTAAGAAAAAGAGTCAGACATTAGGCTCAAGTGAGGACCAGAGTAAGACTGTAGTCTACAGTAAGAACCAGAATCACACTGTAGGCAATAGAGAGGACCAGTGTCAGACTGTAGGCTACAGTAAGGACCAGAATCATACTGAGGCTCTAGTGAGGACCAGTGTCAGACTGTAGGCTACAGTAAGGACCAGAGTTAGACTGTAATCTAGTGAGGACCCGGGCAGACTGAAGGCTACAGTGAGGACCAGCATCAGACTGTAAATTCTAGTGAGGACCAAAGTCAGACTGTAGGCTAAGTAAGGGCCAGAGTCCGACTTAAGATCTAGTGAGGACCAGGGTCAGACTGTATGCTTTAACAAGGACCAAAATCACACTGTAGGATACAGTCAGAACCAGAGTCAGACTCTAGGTTCTAGTGAGGACCAGAGTCAGACTGTAGTCTACACTGAGAACCAGAATTACACTCTAGGCTCTAGTGAGGAACCAGTGTCAAAGAAACTTTAAGGTACAGTTGAGGGGGCCAGG
>JAIOJX010000018.1:6735079-6751067 GCA_022376925.1 Tragulus kanchil
CCAAAATCAGACTGTAGGCTACAGTAAGAACCAGAGTCATACTGTAGGGTCTAGTGAGGACTAGTTTCAGACTCTAGGCTAAGGTAAGAACCAGTGTCAGACTGTAGGCTCTAGTGAAGAACAGTGGCAGACTGTAGGATACAAGGAGGGCCAAGGTCAGACTGTAGGCTACAGTAACAACCAGAGTCAGACTATAGGCTCTAGTGAGGATAATGTCAGACTGAAGGCTCTCTTAAAACCAGAGTCAGTCTGTAGGATCTTCTGGATGAGACTCAGAATGTAGACTTTGGTGAGGACCAGTGTCATACTGTAGGCTATATGAAGAACCCAGTCAGACTGTAGGATCTCTGAGGACCAGGGCCACAACGTAGGCTACAAGGATGACCTAAATCAGACTGTAGGATACAGTCAGAACCAGAGTTTTCCTCTAGGTTCCCGTGCGGAGCAGAGTCAGAATGTAGTCTACAGTAAGAACCAGAGTCACACTGTAGGCTCTAGTGAGGACCAGTGTCAGACTGTACGATACAGTGAGGACCAGAGTCAGACTGTAAATACTAGTGAGGACCCAAATCAGACTTTAGGGTCTAGTGAGGACCAGTGTCTGACTACAGGCTACAGTGAGGACGAGTGTCAGACTGTAAGCTCTAGTAAGGACCAGGGTCAGACTGTAGGCTACAGTGAGGACGAGAGTCCGACTGTAAGCTCTAGTAAGGACCTGGGTCAGACTGTAGGCTACAATGAGGACCAAAACCACACTGTAGGATACAGTCAGAACCAGAGAAAGACTCTAGGTTCTAGTGAGGACCTGAGTCAGACTCTAGGCTACACTGAGAACCAGAGTTACACACTAGGCTCTGGTGATGACTCGTGTCAGACTTTAGGGAATAGTGAGGACCAGCATCAGACTGTAAATTCTAATGAGGACCAAAGGCAGACTGAACACTACAGTAAGAACCAGAGTCAGACTCTAAGTTCTAGTGCGGACCAGTGTCAGACTGTAGGCTACAGTGAGGACCACGGTCAGACTGTGGTCTCTAGTGAGGACCAGTCAGACTGTAGGCTACAGTTAAAATCAGAGTTAGACTGTAAATTCTAGTGAGGACCAAATTCAGACTGTAGGCTACAGTGAGGACCAGCATCAGACTGTAAATACTAGTGGGGACCAAACCCAACTGTAGGCTACAGTAAGAACCAGAATCACACTGGAGGCCATAGAGAGGACCAGTGTCAGAATGTAGGCTATAATGAGGAAAACGTCAGACTGTAGTCTAAGGTAAGAACTAGTGTTAGACAGTAGGTTCTAGTGTGGACCAGTGTCAGACTGTAGGCTACAGTGAGGATGACAGTCAGACTGTAAGCTCTAGTGAGGACGAGTATCAGAATGTAGGTTACAATGTGGACCAAAATCACACTGTAGGATACACACGACCAGAGAAATACTCTAGGTTCTAGTGAGGAAAAGAGTCGGACTGTAGGCTGCAGTAAGAACCAGAGTCACACTGTAGGCTCTGGTGAGGACCAGTGTCAGACTGTAGACTACAGTGAGGACCAGAGTCAGACTGTAAATTCTAGTGAGGCCAAAGTCAGTCTATATATTCAAGTGAGGACCAGAGTCAGACTGTAGTCTACAGTACGAACCAGAGTCATACTGTAGGCTCTAGTGACGACCAGTGTCAGACTTTAGGCGACAGTAAGAACCGGAGTCAGACTGAAGGCTCAAGTGAGGACCAGTGTCAGACTGTATGCTACAATGAGGTCCAACGTCAGACTGTAGGCTACAGTCAGAATCAGAGTAAGTCTCTATGTTCTAGTGAGGACCAGAGTAAGACTGTAGGCTACAATAAGAATCAGAGTCACACTGTAGGCTCTAGTGAGGACCAGTGAGAGACTGTAAGGTACAGTGAGGACGAGAGTCAGACTGTAGGATCTAGTGAGGACCAGTGTCAGTCTATATATTCAAGTGAGGACCAGAGTCAGACTGTAGTCTACAGTACGAACCAGAGTCATACTGTAGGCTCTAGTGACGACCAGTGTCAGACTTTAGGCGACAGTAAGAACCGGAGTCAGACTGAAGGCTCAAGTGAGGACCAGCATCAGACTGTATGCTACAATGAGGTCCAACGTCAGACTGTAGGCTACAGTAACAGCCAGAGTCAGACTCTAGGCTCTACTGAGGACCAGTGTCAGACTGTAGACTACACTGAGAACCTGAATCAGACTGTAGAGACTAGTGAGGACTAGGTTCAGACTGTAAGCCAAGTTACGATCCATTGTCAGACTGTAGTCATTAGTAAGGACCGGTTTCACACTCTAGGCTACAGTAAAACCAGAGTTTGACGGTAAGCTCTATTGAGGATCAGGTCAAAATTTAGGCTACAGTGAGGACGAGAATCAGACTGTAAATTCTATTGAGGACCAAAGTCAGACTGTAGGCTACAGTAAAAGCCAGAGTCTGACTGTAAGCTCTAGTGAGGACCAGGGTCAGAGTGTATGCTTCAACAAGGACCAAAATCACACTGTAGGATACAGTCAGAACCAGAGTCAGACTCTAGCTTCTAGTGAGGACCAGAGTCAGACTGTAGTCTACACTGAGAACCAGAGTTACACTCTAGGCTCTAGTGAGGACCAGGGTCAGACTGAATGGTACAGTGAGGACCAGAGTCAGACTGTAAATTCTAGTGAGGACGATAGTCAGACTGTAGGCTCTAGTAAGGACCAGTGTCAGTCTATATATTCTAGTGAGGACGATAGTCAGACTGTAGGCTCTAGTGACGACCAGTGTCAGTCTATATATTCAATTGAGGAACCCGAGTCAGACTGTAGTCTACAGTACAAACCAGAGTCATACTGTAGGCTCTAGTGACGACCAGTGTCAGACTGTAGGCTACAGTGAGGATGACAGTCAGACTTTAGGCTCTAGTGAGGACCAGGGTCAGACTGCATGCTTCAAAAGTACCAAAATCACACTGTAGGATACAGTCAGAACCAGAGTCAGACTCTAGGTTCTAGTGAGGACCAGAGTCAGACTGTAGTCTACACTGAGAACCAGATTACACTCTAGGCTCTAGTGAGGACCAGGGTCAGACTGAATGGTACAGTGAGGACCAGAGTCAGACTGTAAATTCTAGTGAGGACGATAGTCAGACTGTAGGCTCTAGTAAGGACCAGTGTCAGTCTATATATTCTAGTGAGGACGATAGTCAGACTGTAGGCTCTAGTGACGACCAGTGTCAGTCTATATATTCAATTGAGGAACAGAGTCAGACTGTTGTCTACAGTACAAACCAGAGTCATACTGTAGGCTCTAGTGACGACCAGTGTCAGACTGTAGGCTACAGTGAGGATGACAGTCAGACTTTAGGCTCTAGTGAGGACCAGGGTCAGACTGCATGCTTCAAAAGTACCAAAATCACACTGTAGGATACAGTCAGAACCAGAGTCAGACTCTAGGTTCTAGTGAGGACCAGAGTCAGACTGTAGTCTACACTGAGAACCAGACTTACAATCTAGGCTCTAGTGAGGACTAGTGTCAGACTTTAGGGTACAGTGAGGACCAGCATCAGACTGTAAATTATAGTGAGGACCAAAGTCAGACTGGACACTACAGTAAGTACCAGAATCAGACTCTAAGCCCTAGTGCGGACCAGTGTCAGACTGTAGGCTACAGTAAGGACCAGAGTTAGTCTGGAAATTCTAGTGAGGAACCAACGTCAGACTGTAAGCTACAGTGAGGACCAGAGTGAGACTGCAAACTCTAGTGAGGACCAAAGTCAGACTGTAGGCTACAGTAAGAAACAGAGTCAGACTCTAGTCTCTAGTGAGGACCAGTGTCAGACTCTAGGCTACTGGTAGGACAAGAGTGTGACTGTAAGCTCTAGTGAGTATCAGTGTCAGACTGTAGGCTACAGTGAGGACCAGTGTCAGACTGTAGGCTACAGTGTGGATCAGTGTCAGACTGTATGCTACAATGAGGTCCAATGTCAGACTGTAGGCTACAGTAAAACCAGAGTCAGACTCTAGGCTCTAGTAAAGCCAGTGTCAGACTCTAGGCTACAGTGAGGACCAGATTCAGACTGTAGAGACTAGTGAGGACTAGGTTCAGACTGTAACCAAGTTACGAACCTTTGTCAGACTGTAGTCTCTAGTGAGGCCTGATGTCACACTGTAGTCTACAGTAAAACCAGAGTTTGACGGTAAGCTTTATTGAGGAACAGGTCAAACTTTAGGCTAGAGTGAAGACGAGAATCAGACTGTAAATTCTATTGAGGACCAAAGTCAGACTGTAGGCTACAGTGAGGACCGTAGTCAGACTCTAGGCTCAAGTGAGGACCAGTGTCAGACTGTATGCTACAATGAGGTCCAACGTCAGACTGTAGGCTACAGTAAAAAACCCGAGTCAGACTCTAGGCTCTAGTAAAGCCAGTGTCAGACTCTAGGCTACAGTGAGGACCAGATTCAGACTGTAGAGACTAGTGAGGACTAGGTTCAGACTGTAATCCAAGTTACGAACCTTTGTCAGACTGTAGTCTCTAGTGAGGCCTGATGTCACACTGTAGTCTACAGTAAAACCAGAGTTTGACGGTAAGCTTTATTGAGGAACAGGTCAAACTTTAGGCTAGAGTGAAGACGAGAATCAGACTGTAAATTCTATTGAGGACCAAAGTCAGACGGTAGGCTACAGTAAGAACAAGAGTCAGACTGTAAGATCTAGTGAGGACCAGGGTCAGACTGTATGCTTCAACAAGGACCAAATCACACTGTAGGATACAGTCAGAACCTGAGTCAGACTCTAGGTCTAGTAAGGACCCGAGTCAGACTGTAGTCTACACTGAGAACCAGACTTACCCTCTAGGCTCTAGTGAGGACTAGTGTCAGACTTTAGGGTACAGTGAGGACCAGCATCAGACTGTAAATTCTAGTGAGGACCAAAGTCAGACTGTACAGTACAGTAAGAACGAGAGTCAGACTCTAAGCTCTAGTGCGGACCAGTGTCAGACTGTAGGCTACAGTGAGGACCACAGTCAGACTGTGGTCTCTAGTGAGGACCGGTCAGACTGTAGGCTACAGTAAGGACCAGTGTCAGAGTGTAAATTCTAGTGCGGACCAAAGTCAGACTCTAGGCTACAGTAAGAACCAGAGTCAGACTGTAGGATCTCGTGAGGACCAGGGTCAGACTGTAGGAAACAATGAGGACCAAAATCACACTGTAGGCTACAGTAAGAACCAGAGTCAGACTCTAGGTTCTAGTGAGGACCAGAGTCAGACAATAGGCTACAGTAAGAACCAGAGTCAGACATTAGGCTCAAGTGAGGACCATTGTAAGTCTGTGTTCTACTGTAAGAACCAGAATCACACTGTAGGCAATAGAGAGGACCAGTTTCAGACTGTAGTCTAAGGTAAGAACTAGTGTCAGACAGTAGGCTCTAGTGTGGACCAGTGTCAGACGTAGGCTACAGTAAGGATGACAGTCAGACTGTAGGCTCTAGTGAGGACCAGGGTCAGACTGTAGGCTACAATGAGGACCAAAATCACACTGTAGGATACAGTCAGAATCACAGTATGTCTCTATGTTCTAGTGAGGACCAGAGTTAGACTGTAGGCTACAGTAAGAAACAGAGTCACACTGTAGGCTCTAGTGAGGACCAGTGTCAGACTGTAGGCTACATTTCGGACAGAGTCAGACTGTAAATTTTAGTGAGGACCAAAGGCAGACTGTAGGCTACAGTAAGAACCTGAGTCACACTGTAGGATCTAGTGAGGACCAGGGTCATACTCTAGGCTACAGTCAGAAACAGAGGTAGACTGTAAATTCTAGTGAGGACAAAATTCAGAATGTAGGCTACAGTAAGACCCTGAGTCACACTGTAGGCTCTAGTGAGGATCAGGGTCAGAATGTAGGCTACAATGAGGACCAAAATCACACTGTAGGATACAGTCAGAACCAGAGTCAGACTCTAGGTTCTAGTGAGGACCAGAGTCAGACAATAGGCTACAGTAAGAACCAGAGTCAGACATTAGGCTCAAGTGAGGACCATTGTAAGTCTGTGTTCTACTGTAAGAACCAGAATCACACTGTAGGCAATAGAGAGGACCAGTTTCAGACTGTAGTCTAAGGTAAGAACTAGTGTCAGACAGTAGGCTCTAGTGTGGACCAGTGTCAGATCGTAGGCTACAGTAAGGATGACAGTCAGACTGTAGGCTCTAGTGAGGACCAGGGTCAGATTCTAGGCAACAATGAGGACCAAAATCACACTGTAGGACACATTCAGAACCAGAGTCAGACTCTAGGTTCTAGTGAGGACCAGAGTCAGACTGTACGCTTCAGTAAGAATCAGAGTCACACTGTAGGCTCTAGTGAGGAACAGTGTCAGACTGTAGGCTACAGCGAGGACAAGAGTCAGACTGTAAATACTAGTGAGGATGAAAGTCAGACTGTAGGCTACAGTAAGAACCTGAGTCACACTGTAGGATCTAGTGAGGACCAGGGTCATACTCTAGGCTACAGTCAGAAACAGAGGTAGACTGTAAATTCTAGTGAGGACAAAATTCAGAATGTAGGCTACAGTAAGACCCTGAGTCACACTGTAGGCTCTAGTGAGGATCAGGGTCAGAATGTAGGCTACAATGAGGACCAAAATCACACTGTAGGATACAGTCAGAACCAGAGTCAGACTCTAGGTTCTAGTGAGGACCAGAGTCAGACTTAGGCTACAGTAAGAACAAGAGTCAGACATTAGGCTCAAGTGAGGACCAGAGTAAGACTGTAGTTACAGTAAGAATCAGAATCACACTGTAGGCAATCGAGAGGACCAGTGTCAGACTGTAGTCTACAGTAAGGACCAGAATCATACTGTAGGCTCTAGTGAGGACCAGTGTCAGACTGTAGGCTATAATGACGAAAACGACAGACTGTAGTCTAAGGTAAGAACTAGTGTCAGACAGTGGACCTAGTGAGGACCAGTGTCAGACTTTAGGCTACAGTGAGGATGACAGTCAGACTGTAGGCTCTAGTGAGGACCAGGGTCAGACTGTAGTCTACACTGAGAACCAGAGTTACACTCTGGCTCTAGTGTGGACTAATGTCAAACTTTAGGTACAGTGAGGACAAGCATCAGACTGTAAATTTAGTGAGGACCAAAGTCAGACCGTACACTACAGTAAGAATCAGAGTCAGACTCTAAGCTCCAGTGCGGACCAGTGTCAGACTGTAGGCTACAGTGAGGACCAGAGTCAGACTGTAAATTCTAGTGAGGACCTGTCAGACTTTAGGCTACAGTAAGGACCAGAGTTAGACTTTAAATTCTAGTGGTTACCAAAGTCAGTTGGGAGGCTAAAGTGAGAACCAGAATCAGACTGTAAATTCTAGTGAGGACCAAAGTCAGATTGTACACTACAGTAAGAACCAGAGTCAGACTCTAAGCTCTAGTACGGACCAGTGTCAGACTGTAGGCTACATTAAGGACCAGAGTTAGACTGGTAATACTAGTGAGGACCAAAGTCAGACTCTAAGCTACAGTGAGGACCAGACTGGGACTGTAAACTCTAGTGAGGACCAAAGTCAGACTGTAGGCTACAGTAAGAAACAGTGTCAGACTCTATTCTCTAGTGAGGACCAGTGTCAGACTCTAGGCTACAGTGAGGACCAGAGTCAGCCTGTAGGCTGTAGTGATGACCTGTCAGACTTTAGGCTACAGTAAGGACCAGAGTTAGACTTTAAATTCTAGTGGTTACCAAAGTCAGTTGGGAGGCTAAAGTGAGAACCAGAATCAGACTGTAAATTCTAGTGAGGACCAAAGTCAGATTGTACACTACAGTAAGAACCAGAGTCAGACTCTAAGCTCTAGTACGGACCAGTGTCAGACTGTAGGCTACATTAAGGACCAGAGTTAGACTGGTAATACTAGTGAGGACCAAAGTCAGACTCTAAGCTACAGTGAGGACCAGACTGGGACTGTAAACTCTAGTGAGGACCAAAGTCAGACTGTAGGCTACAGTAAGAAACAGTGTCAGACTCTATTCTCTAGTGAGGACCAGTGTCAGACTCTAGGCTACAGTGAGGACCAGAGTCAGCCTGTAGGCTGTAGTGATGACCAGTGTCAGACTTTAGGCTACAGTGAGGACCGGAGTCAGACTGTAGGTTCAAGTGAGGACCAGTGTCAGACTGTATGCTCCAATGAGGTCCAACGTCAGACTGTAGGCTACAGTAACAACCAGAGTCAGACTCTAGGCTCTAGTAAAGCCCAGTGTCAGACTCTAGGCTACAGTGAGGACCAGATTCAGACTGTAGCCTACACTGAGAACCAGAATCAGACTGTAGAGACTATTGAGGACAAGGTTCAGACTGTAAGCCAATTTACGAACCATTGTCAGAATGTAGCCTCTAGTGACGACCGTGTCAAACTGTAGGCTACAGTAAAACCAGAGTTTGACGGTAAGCTCTATTGAGGACCAGGACAAACTTTAGGCTACAGTGAGGACGAGAATCAGACTGTAAATTCTATTGAGGACCAAAGTCAGACTGTAGGCTACAGTAAGGGCCAGAGTCTGACTGTAAGTTCTAGTGAGGACCAGGGTCAGACTGTATGCTTCAACAAGGACCAAAATCACACTGTAGGATACAGTCAGAACCAGAGTCAGACTCTAGGTTCTAGTGAGGACCCAAGTCAGACTTTAGTCTACACTGAGAACCAGAGTTATACTCTAGGCTCTAGTGAGGACTAGTGTCAGACTTTATGGTACAGTGAGGACCAGCATCAGCCTGTAAATTCTAGTGAGGACCAAAGTCAGACTGTACACTACAGTAAGAACCAGAGTCAGACTCTAAGCTCTAGTGCGGACCAGTGTCAGACTGTAGGCTACAGTGAGAACCACAGTCAGACTGTGGTCTCTAGTGAGGACCAGTCAGACTGTAGGCTACAGTAAGGACCAGAGTTAGACTGTAAATTCTAGTGATTACCAAAGTTAGACTGTAGACTACAGAGAGGACTAGTGTCAGAGTGTAAATTCCAGTGAGGGCCAAAGTCAGACTCTAGGCTACAGTAAGAATCAGAGTCGACTGTAAGATCTAGTGAGGACCAGGGTCAGAGTGTAGGAAACAATGAGGACCAAAATCACACTGTAGGACACAGTCAGAACCAGAGTCAGACTCTAGGTTCTAGTGAGGACCAGAGTCAGACAATAGGCTACAGTAAGAACCAGAGTCAGACATTAGGCTCAAGTGAGGACCAGAGTAAGTCTGTGTTCTACTGTAAGAACCAGAATCACACTGTAGGCAATGAGAGGACCAGTTTCAGACTGTAGTCTAAGGTAAGAACTAGTGTCAGACAGTAGGCTCTAGTGTGGACCAGTGTCAGATCGTAGGCTACAGTAAGGATGACAGTAAGACTGTAGGCTCTAGTGAGGACCAGGGTCAGACTGTAGGCTACAATGAGGACCAAAATCACACTGTAGGATACAGTCAGAATCACAGTATGTCTCTATGTTCTAGTGAGGACCAGAGTTAGACTGTAGGCTACAGTAAGAAACAGAGTCACACTGTAGGCTCTAATGAGGACCAGTGTCAGACTGTAGGCTACATTTCGGAGCAGAGTCAGACTGTAAATTTTAGTGAGGACCAAAGGCAGACTGTAGGCTACAGTAAGAACCTGAGTCACACTGTAGGATCTAGTGAGGACCAGGGTCATACTCTAGGCTACAGTCAGAAACAGAGGTAGACTGTAAATTCTAGTGAGGACAAAATTCAGACTGTAGGCTAAGGTAAGAACCAGTGTCAGACTGTAGGCTCTAGTGAGGACAGGGTCAGACTGTAGGCTACAATGAGGACCAAAATCACACTCTAGGATAGAGTCAGAACCACAGTCAGACTCTAGGTTCTAGTGAGGACCAGAGTCAGACTGTAGTCTACACTGAGAACCAGACTCAGACATTAGGCTCAAGTGAGGACCAGAGTAAGTCTGTGTTCTACTGTAAGAACCAGAATCACACTGTAGGCAATGAGAGGACCAGTTTCAGACTGTAGTCTAAGTGAGAACTAGTGTCAGACAGTAGGCTCTAGTGTGGACCAGTGTCAGATCGTAGGCTACAGTAAGGATGACAGTCAGACTGTAGGTTCTAGTGAGGACCACGTTCATACTGTAGGCTACAATGAGGACCAAAATCACACTGTAGTATACAGTCAGAATCACAGTATGTCTCTAGGTTCTAGTGAGGACCAGAGTCAGACTGTAGGCTTCAGTAACAATCAGAGTCACACTCTAGGCTCTACTGAGGAACAGTTTCAGACTGTAGGCTACAGCGAGGACAAGAGTCAGACTGTAAATTTTAGTGAGGACCAAAGTCAGACTGTAGGCTACAGTAAGAACCTGAGTCACACTGTAGGATCTAGTGAGGACCAGGGTCATACTCTAGGCTACAGTCAGAAACAGAGGTCAGACTGTAAATTCTAGTGAGGACAAAATTCAGAATGTAGGCTACAGTAAGACCCTGAGTCACACTGTAGGCTCTAGTGAGGACCAGGTTCAGATTGTAGGCTACAATGAGGACCAAAATCACACTGTAGTATACAGTCAGAACCAGAGTCAGACCCTAGGTTCCAGTTAGAACCAGAGTCAGACTGTAGGCTTCAGTAAAAACCAGAGTAACACTCTAGGCTCTAGTGAGGACCAGTGTCAGACTTTAGGGTACAGTGAGGACCAGCAGCACACTGTAAATTATAGTGAGGACCAAAGTCAGACTGGACACTACAGTAAGTACCAGAATCAGACTCTAAACCCTAGTGCGGACCAGTGTCAGACTGTAGGCTACAGTAAGGACCAGAGTTAGTCTGGAAATTCTAGTGAGAACCAACGTCAGACTGTAAGCTACAGTGAGGAACAGTGTCAGACTGCAAATTCTAGTGAGGACCAAAGTCAGACTGTAGGCTACAGTAAGAAACAGAGTCAGACTCTAGGCTCTAGTGAGGACCAGTGTCAGACTGTAAACTACAGTGAGGATAAGAGTCAGACTATAGGCTCTAGTGAGGACCAGTTTCAGACTGTAGACTATAGTGAGGACCTCAGTCAGAGTATAGGCTCAAGTGAGGACCAGTGTCAGACTGTATGCTACAATGAGGTCCAACGTCAGACTGTAGGCTACAGTAAAACCAGAGTCAGACTCTGGGCTCTAGTAAAGCCCAGTGTCAGACTCTAGGCTACAGTGAGGACCAGATTCAGACTGTAGAGACTAGTGAGGACTAGGTTCAGACTGTAATCCAAGTTACGAACCTTTGTCAGACTGTAGTCTCTAGTGAGGCCTGATGTCACACTGTAGTCTACAGTAAAACCAGAGTTTGACGGTAAGCTTTATTGAGGAACAGGTCAAACTTTAGGCTAGAGTGAAGACGAGAATCAGACTGTAAATTCTAGTGAGGACAAAAGTCAGACTGTAGGCTACATTAAGAACCAGAGTCAGACTCTAGTCTCTAGTGAGGACCAGTGTCAGACTCTAGGCTACAGTGATGACGAGATTCAGACTGTAGGCTCTAGTGAGGACCAGT
This sequence comes from Tragulus kanchil, assembly GCA_022376925.1. NCBI lineage: Eukaryota > Metazoa > Chordata > Mammalia > Artiodactyla > Tragulidae > Tragulus > Tragulus kanchil. Next base: position 6,746,613 of record JAIOJX010000018.1, read on the forward strand.
ATCAGACTGTAAGCTACAGTGAGAGCCAGAGTCAGGCTCTAGGCTCAAGTGAGGACCAGTGTCAGACTGTATGCTACAATTAGGTCCAATGTCAGACTGTAGGCGACAGTAAAACCAGAGTCAGACTCTAGGGGTCTAGTAAAGCCCAGTGTCAGACTCTAGGCTACAGTGAGGACCAGATTCAGACTGTAGAGACTAGTGAGGACTAGGTTCAGACTGTAATCCAAGTTACGAACCTTTGTCAGACTGTAGTCTCTAGTGAGGCCTGATGTCACACTGTAGTCTACAGTAAAACCAGAGTTTGACGGTAAGCTTTATTGAGGAACAGGTCAAACTTTAGGCTAGAGTGAAGACGAGAATCAGAGTGTAAATTCCAGTGAGGTCCAAAGTCAGACTCTAGGCTACAGTAAGAATCAGAGTCGACTGTAAGATCTAGTGAGGACCAGGGTCAGACTGTATGCTTCAACAAGGACCAAATCACACTGTAGGATACAGTCAGAACCTGAGTCAGACTCTAGGTCTAGTAAGGACCAGAGTCGGACTGTAGTCTACACTGAGAACCAGACTTACCCTCTAGGCTCTAGTGAGGACTAGTGTCAGACTTTAGGGTACAGTGAGGACCAGCATCAGACTGTAAATTCTAGTGAGGACCAAAGTCAGACTGTACAGTACAGTAAGAACCAGAGTCAGACTCTAAGCTCTAGTGCGGACCAGTGTCAGACTGTAGGCTACAGTGAGGACCACAGTCAGACTGTGGTCTCTAGTGAGGACCGGTCAGACTGTAGGCTACAGTAAGGACCAGTGTCAGAGTGTAAATTCCAGTGAGGTCCAAAGTCAGACTCTAGGCTACAGTAAGAATCAGAGTCGACTGTAAGATCTAGTGAGGACCAGGGTCAGAGTGTAGGAAACAATGAGGACCAAAATCACACTGTAGGACACATTCAGAACCAGAGACTGACTCTGGGTTCTAGTGAGGACCAGAGTCAGACAATAGGCTACAGTAAGAACCAGAGTCAGACATTAGGCTCAAGTGAGGACCATTGTAAGTCTGTGTTCTACTGTAAGAACCAGAATCACACTGTAGGCAATGAGAGGACCAGTTTCAGACTGTAGTCTAAGGTAAGAACTAGTGTCAGACAGTAGGCTCTAGTGTGGACCAGTGTCAGATCGTAGGCTACAGTAAGGATGACAGTCAGACTGTAGGCTCTAGTGAGGACCAGGGTCAGACTGTAGGCTACAATGAGGACCAAAATCACACTGTAGGATACAGTCAGAACCTCAGTCAGACTCTAGGTTCTAGTGAGGACCAGAGTCAGACAATAGGCTACAGTAAGAACCAGAGTCAGACATTAGGCTCAAGTGAGGACCATTGTAAGTCTGTGTTCTACTGTAAGAACCAGAATCACACTGTAGGCAATGAGAGGACCAGTTTCAGACTGTAGTCTAAGGTAAGAACTAGTGTCAGACAGTAGGCTCTAGTGTGGACCAGTGTCAGATCGTAGGCTACAGTAAGGATGACAGTCAGACTGTAGGCTCTAGTGAGGACCAGGGTCAGACTGTAGGCTACAATGAGGACCAAAATCACACTGTAGGATACAGTCAGAATCACAGTATGTCTCTATGTTCTAGTGAGGACCAGAGTTAGACTGTAGGCTACAGTAAGAAACAGAGTCACACTGTAGGCTCTAGTGAGGACCAGTGTCAGACTGTAGGCTACATTTCGGACAGAGTCAGACTGTAAATTTTAGTGAGGACCAAAGGCAGACTGTAGGCTACAGTAAGAACCTGAGTCACACTGTAGGATCTAGTGAGGACCAGGGTCATACTCTAGGCTACAGTCAGAAACAGAGGTAGACTGTAAATTCTAGTGAGGACAAAATTCAGAATGTAGGCTACAGTAAGACCCTGAGTCACACTGTAGGCTCTAGTGAGGATCAGGGTCAGAATGTAGGCTACAATGAGGACCAAAATCACACTGTAGGATACAGTCAGAACCAGAGTCAGACTCTAGGTTCTAGTGAGGACCAGAGTCAGACTATAGGCTACAGTAAGAACAAGAGTCAGACATTAGGCTCAAGTGAGGACCAGAGTAAGACTGTAGTATACAGTAAGAATCAGAATCACACTGTAGGCAATCGAGAGGACGAGTGTCAGACTGTAGTCTACAGTAAGGACCAGAATCATACTGTAGGCTCTAGTGAGGACCAGTGTCAGACTGTAGGCTATAATGACGAAAACGACAGACTGTAGTCTAAGGTGAGAACTAGTGTCAGACAGTGGACCTAGTGAGGACCAGCGTCAGACTTTAGGCTACAGTGAGGAACAGAGTCAGACTGTAGGCTCTAGTGAGGACCAGGGTCAGACTGTAGTCTACACTGAGAACCAGAGTTACACTCTCGGCTCTAGTGTGGACTAATGTCAAACTTTAGGGTACAGTGAGGACAAGCATCAGACTGTAAATTATAGTGAGGACCAAAGTCAGACTGTACACTACAGTAAGAATCAGAGTCAGACTCTAAGCTCCAGTGAGGACCAGTGTCAGACTGTAGGCTACAGTGAGGACCAGAGTCAGACTGTAAATTCTAGTGAGGACCTGTCAGACTTTAGGCTACAGTAAGGACCAGAGTTAGACTTTAAATTCTAGTGGTTACCAAAGTCAGTTGGGAGGCTAGACTGAGGACCAGAATCAGACTGTAAATTATAGTGAGTACCAAAGTCAGACTGTAGGCTACAGTCAGAACCGAAGTCAGACTCTAGGCTCTAGTGAGGAACAGTGTCAGACTGTAGGCTACAGTGAGGATTAGACTCAGACTGTAAATTCTAGTGAGGACCAAAGTCAGACTGTAGGCTACAGTGAGGATGAGACTCAGACTTTAAATTCTAGTGAGGACCAAAGTCAGACTGTAGGCTACAATAAGAAACAGAGTCAGACTCTATTCTCTAGTGAGGACCAGTGTCAGACTCTAGGCTACAGTGAGGACCAGAGTCAGCCTGTAGGCTGTAGTGATGACCTGTCAGACTTTAGGCTACAGTAAGGACCAGAGTTAGACTTTAAATTCTAGTGGTTACCAAAGTCAGTTGGGAGGCTAAAGTGAGAACCAGAATCAGACTGTAAATTCTAGTGAGGACCAAAGTCAGATTGTACACTACAGTAAGAACCAGAGTCAGACTCTAAGCTCTAGTACGGACCAGTGTCAGACTGTAGGCTACATTAAGGACCAGAGTTAGACTGGTAATACTAGTGAGGACCAAAGTCAGACTCTAAGCTACAGTGAGGACCAGACTGGGACTGTAAACTCTAGTGAGGACCAAAGTCAGACTGTAGGCTACAGTAAGAAACAGTGTCAGACTCTATTCTCTAGTGAGGACCAGTGTCAGACTCTAGGCTACAGTGAGGACCAGAGTCAGCCTGTAGGCTGTAGTGATGACCAGTGTCAGACTTTAGGCTACAGTGAGGACCGAGTCAGACTGTAGGTTCAAGTGAGGACCAGTGTCAGACTGTATGCTCCAATGAGGTCCAACGTCAGACTGTAGGCTACAGTAACAACCAGAGTCAGACTCTAGGCTCTAGTAAAGCCCAGTGTCAGACTCTAGGCTACAGTGAGGACCAGATTCAGACTGTAGCCTACACTGAGAACCAGAATCAGACTGTAGAGACTATTGAGGACAAGGTTCAGACTGTAAGCCAATTTACGAACCATTGTCAGAATGTAGCCTCTAGTGACGACCGGTGTCAAACTGTAGGCTACAGTAAAACCAGAGTTTGACGGTAAGCTCTATTGAGGACCAGGACAAACTTTAGGCTACAGTGAGGACGAGAATCAGACTGTAAATTCTATTGAGGACCAAAGTCAGACTGTAGGCTACAGTAAGGGCCAGAGTCTGACTGTAAGTTCTAGTGAGGACCAGGGTCAGACTGTATGCTCAACAAGGACCAAAATCACACTGTAGGATACAGTCAGAACCAGAGTCAGACTCTAGGTTCTAGTGAGGACCCAAGTCAGACTTTAGTCTACACTGAGAACCAGAGTTATACTCTAGGCTCTAGTGAGGACTAGTGTCAGACTTTATGGTACAGTGAGGACCAGCATCAGACTGTAAATTCGAGTGATGACCAAAGTCAGACTATAGGCTACAGTAAGAACCAGAGTCAGACTCTAGGCTCTAGTGAGGATCCGTGTCAGACTGTAAGCTAAAGTGAGGACGAGAGTCAGAATGTATGCTTTAGTGAGGAACAGTGTCAGACTCTAGGCTACAGTGAGGACCAGAGTTAGACTGTAAATTCTAGTGAGCACCAAAGTAAGACTCTAGGCTAAAGTGAGGACCAGAGTTAGACTGTAAATTTTAGTGAGGACAAAAGTCAGACTGTAGGATACAGTCAGAACCAGAGTCAGACGGTAAGCTCTAGTAAGGACCAGGGTCAGACTGTCGGCTACAATGAGGACCAAAATCAGA
>JAIOJX010000018.1:6751567-6799318 GCA_022376925.1 Tragulus kanchil
AGTCAGACTGTAAATTCCAGTGAGGACGATAGTCAGACTGTAGGCTCGGGAAGGACCAGTGTCTGACTGTAGGCTACAGTGAGGACAGAGTCAGACTGTAGGCTCAGTAAGGACCAGTGTCAGTCTATATATTCTAGTGAGGACCAGAGTCAGACTGTAGTCTACTGTACGAACCAGAGTCATACTGTAGGCTCTAGTGACAACCAGTGTCAGACTGTAGGCTACAGTGAGGACCAGAGTCAGACTGTAGGCTCAAGTGAGGACCAGTGTCAGACTGTAGGCTACAGTGAGGACCAGAGTCAGACTGTAAATTCTAGTGAGGACAAAAGTCAGACTGTAGGCTAAAATATGAACCAGAGTCACTCTGAACGCTCAAGTGAGGACCAGTGTCAGACTGTAGGCTACAGTGAGGACCAGAGTCAGACTGTAAATTCTAGTGAGGACAAAAGTCAGACTGTAGGCTAAAATATGAACCAGAGTCAGACTCTAGTCTCTAGTGAGGACCAGTGTCAGACTCTAGGCTACAATGAGGTCCAACCTCAGCCTTTAGGTTACAGTAACAACCAGAGTCAGACCCTAGGCTCTAGTGAGGATAAGTGTCAGACTGAAGGCTTTCGTAAGAACCAGAGTCAGTCAGTAGGATCTTCTGGATGAGCCCTCAGAATGTAGGCTTTGCTGAGGACCAGTGTCATACTGTAGGCTATATGAAGAAACCCAGTCAGACTGTAGGATCTGTGAGGACCAGGGTCACAATGTAGGATAAAATGAGGACCTAAATCAGACTGTAGGATACAGTCAGAACCAGAGATTTACTCTAGGCTCCACTGAGGACCAGAGTCAGACTTTAGTCTAGAGTAAGAACCAGAGTCACACTGTAGGCTCTAGAGAGGACCAGGGTTAGACTGTAGGCTACAGTGAGGACCAGAGTCAGACTGTAAATAGTAGTGAGGACGCAAGTCAGACTGTAGGCTACAATGAGGATGACAGTCAGACTGTACGCTATAGTGAGGACAAGTGTCAGACTGTAGGCTACAAGGAGGACAAAAATCACTGTACGATACAGTCAGAACCAGAGTCAGACTCTAGGTTCCAATGAGGAACAGAGTCAGACTGTAGTCTACAGTAAGAACCAGAGTCACACGGTAGGCTATAGAGAGGGCCTGTGTCAGACTGTAAGCTACAGTGAGGACCAGCATCAGACTGTAAATTCTAGAGAGGACCAAAGTAAGACTGTAGGCTTCAGTAAGAACCGGAGTCCAACTGTAAGCTCTAGTGAGGATCACGTCAGACTGTAGGCTACAATGAGGACCAAAATCACACTGTAGGATAGAGTCAGAACCAGAGTCAGAATCTAGGATCTAGTGATGACCAGAATCAGACTCTAGGCTAGAGTAAGAACCAGAGTCAGACATTAGGCTCAAGTGAGGACCGGAGTAAGACTGTAGTCTACATTAAGTACCAGAATCACACTGTAGGCAATAGAGAGTACCAGTGTCAGACTGTAGGCTACAGTAAGGACCAGAATCACACTGTAGGCTCTAGTGAGGACCAGTGTCAGACTGTAGGCTACAGAAAGGACCAGAGTTATACTGTAAATTCTAGAGAGGGCCTGTGTCAGACTGTAAGCTACAGTGAGGACCAGCATCAGACTGCAAATTCTAGTGAGGTCCAAAATCAGAGGGTAGGCTACAGTAAGAACCGGAGTCCGACTGTAAGCTCTAGTGAGGATCAGGGTCAGACTGTAGGCTACAATGAGGACAAAAGCACACTGTAGGATACAGTCAGAAGCAGAGTCAGACTCTAGGTTCCAGTTAGGACCAGAGTCAGACTGTAGGCTACAGTAACAACCAGAGTCAGACTCTAGGCTTTAGTGAGGACCGGAGTAAGACTGTAGTCTACATTAAGTACCAGATTCACAGTCTAGGCTCTAGTGAGGACCAGTGTCAGACTGTAGTCTACAGTATGAACCAGATTCACAGTGTAGGCTCTAGTGAGGACCAGTGTCAGACTGTACGGTACAGTTAGGACCAGATTCATACTGTAAATACTAGTGAGGACCAAAGTCAGACTGTAGGCTATATTAAGAACCAGAGTCAGACTCTAGGCTCTAGTGAGGACCAGAGTCAGACTGTAGGCTCAGTCAGAACCAGAATCCGACTGTAAGCTCTAGTGAGGACCAGGGACAGACTATAGGCTACAATGAGGACAAAACTCAGACTGTAGAATACAGTCAGAACTAGAGTCAGACTCTAGGCTCTAGTGAGGACCAAAATTCAGACTGTAGGCTACAGTAAGAACCAGAGTCACACTGTAGGTTCTAGAGAGGACCAGTGTCAGACTGTAGGCTACAGTGAGGACCAGAATCACACTGTAGGCAATTCAGAGGACCAGTGTCAGACTGTAGGCTACAGTAAGGACCAGAATCATACTGTAGGCTCTAGTGAGGACCAGTGTCAGACTGTAGGCTATAATGAGGAAAAATATCAGACTGTAGTCTAAGGTAAGAACTAGTGTTAGAGAGTAGGCTCTAGTGAGGACCACTGTCAGACTGTAGGCTCTAGTGAGGACAAGTGTCAGACTGTCAGCTACAGTGTGGACCAGAGTCAGACTGTAAATTCTAGTGAGGACCAAAGACAGACTCTAGGCTACAGTAAGAACCAGAGTCACACTGTAGACTCTAGGGAGGACTAGTGTCAGACTGTAGGCTAGAGTGAGGACCAGACTCAGACTGTAAATTCTAGTGAGGACCAAAGTCAGACTGTAGGCTACAATAAGAAACAGAGTCAGACAGTAGACTCTAGTCAGGACCAGTGTCTGACTGTAGGCTACATTGAGGATGACAGTCAGACTGTAAATTCTAGTGAGGACCAAATTCAGACTGTAGGCTCTGGAGAGGACCAGTGTCCGACTGTAGGCTACAGTGAGGACGAAAGTCAGACTGTAGGCTCTGGAGAGGACCAGTGTCAGGCTGTAGTTTACAGTAAGGACCAGAATCATACTGTAGGCTCTAGTGAGGAACAGTGTCAGACTGTAGGCTATAATGAGGAAAAATATCAGACTGTAGTCTAAGGTAAGAATAGTGTTAGAGAGTAGGCTCTAGTGAGGACCAGTGTCAGACTGTAGGCTACAGTGAGGATGACAGTCAGACTGTAGGCTCTAGTGCGGACCAGTGTCAGACTGTAGCCTCTAGTGAGGACCAGTGTCAGACTGTAGGCTACAGTGAGGACCAGAGTCAGACTGTAAAATCTAGTGAGGACCAAAGTCAGACTATAGGCAACAATGAGGAAAATATCACACTGTAGGATATAGTCAGTATCAGAGTAAGTCTCTATGTTCTAATGAGGACCAGAGTAAGACTGTAGGCTACAGTAAGAAACAGAGTCACACGGTAGGCTCTAGTGAGGACCAGTGTCAGACTGTACGCTACTGTAAAAACCAGAGTCAGACTGTAAATTCTAATGAGGACCAAAGTCAGACTGTAGGCTACAGTCAGAACAAGAGTCAGACTGTCAGCTCTTTGAGGACCAGAGTCAGGCTGTAGACTACAATGAGGACCAAAATCACACTGTAGGATACAGTCAGAAACAGAGTCAGACTCTAGGTTCTAGTGAGGACCAGATTCAGACTCTAGGCTACAGTAAGAAAAAGAGTCAGACATTAGGCTCAAGTGAGGACCAGAGTAAGACTGTTGGCTACTGTAAGAACCAGAATCACACTGTAGGCAATAGAGAGGACTAGTGTCAGACTTTAGGCTACAGTGAGGACCAGATTCAGACTAGAGGATACACTCAGAACCAGAGACAGACTGTAGAGACTAGTGAGGACTAGGTGCATACAGTAAGCTACGTTACGAACCATTGTCAGACTGTAGTCTCTAGTGAGAACCAGTGTCAGACTGTAGGCTACAGTGAAAACCAGAGTCATACTTTAGGATGTAGTGAGGACCAAGTTCAGACTGTAGGCCACAAAGAGGACCAAAATCTGAGTGTAGGCTTCAGTAAGAGCCATAGTGATACTGAAGGCTCTAGTGAGGATTAGTTTCAAACTCTAGGCTAAGGTAAGAACCAGTGTCAGACTGTAGGCTCTAGTGAGGACCAGTGTCAGACTATAGGCTACAGTAAAACCAGAGTCAGACATTAGGCTCAAGTGAGGACCAGAGTAAGACTGTTGGCTACTGTAAGAACCAGAATCACACTGTAGGCAATAGAGAGGACCAGTGTCAGACTCTAGGCTACAGTGAGGACCAGATTCAGACTGTAGGCTACACTGAGGAACCAGAGACAGACTGTAGAGACTAGTGAGGACTAGGTGCATACATTAAGCTACGTTACGAACCATTGTCAGACTGTAGTCTCTAGTGAGGAGCAGTGTCAGACTGTAGGCTACAGTAAGAACCAGAGTCATACTTTAGGATGTAGTGAGGACCAAGTTCAGACTGTAGGCCACAAAGAGGACCAAAATCTGAGTGTAGGCTTCAGTAAGAGCCATAGTGATACTGAAGGCTCTAGTGAGGATTAGTTTCAAACTCTAGGCTAAGGTAAGAACCAGTGTCAGACTGTAGGCTCTAGTGAGGACCAGTGTCAGACTATAGGCTACAGTAAAAACCATAGTCAGACATTAGGCTCAAGTGAGGACCAGAGTAAGACTGTAGTCTACAGTAAGAACCAGAATGACACTGTAGGCAATAGAGAGGACCAGTGTCAGACTGTAGTCTACAGTAAAGACCAGAATCATACTGTAGGCTCAAGTGAGGACCAGTGTCAGACTGTAGGCTATAATGAGGAAAAACCTCAGACTGTAGTCTAAGCTAAGACCTAGTGTCAGACAGTAGGCTCTAGTGTGGACCAGTCTCAGACTGTAGGCTACAGTGAGGATGACAGTCAGACTGTAAATTCTAGTGAGGACCAGGGTCAGACTGTAGGCTACAATGAGGACCAAAATCACACTGTAGGATACAGTCAGAACCTCAGTCAGACTCTAGGTTCTAGTGAGAACCAGAATCAGACTGTAGGCTACAGTAAGAACCAGAGTCACACTGTAGACTCTAGTGAGGACTAGAGTCAGGCTGTAGGCTACATTAAGTACCAGAATCAAACTGTAGGCAATAGAGAGGACCAGTGTCAGACGGGTAGGCTACAGTAAGGACCAGAATCACACTGTAGGCTCTAGTGAGGACCAGTGTCAGACTGTAGGCTACAGTAAGGAGCAGAGTAAGACTCTAAATTCTAGTGAGGACCAAAGTCAGACTTTAGGCTACAGTGAGGACCAGAGTTTGACTGTAAATTCTAGTGAGGACCAAAGTCAGACTGTAGGCTACAGTGAGGACAAGCATCAGACTGTAAATTCTAGTGAGGATCAAAGTCCGTCTGTAGGCTACAATAAGAACCAGAGTCTGACTGTAAGCTCTATTGAGGTCCAGGGTCTGGCTATAGGCAACAATGAGGACGAAAATCACACTGTAGGATACAGTCAGGACCAGAGTCAAACTCTAGGTTCCAGTGAGGACCAGAGTCAGACTATAGTCTACAGTAAGAACCAGAGTCACACTGTAGGCTATAGTGAGGACCAGAGTCAAACTGTAGGCTACAATAAGAACCAGAATCACACTGTAGGCAATCCAGAGGACCAGTGTCAGACTGTAGGCTACAGTAAGGACAAGAATCATACTGTAGGCTCAAGTGAGGACCAGTGTCAGACTGTAGGCTATAATGAGGAAAATATCAGACTGTAGTCTAAGGTAAGTACTAGTGTTAGAGAGTAGGCTCTAGTGAGGACCACTGTCAGACTGTAGGCCTCAGTGAGGATCAGATTCAAACTGTAAATTCTAGTGAGGAAGAGAGTCAGAATGTAGGCACTAGTGAGGACAAGTGTCAGACTGTCAGCTACAGTGAGGACCAGAGTGATACTGTAAATTCTAGTGAGGACCAAAGTCAGACTCTGGGCTACAGTAAGAACCAGAGTCGGACCCTAGGCTCTAGTGAGGATCAGGGTCAGACTATAGGCAACAATGAGGACGAAAATCACACTGTAGGATACAGTCAGGACCAGAGTCAAACTCTAGGTTCCAGTGAGGACCAGAGTCAGACTATAGTCTACAGTAAGAACCAGAGTCAGACATTAGGCTCAAGTGAGGACCAGAGTAAGACTGTAGTCTACAGTAAGAACCAGAATCACACTGTAGGCAATCCAGAGGACCAGTGTCAGACTGTAGGCTACAGTAAGGACAAGAATCATACTGTAGGCTCAGTGAGGACCAGTGTCAGACTGTAGGCTATAATGAGGAAAATATCAGACTGTAGTCTAAGGTAAGTACTAGTGTTAGAGAGTAGGCTCTAGTGAGGACCACTGTCAGACTGTAGGCCTCAGTGAGGATCAGATTCAAACTGTAAAATCTAGTGAGGAAGAGAGTCAGAATGTAGGCTCTAGTGAGGACAAGTGTCAGACTGTAAATTCTAGTGAGGACCAAAGTCAGACTCTAGGCTACAGGAAGAACCAGAGTCGGACCCTAGGCTCTACTGAGGACCAAGGTCAGACTGTAGGCTACAATAAGGGCCAAAATCACACTGTAGGATACAGTCAGAACCAGACTAAGAGTTTAGGTTCCAGTGAGGGCCAGAGTCAGACTGTATGCTACAGTAAGAACAAGAGTCACACTGTAGGCTCTAGTGAGGACCAAAGACAGACTGTAGGCTACACTAAGAACCAGAGTGTGACTGTAAGCTCTAGTGAGGTCCAGGGTTAGACTCTAGGCTACAGTCAGAAACAGAGTCAGACTGTAAATTCTAGTGAGGACCAAATTCAGACTATAGGCTACAGTAAGAACCTGAGTCACACAGGAGGCTCTAGTGAGGACCAGGGTCAGACTGTAGATTCTAGTGAGGACCAAAGTGAGACTGTAGGCTACTGTAAGAACTAGAGTCCGAATGTATGCTCTAGTGAGGACCAGGGTCAGACTGTTCGCTACAATGAGGATCAAAATCACACTGTAGGATACACTCAGAATCAGATTACTTTCTATGTTCTAGTGAGGACCAGAGTCAGACTGTAGGCTACAGTAATAACCAGAGTCACACTGTACGCTCTGGTGAGGACCAGTGTCAGACTGAAGGCTACAGTGAGGACGAGAGTCAGACTGTAAATTCTAATGAGGACCAAAGACAGACTGTAGGCTACAGTAAGAACCAGAGTCAGACTGTAGGCTCTAGTGAGGACCAGTGTCAGAATGTAGGCTACAATGAGGACCAAAATCACACTGTAGTATACAGTAAGAACCAGAGTCAGACTCTAGGTACCAATGAGGACCAGATTCAGTCTGTAGCCTACACTGAGAACCAGAATCAGACTGTAGAGACTAGTGAGGACTAGGTTCAAACTGTAAGCCAAGTTACGAACCATTGTCAGACTGTAGACTCTAGTGAGGACCGGTGTCACACTGTAGGCTACAGTAAACACCAGAGTCACACTATAGGCTCTAGTGAGGACCAGTGTCAGACTGCAGACTACAGTTTGGACCAGAGTCAGACTGTAAATTCTAGTGAGGACCAAAGGCAGACTCTAACATAGAGTCAGAACCAGAGTCAGACTGTAAGCTCTAGTGAGGACCAGGGTCAGACTGTAGGCTACAATGAGGACCAAAAACACTGTAGGATACAGTCAGAACCAGAGTCAAACTCTAGGTACCAATGAGGACCAGATTCAGTCTGTAGCCTACACTGAGACCAGAATCAGACTGTAGAGACTAGTGAGGACTAGGTTCAAACTGTAAGCCAAGTTACGAACCATTGTCAGACTGTAGACTCTAGTGAGGACCGGTGTCACACTGTAGGCTACAGTAAACACCAGAGTTTGACTGTAAGCTCTATTGAGGACCAGGGTCAAATTTTAGGCTACAGTGAGGACGAGAATCAGACTGTAAATTCTAGTGAGGAACAAAGTCCGACTATACTCTACCATAAGAACCAGAGTCCGACTGTAAGCACTAGTGAGGACCAGGGTCAGACTGTATGCTAAAACAAGGACCAAAATCACCCTGTAGGATACAGTCAGAACCAGAGTCAGACTCTAGGTTCTAGTGAGGACCAGAGTCAGACTGTAGTCTACACTGAGAAACAGAATTACACTCTAGGCTCTAGTGAGGACTAGTGTCAGACTTTATGGTACAGAGAGGACCAGCATCAGACTGTAAATTCTAGTGAGGACCAAAGTCAGACTGTACACTACAGTAAGAACCAGAGTCAGACTCTAAGCTCTAGTGCGGACCAGTGTCAGACTGTAGGCTACAGTGAAAACCACAGTCAGACTGTGGTCTCTAGTGAGGACCAGTCAGACTTTAGACTACAGTTAGGATTAGAGTTAGACTGTTAATTCTAGTGAGGGCCTAAGTCAGACTGTAGGCTACAGTGAGGACCAGCATCAGACTGTAAATTTTAGTGACGACCAAAGTCAGGTTGTACACTACATTAAGAACCAGAGTCAGACTCTAAGCTCTAGTGCGGACCATTTTCAGACTGTAGGCTACAGTGAGGACCAGAGTTAGACTGTAAACTCTAGTGAGGACCAAAGTCAGACTGAAGGCTACAGTGAGGACCAGCATCAGACGGTAATATCTAGTGAGGACCAAAGTCTGACTGTATGCTACAGTAAGAACCAGAGTCCGACTGTAAGCTCTAGTGAGGATAAGGGTTAGACTGTAGGCTACAATGAGGACCAAAGTCACACTGGAGGATACAGTCAGAACCAGAGTCAGACTCTAGGTCTAGTGAGGACCAGAGTCAGTCTGTAGGCTACAGTAGGAACCAGAGTCTGACATTAGGCTCAAGTGAGGACCAGAGAAAGACTGTAGTCTACATTAAGAACCAGAGTCAGACTCTAAGCTCTAGTGCGGACCATTTTCAGACTGTAGGCTACAGTGAGGACCAGAGTTAGACTGTAAACTCTAGTGAGGACCAAAGTCAGACTGAAGGCTACAGTGAGGACCAGCATCAGACGGTAATATCTAGTGAGGACCAAAGTCTGACTGTATGCTACAGTAAGAACCAGAGTCCGACTGTAAGCTCTAGTGAGGATAAGGGTTAGACTGTAGGCTACAATGAGGACCAAAGTCACACTGGAGGATACAGTCAGAACCAGAGTCAGACTCTAGGTCTAGTGAGGACCAGAGTCAGTCTGTAGGCTACAGTAGGAACCAGAGTCTGACATTAGGCTCAAGTGAGGACCAGAGAAAGACTGTAGTCTACAGTAAGAACCAGAATCACACTGTAGGCAATAGAGAGGACCAGTGTCAGACTGTAGGCTACAGTAACGACCAGAATCATACTGTAGGCTCTAGTGAGGACCAGGGTCAGACTGTATCCTATAATGAGGAAAAATGTCACACTGTAGTCTAAGGTAAGAACTAGTGTCAGACAGTAGGATCTAGTGTGGACCAGAGTCAGACTGTAGGCTCTAGTGGGGACCAAGTTCAGACTGTAGGCTACAATGAGGACCAAAATCACACTGTAGGATACAGTCAGAATCAGAGTAAGTCTCTATGTTCTAGTGAGGACCAGAGTTAGACTGTAGGCTCCAGTAAGAACCTGAGTCACACTGTAGGCTCTAGAGAGGACCAGTGTCAGACTGTAGGCTATAATGTGGATAAATGTCAGACTGTAGTCTAAGGTAAGAACTAGTGTCAGAGAGTAGGATCTAGTGTGGACCAGTGTCAGACTGTAGGCTACAGTGAGGATGACAGTCAGACTGTAGGCTCTAGTGAGGACCAGGGTCAGACTGAAGGGTACAGTGAGGAACAGAGTCAGACTGTGTTCTCTAGTGAGGACCAGTCAGACTGTAGGCTACAGTAAGGACCAGAGTCAGACTGTAAATTCTAGTGAGGAGCAAACTCAGACTGTAGGATACCGTGAGGAACAGAGTCAGACTGTAAATTCTAGTGAGAACCAAAGTCAGAGTGTAGGCTACAGTAAGAACCAGAGTCATACTGTAGGCTCTTTCGAGGACCAGTGTCAGACTGTAGGCTATAATGTGGATAAATGTCAGATTGTAGGCTAAGGTAATAACCAGTGTCAGACTGTAGGCTCTAGTGCGGACGAGTGTCAGACTGCAGGCTACAGTGAGGATGACAGTCAGACTGTAGGCTCTAGTGAGGACCAGGGTCAGACTGAAGGGTACAGTGAGGAACAGAGTCAGACTGTGTTCTCTAGTGAGGACCAGTCAGACTGTAGGCTACAGTAAGGACCAGAGTCAGACTGTAAATTCTAGTGAGGAGCAAACTCAGACTGTAGGCTACAGTTCGGACCAGAGTCAGACTGTAAATTCTAGTGAGGACCAAAGGCAGACTGTAGGCTACAGTAAGAACCTGAGTCACACTGTAGGCTCTAGTGAGGACCAGGGTCAGACTTAGGCTACAGTCAGAAACAGAGTCAGACTGTAAATTCTAGTGAGGAAGAAATTCAGACGTAGGCTACAGTAAGGACCAGAGTTAGACTGTAAATTCCAGTGATTACCAAAGTTAGACTGTAGGCTACAGTGAGGACCAGCATCAGACTGTAAATTCTAGTGAGGACCAAAGTCAGACTGTACACTACAGTAAGAACCAGAGTCAGACTCTAAGCTCTAGTGCGGACCAGTGTCAGAACTGTAGGCTACAGTGAGGACCACAGTCAGACTGTGGTCTCTAGTGAGGACCAGTCAGACTGTAGACTACAGTGAGGACCAGCATCAGACTGTAAATTCTCGTGAGGACCAAAGTCAGACTGTAGGCTACAGTAAGAACCAGAGTCCGACTGTAAGCTCTAGTGAGGATCAGGGTCAGACTGTAGGCTACAATGTGGACCAAAATCACACTGTAGAATACAGTCTGAACCAGAGTCAGACTATAGGTTCTAGTGAGGACCAGAGTCAGACTATAGGCTACAGTAAGAACCAGAGTCAGACATTAGGCTCAAGTGAGGACCAGAGTAAGACTGTAGTCTACAGTAAGAACCAGAATCACACTGTAGGCAATAGAGAGGACGAGTGTCAGACTGTTGTCTACAGTAAAGACCAGAATCATTCTGTAGGCTCTAGTGAGGACCAGTGTCACACTGCAGGCTATAATGACGAAAACGTCAGACTGCAGCCTAAGGTACGAACTAGTGTCAGACAGTAGGTTCTAGTGTGGACCAGTGTCAGACTGTAGGCTACAGTGAGGATGACAGTCAGACTGTAGGTTCTGTGAGGACCAGGGTCAGACTATAGTCTACAATGAGGACCAGAGTCAGACTGTAGGATCCAGTCAGAACCAGAGTCAGACTATAGGTTCTAGTGAGAATCAGAGTCAGACTATAGGCTACAGAGAACCAGAGTCAGACTTAGGCTCAAGTGAGGACCAGAGTAGACTGTAGTCTACAGTAAGAACCAGAATCACACTGTAGGCAATAGAGAGGACGAGTGTCAGACTGTTGTCTACAGTAAAGACCAGAATCATTCTGTAGGCTCTAGTGAGGACCAGTGTCAACTGCAGGCTATAATGACGAAAACGTCAGACTGAGCCAAGGTACGAACTAGTGTCAGACAGTAGGTTCTAGTGGGACCAGTGTCAGACTGTAGGCTACAGTGAGGATGACAGTCAGACTGTAGGCTCTTGTGAGGACCAGGGTCAGACTGAGGCTACAATGAGGACCAAAATCAACTGTAGGATACAGTCAGAATCAGAGTAAGTCTCTATGTTCTAGTGAGGACCAGGGTTAGACTGTAGGCTACAGTAAGAACCTGAGTCACACTGTAGGCTCTAGTGAGGACCAGGGTCAGACTCTAGGCTACAGTCAGAACAGAGTCAGACTGTAAATTCTAGTGAGGACCAAATTCAGACTTAGGCTACAGTAAGAACCGGAGTCACACTGTAGGCTCTAGTGAGGACCAGGGTCAGACTTAGTTACAGTCAGAAACAGAGTCAGCCCCTAAATCTAGTGAGGACCAAATTCAGACTGTAGGCTACAGTAAAACCTGAGTCACACTGTAGGCTCTAGTGAGGACCAGGTCAGACTAAAGGGGTACAGTGAGGCCAGAGTCAGACTGTAAATTCTAGTGAGGACAAGTCAGACTGTAGGCTCTGAGAGGACCAGTGTCTGACTGTAGGCTACAGTGAGGCCAGAGTCAGACATAGGCTCTATTTAGGACCAGTGTCAGCTTATATTCTAGTGAGGACCAGAGTCAACTGTAGGTACAGTACAAACCAGGTCAACTGAGGTAAGTGAGGACCAGTTCAGACTGTGGGCCTACACTGGGGAACCAGATTCAGACTGTAGAGACAAGTGAGGACTAGGTTCAGACTGTAAGCCAATTACGAACAATTGTCAGACTGTAGTCTGTAGTGAGGACCGGTGTCACACTGTAGGCTACAGTAAAACCAGAGTTTGACTGAAAGCTCAATTGAGGCCCAAGGTCAAACTTTAGGCTACAGTGAGGACGAGAATCAGACTCTAAATTCTATTGAGGACCAAAGTCTGACTTTAGGCTACAGTAGACCAGAGTCCGACTCTAAGCTCTAGTGAGGACCAGGTCAGACTGTAGCTCAACAAGGACCAAAATCACACTGTAGGATACAGTCAGAACCAGAGTCAGACTCTAGGTTCTAGTGAGGACCGAGTCAGACTGTAGTCTACACGGAGAACCAGAGTTACACTCTAGGCTCTAGTGAGGACTAGTGTCAGACTTTAGGGTACAGTGAGGACCAGCATCAGACTGTAAATTCTAGTGAGGACCAAAGTCAGACTGTACACTACAGTAAGAGCAAGAGTCAGACTGTAAGCTCTAGTGGGACCAGTGTCAGACTGTAGGCTACAGTGAGGACCACAGTCAGACTGTGGTCTCTAGTGAGGACCAGTCAGACTATAAGCTACAGTAAGGACCAGAGTTGGACTGTAAATTCTAGTGAGGACCAAAGTCAGACTGTAGGCTACATTTAGACAGAGTCAGACTGTAAATTCTAGTGAGGACCAAAGGCAGACTGTAGGCTAGAGTAAGAAACTGAGTCACACTGTAGGCTCTATTTAGGACCAGGGTCAGACTCTAGGCTACAGTCAGAAACAGTGTCAGACTGTAAATTCTAGTGAGGACCAAAGTCAGACTGAAACCTACGAAGACAAGAGTAATTTAAAGCTCTAGTGGGCCCAGTGTCAGACTTAGGTACAGTGAGGACCACATCAGACTGTTTCTAGTGAGGACCAGTCAGACTTAACTACAGAAAGGGACCAGATTTGGACTGAAAATTCTAGTGGGCCCAAAAGTCAGACTGTAGGCTACATTTAGACAAGTCAGACTGTTTCTAGTGAGGCCCAAAAGGCAGACTGTAGGCTAAGAAAAAAAACGAGTAACTGTATCTAGTAGGACCAGGGTCAGACTTAGGCTACAGTCAAAAACAGGTCAGACTGTAAATTCTAGTGAGGACCAAACAGACTGAAGGCTACAGTAGAACCGAGTCAACTGTAGGCTCTAGTGAGGACCAGGTCAGACTGAAGGGACAGTGAGGACCAGAGTCAGACTGAAACTAGTGAGGACAAGTCAGACTGTAGGTTTGGGAGGACCAGGCCCGACTAGTACAGTGAGACAGAGTCAGACTGTAGTCTATTTAGGACCAGGTCAGTTTTAAAATCTAGTGAGGACCAGGTGACTGTGGGCTACAGTAGAACCAGAGTCAACTGTAGGCTCTAGTGAGGACCATTGATAGCTTAGCTTACAGTAAGGACCGGAGTCAGACTGTGGGCTAAGTAGGACCAATTCAGACTGTAGCTTCAATGAACAAGTCAGCTGTAGGCAACAGTAAACCGAGTCAGACTTAGGCTCTAGTGAGGACCAGTGTCAGACTGTAGGCTACAGTAAGGACCAGAGTTAGACTGTAAATTCTAGTGAGGACCAAAGTCAGACTGAAAGGCTACATTGAGGACCAGAGTAACTGTAAACTCTAGTGAGGACCAAAGTCAGACTGTAGGCTACAGTAAAAAACCAGAGTCTGACTCTAGCTCTAGTGAGACCGTGTCAGACTTAGGCTACAGTGAGGACCGTAGTCAGACTGGGGGTCTGTCAGGACCAGTTTAAACTGTAGGCTAAAATGAGGCCAAGTCAGACTGTAGGCTGCAGTAACGGCCGGGAGTCAGACTCTGGGCTCTAGTGAGGACCAGTGTCAGACTGTAGGCTAGAGTGAGGACCAGAGTCAGACTGTAGCCTACATGAGAACCGGGAATCAGCCTTGGGTAGAGACTAGTGAGGACGGGTTTCAGACTGTAACCCAATTTAGAACCGGTCAGACTGTGGGCTCTAGTGAGGACGGTGTCAACTGTAGGCTCAGTAAAACCAGATTTTGCTGTAAGCTCTATGAGGACCAGGTCAAATTTTAGGCTAAGTGAGGCCCAGAATCAGACTGTAAAATCTATTGAGGACCAAAGTCAGACTGTAGTCTACAGTAAGAACCAGAGTCCGACTGAAAGCTCTAGTGAGGACCAGGGTCAGACTGTGGGCTACAGTGAAACCAGAGTCATACTGTAGGCTCTATGACGACCAGTGTCAGACTTTAGGTTACAGTAAGGACCGAGTCAGACTGTAGGCTCAAGTGAGGACCAGTGTCAGACTGTATGCTACAATGAGGTCCAACGTCAGACTGTAGGTACAGTAAGACCAGAGTCAGACTCTAGGCTATAGTAAAGGACCAGTGTCAGACTGTAGGCTACAGTGAGGACCAGATTCAGACTGTAGCCTACACTGGGGAACCAGAATCAGACGGTAGAGCTAGTGAGGACAGGTTCAGACTGAAAGTCATTTAAGAACCATTGTCAGACTGTGGGCTCTAGTGAGGACCAGTGTCACTGTAGGCTACAGTAAACACCAGAGTAGACTGTAAGCTCTATTGAGGACCAGTCAAACTGTAGGCTACAGTGGGGAACCAGAATCAGACTTAAATTCTATTAAAGGACCAAGTAACTGTAGGCTACAGTAAGGCCAGAGCCCGACGACTGTAAGGTCTAGTGAGGACCGGGGTTTAGACTGTATGCTTCAAAAGGACCAAAATCACACTGTGGGAAACAGTCAGAACCAGAGTCAGACTTAGGTTCTAGTGAGGACCGAGTCAGACTGTGGGCTAAAAAGGGGGGAACCAGAGTAACTTGGCTCTAGTGAGGACCATTTCAGACTTAGGCTACAGTAGGCCCAGATTAGACTGTAAATTCTAGTGGGACCAAAGTCAGACTGTAGGCTACAGTGAGGACCAGATCAGACTGAAAATTCATGAGGAAAAAGGTCAGACTGTACACAAACCCATTTAAGAACCAGAGTCAGACTTAGCTCTAGGGGGACCATTCAGACTTGGCTACAGTAGGACAGAGTCAGACTGCTAGTGAGGCCCAAAGTCAGACTGAAAAGGGTTCAGTGGGGACAGATAGACTGAAAATCAGTGAGGCCCAAAAGTCAGACTGTAGGCTACAGTAAGAACCCAGGTCAGATTTAGTCAGTGAGGACCATTTCAGACTTAGGCTCGTAAAACCCAGGTCAGCTGTATCAGTGAGGACCAGTTCAGACTGTAGGCCAAAACAGTGAAGGGGGAACCGGTTCAGACTGTAGGCTAAGTGGGGACAGGTCAGACTGTAGTTCATGAGGACCAGGGTCAACTGTAGGCTACAGTAAAACCAGGTAACTAGCTCTTTAGGACCGGGGAAACCAGGGGGGTCAGACTGAAAATCATGGGGACCAATCAGACTGTGGGCCCCAAAACAGTAACCAAAGGTCAGACAGTAAAAAAGGCCCTTAGGTTAAAGGGTCAACTGTAGGCCAAGCCCAAAGGTCAGACTTATTCTAGGAGGACCGGTCAACTGTGGGCTACATAAACCAGATTTTAACCCCCAGGTCAATTTTAGGTACATGAGGCCCAAAATCAACTTAAAAAATTCTAGTGAGGACCAAAGTCAGACTGAAACCTACAGTAAGAACCAGAGCAGATTTAAAGCTCTATTTGGACAGGTCAGACTGTAGGCTACAGAGGACCAGATTTAACTGTAAATTCTAGTGAGGCCCAAAATTCAGACTGTAGCAAAGTGAGGACCGAAGACGAAAAATCTAGTGAGGCCCAAAAGTCAGACGTAGGCTAAGTAAAAACAGAGTCAGACTGATCTCATGAGGACCATTTCAGACTTAGGCTACAGTGAGGACGGGGTCAGACTGTAGGCCTAGTGAGGACCATTTCAGACTGTAGGCCAGTAGGACCAATTCAGACTTATCAAGGGGGACCAGTGTCAGACTGATGCTAAAATGAGGCCAACTGACTGTAGGTCAGTAACAAAACCAGGTCAGACTGTGGGCCAAATGAGACCAGGTCGACTTAGGCTCAGTGGGGACAAGATTCAGACTGTAAATTCTATGAGGACCAAAGTCGACTGTAGGCTACAGTAAGAACCAAGTCAGACTTTTGTCTTGAGGACCAGTGTCAGACTGTAGATTATACTGAGGACCAGTGTCAATAGGTTTCAGTGAGGCCCAAACCCAATGTAATTAAGAAGAACGGGAGTCAGACTGTAGGTTCTAGTGAGGACCAGGTCAGTATTTAGAATAATAGAATCCGGGTCTCTGTAGGCTATAGTGAGGACCAAAATCAGACTGTAGGCTAAAATAAGAACCAGAGTCAAACTGTAGGTTCTCATGAGGACCAGTGTCAGACTGTAGGCTAGAGTGAGGAGCAAAATCAGACTGTATGCTACAGTAAGAACCAAAGTCTTAATGTAGGCTCTAGTGAGGACAGTGTCAGACTATAGGCTACATTGAGGACCAAAACAGACTGTAGGCTACACTAAAAACCCAGAGTCAGACTGGAGGCTCTAATGAGGACCAGTGTCAAACTGTAGGCTCTAGTGAAGACCAGTGTCAGACTGAAGTCTACAGTGAGGAACAGTGTCAGACTGTAGGCTACAGTGAAGAAAAGGCTCAGAATCGAACAGAGTCAGATGTAGGCTCTAGTGAGGACCAGTATCAGACTGTAGGCTACAGTTTGGAACAAATTCAGATAATAGGCTACAGTAAGAACCAGAGTCAGAATGTAGGGTCTTGTGAGGATCAGAGTCAGACTGTAGGCTACAATGAGGACCAAATTCAAATTGTAGGCTACAGTAAGAACCAGAGTCTGACTCTAGGCTCTAGTGAGGATGAGTGTCAGACTGTAGGCACAGTGAGGCCAAATTATGACTGTAGGATGCCTTCAGAACCAGAGCCAGACTGTAAGATCTAGTGAGGCCCAGTGTCAGAATGTAGGCTACATGGGGACCAACATTAGACTGTAGGCTCTAGTAAGAACCAGAGTCACACTGTAGCCTCTAGTCAGGCCAGTTTCAGACGGTTTCTCTAGTTATCAGAATATGCAAGAACTGGGATTCATAAGGTCTTCTCCTGAAAATATCTAATGCTCCGAAGAGTGCTTCATGCTTGATCTGCCCCCCGAATTCCTTTCACGGTGTGTTGAATTTCAGCAGCTGCAAGGGCCAGGATTAAATCTTGGCAGAGGAAAAGGGCACGTGCCAGGTTCCAGGTGGCAGGGCTCCTTCATGGTCATAAATCAGACCATGGGTTTTGGGGAGATAGCGGGGGGTGGGGAGTTCTTGACCATTTCATCCCATAGTGCTAGGAATGCTCATCCCCAGGGGTGGCAATGATACTGCCATGTGCTGTCAGTGGACTGGGCCATAAGACAGGATCCAAGATTCTCTGGACCTCCTGTCGATGTTAGCCTCTGGTGGTCCAGGAAAATACTCCCTCTTCTTGTTTCTTCCCATATCTAGACTTACACTGTTACAATCACCGGTCTCANACGGAACTACGTATTATTGTATCAGAGGCTCAGCTGTACGTTTGGCATTGTAAGAAACAGCAATTTTGTACAGCAGGTGCAATACCAACAACAGAGCTAGCCACATGAAGGAAGTCATACTAATTACTTCAAGCGCGTCCATTAGGTCCAGCCAGCCATATCCCAGGTCATTTGGCTTAGTCTATACTGCTCCAATCCTGATCTGTCAGAGAAGTTATACACTGGCATCGTCCACGAGGCACACAGCCCAATTTCCTCGTGTTACTAGACTGATTATCCTTAGCATGATTTAATTGTTCCCAATGTAGAGACTTTAAATTTAAATTACCGTAGCCTGGTGTTACCCACATCAATCCATCCCATAATCGTGGGAGATTTTTTCCTTGGCTGAAATTTTGCTAGTTGCTCTGACTGAGCTTGAGTAATAGAAGAAAACATGTTGATGGTCAGAGTCAGAGCAGGCATTGCTAATTGGCCAGGTGAGGGAATTCCGCCTGGTAATGTCAGCAGCCCCCTGAACATAACCGTAGTTTTCCTTTGAAAGTACATTTCCTCAGGACCAATCCGTTAGGGCCTTGGAGTGCACCCAAGGTGCAAAATTCCGGTAACCTGGAAGCACTAGACACAAGTTACTAGACTACAAACCCAACAACTGGATTGATTTCTAAAAGTAGCATAGGATTTGTTTTTCCCTTTTTTATGCAAATATCCAATAAGGCAAGAAAGCGTTACAAATGGTCATACAAGTTGCATTGAGTTTCTCCTCTGAGAGTCCTGTTAAGGTGATTTTGAGGTCAGCTCTCCTCGCGATAATCCAGTCCAATCCAAGGGCCCTTTGTGAGTAGAAATTTATTCGAGTCAATTTCCTTCAGTTTCACTGTGGTGGTACCTGAAAAGGGCCTCTCCATTCAGGCTGGAGATAGTCCTTTAAATTATGTCTCCTTGCTGGGGCTGTTTAGTCGCTATGTCGTGTCTGACGCTTTTGCGACTGCATGGACTGAGCCCACCAGGCTCTGCTGCTCACGGGGGTGGGCTCCCAGGTTTCCTTCTCCAGGGGAAACTTCCTGACCCAGGGGTCGAGCCCACACCTCCTAGGTCTCTTGCATTGGCAGGCGGATTCCTCACCACGGAGCCACCTGGGAAGCCCTCAGTCTTTTCAGTATGCATAATCCCTGCTTGCCACTCCTGGAGCCACTGACCCCTTTCAAGAGTTCTTTCTATAAACCTTTGCAAGGAGGATCTTATTACAAATTAGATATGGGATAGGAGCTGTACCTTCCAAAGCCCATGCTAACACGGTTGCAAGTGCTCTTGATATATTCCCCAACTGAAAACAAGGTTCTCTGGGTGTGGGACCTGAAAGGGCACATGTCGAGGGAGGTGAGAAGCACAGAGACCAGCGCTCACAGCTTCTTCACAGTGCCTGGACCAGTCAGAGGGAAGGCAGGCTTCTTCAGAGCAGGACTTTTGTAACTCCCAGCCCTGATAAAGTTAATCAAGTTGGACCCCTACTCCATGGAGGCGTCAGTTGAGCCACCACAGATCCTTCTCCCTGTCCTTGAAGAAAACCCTAAGAAACAAATCCTAAGATGACGGCTACATTTCTGAAGTTTCAGTCCTCCCTGAGCACAGCTGGGTCCCATAGTCATTTACTTTCTTGATTAACGTGGCTCCTGACTTATTCCTGATTTTTATTATGAGGCAGCCGTGGGGATTCTTTGAAAGGTCGAAATGGAGCCAAGGAAGATATGCGTTCTGTTAAAAGAGGCGCTGCGGCAAAATGATCTCGGAGGGCCCTTCCGACTGTGGCATTTGAAGATTCTAAGTGTTTCTCTTCCGTAGTTCCCCAGGAACCTTGTGTGCGTGGGGTAAGTTCAGGGTGAGGACACTTGATGTTTGCCAGAGCTAACTGACAGACTCCAGCAGAGAAAGGAGTGCTTTGGGCCAGAAAGGGCCCTGACAAGGGTCTGCAGGAGCGCAACAGTCCTTGGGGTCTATTCCCGGAGGGTGAGACCCTGGCCTTTCACCTCTCTAAATGGAGAAATGAGCCCAGGCATCCTATTGGCGATGTGGCTGTGCCCAGTGTCAGCAGCCAGAAACAGACAAGGGCTACTGCTGAGCTGAAATCCCAGCAAAGAGTAGGAAAGCATGACAAGAACAGAAGAAGGAACACATGGTTATCACCAGGCAGGCGGTGTCACTGGTTTGCTCTCTCTGACAATTTCAGTCTTTCTGGACATCTACTCACAGAGAGTTGTGTGAAGAGGTTACCACAAGGGCCAGGCCTAGATTGAGGCGAGGCAAAGAGAGGCATTTGCCTCAGGGACGAAATTTAAATGAGCACCAAAACCAAATCTCGGTAACCAAAGTGTTGAAAAAAGTTTTATCATTGAAGTAGAGTTGATTTACAATGTTGTGTTAATTTCTGCTGTAAAGCAAAGGGACGAAAGTCTACATATACATACCTATCTATCTATCTACCTATCTATCTATCTATCTATCTATCTATCTATCTATCTATCTATCTATCTATCTGTCCATGTAGATAGATACATTCTTTCATATTCTTTTCCATTATGGTTTATCACAGAACACTGAACATAGTTCCTGTGCTGTCCAGTAAGTCTTCATTGTTTATCTGCCCCGTATATGCAATAGTTTGCCTCTGCTAATCCCAAATTCCCTAAATCCATAGTGTTTTGGATCCATCAAAAATTAGTCTGGAGGGTGGGATGGGAGGGATATCCATATGACCAGCCTGGGAACATACATATCTGTACACGACAAAACTCTGTAAATTTAAAAGTAAAATAAAAGCTTGAAACATATATATCAAAGTTGGGCCTCCTGGTAGCTCAGTGGTGAAGAGGTCACCTGCCAATGCAGGAGACACAGGTTCAGTCCCTGATCCAGGAAGATCCCACAGGCTGCGAACAGCGAGCCCGTGAGCCACAACTATGGAGCCTGTGCTCTAGAGCCTCGGGCCGCAAATGCTGAGCCACGTGCTGCAACTGCTGCAGCCCACGTGCCCTAGAGCCCAAGTTCCACAACAGAGAAGTCACCACAACAAGAAGCCTGCTCAGCTCAACTAGACAGTAGCCCTCACTCCCGCAACTGAGAAGAGCCTGCAGCAGCAGTGAAAACCCAGAACAGCCTAAAGCAAAAGTAAATCAACAAACCTTTTTAAAAATGGTTCTGTCATACGATTTTAAAAAACAATCAAACTCGATGCCAAGTATCAAACTGTCAAAATTATAAAACCAGAGGATTAGTGATAATGCGGGACAAAACATAACGGACACGAGGTAAAGGAAAAGCTGGCAAGACATTTTATGGAAAGACCTCTCTATGGGAGATGGCCAAGGCAGTGCTCAGAGAACGTATAGCCCTGATAGGTTGCATCAGTACAAAACAGCAACGATGAATTCCTGCCTAAAGAACCTAGGGAGGAACAAGAGCAAGTCAAACAAGCTTAGGAAAGGAGCAATCCAACTTGGAGCAAGAACAGCAACAACAACAACAACAACACACCACAAAGATGGAGCTTGATTTAAACCTTAAGAGACATTCAACGGTGAGGAGGGATACTGCAGCGTTCTCTGTCTTGCTTGAGTGTATCTTTCCAACGGCTTCCCTGGTGGCTCAGTGGTGAAGAATCCTCCTGCCAGAGCAAGAGACATAGAAGATGCGGGTTTGATCCCGGTCAGGAAGATTCCCTGGAGAAGGAAATGGGAACCCACCCAGGATTCTTGCCGGGAACGTTCCACAGACAGGGGATCCAGGCAGGCTACAGTCCATGGGGCCACAAAAGAGTCAGACACCTCTTAGCGACTAAATAAGAACAATTAACATAACTTTCCCAACAAAAGTGCCAGTTCGATTAAATCTGGTTAAAAACAGGAAACCCACAAGAGTGCCCTGGTTGAAATTCTAGTTTAAAATAGTTCTAATAATGAACGAAGAAAACGAAGTAAAAAAGCAGAGATATGGGAGCAGTAGAAATAAAAATGCTACTTTAGCCAATGACATGTTTGTACATCCATGAAAATCAAACCCCCCAGTACAACGGTTAATGAGTGAGCTTTGCAAAGATATAGGATAGAATCCACTTGTGAGCTGTGAGACTCTGCCCTCAGCTGTAACACAACTCCGGTTTTTCCCCCCCACACCCACTCGGAGACACGCCAGAAGTCCAGCAGAACCCCTGCACGGAGGTCTCCGTGGTGTCGGAACATAAAAGCTCTGAAAGAATCAATTGAGTTTCTACATCCAGCGCCGCCCAGCCAGGAAGAAGGCTAATTACCATAGTGGCGATATTATTGAACACCGAGGTACTGGGAAGGCAAGAAATGACCTTTCAAGAGCATTTTCTGAGTGCCAAACACTACTAGGTACTTTCATTCTTTTAAAAACCTTGTGAGATGGTTTGTTACTAGCTGCTTTATACACTGGTGGAATTAGAGGGTCAGGTTTAACGACCTTCTCAAGGTCATACAATCAATAAGCAGGAGTCTTGGGATTCAAATCCAGATTTGCCTCACGCCAAATCCTATTTCTTTTCTACCACAGTCTTCCCACTAATTCGGAAGTATTTTACTTTGGGACATTTGGATTGGTATCTTTTATCATTCTTGAAGCAATTCGGATGCTGCCTTTCAAACGTTGCTTCCGTCTCTGTTTGTTCTCAGTACTTTTGGAGCTCCAAGTTACTCACTTTAACCACATTTTCCCATTTTTAACTTCATGCTTTTACTGTGTAGCACGGTATGTAATTCATTAAGCCACACTTTTGTTTAATAAATGTTTACTTAGGTCTAGACGGCTATTAAAGAAACCACTGGCACCATATACTGACACATATATGTGGAATTTGGTAGGAGGGTAATGAGAACACACACAGTGAAGCGATGGAGCAAGAGACATGGAGATCAGACATATGGACATTGTGGGGAATGCACAGTGGGTGGGAGGCATAAAGGAAGTAGCATGAAAACCTGTACTATCATATGTGAAAAAGGTACCTATGGTCATTGCGCTGTGAGAAAATTTCATCCTGCAGGGGCGCTGTGCGACGGCCTGGAGGGGGGGGACATGAGGATATACATCTGACTAATCTGGGACCATAAGTATGGAAACAACAAAAATCCGTAAAAGTAAAAAATCCAATAAAAATTAAAAAAAATAAAAAACAAGACAACCACGTGCTGTTCAGTTGCCTGTGTATTATTCTTGTATGTCTGTATTCAATATCTGAATACCTTACGTATTGATTGGTTTCCCGTGTTTTCCTTTTCTCTTTATTCCTTCTCCCGTTTTAAAGCTTTAAAACCTTGAACCTTATTTTGTATGATATTTGATGAATTTATATTTTTTTCTTTCTCTGATTAACTTGTTCTACTGGCTTATACTCATGGGAGTTTGTTTCCCTGTAGGCTGTAGAGGTATGTGAGTATGTATTACCTGTGACATTATATATCTTTCCATATTAAAACAAACACAGACATGGAGAACAGACATATGGACACTGCGGGGAATGAATAGTGGGTGGGAGGCATAGAGGGAGTATCATGGAAGCCCATAGTATCACATGTGAAAAAGATAGCCATGCTCATTGCGCTGTGGGACTAGGGGATCCTGCAGAGGCGCTGTGAGATGGCCTGGAGGGATGGGAGGGGAGGACTGGGAGGGCGGTGGAGGTGAGGGGCCAGGAATAGACATATGACTAATCCGGGAACATACACATCGGTAAAGAGCAAAGCTCTGTAAAGCAAAAAGTTACAATAAAATAAAGAAAAATCTAAAATGATAATAATAATAATAATACTAAAAGAGCCAGCCTGCTGGACCAACTGAACACTAGAATCCTAAGGCGAAAGCCCTGAGTGTGTCTGACTACTGTTCTTTAGAGAAACAGGGATGTCATGAAGTACACGTTCTGGTACTAAGTGGCGGTCAAGTCTTTAGGAGAGCACCGAGGGTTGGGGAAAGCAGCAACATCTCGAGTCAAACTGGAAGGGTCATCATGGCATCCCAATTTAAAAGAAAAAGCCATTCCAAGTTCCTACAGAATAGCCTACTCTGATTCCACAAATGTAGGGACATGGTCTGACTTTGGTTTCACCAGCTGCTGAGATGTCTTAACGCTGAGGTGAAACTACAAACATGGCTAAGATCGCCTCAGATTTTCTACTTTCATATTTCTGTTCAGGATACCTAGAAAGGTTTCTAATATTCCTCTCTTTCCACATAAACCTAAAGATCTCTCGCCACATAATGCAGACTCCCACCAAGCTGGTGACTAATATAACTAGGTGGTTCTGGAAGTCTAGCCCAAAGAGGAACAAGAAGGGAGGCCTTAAGGACCGGTGAGCTGGACAAAATGTTAAAAAAAAAAAAAAAAAAGCACGTGTACCCTTCTAGACAGAATATTAGAAAATGTGATGTACAGTGGAAAGCCTGATATGCTTTTGATCTGAAGGGCTACTGAGTTTGCCAGCCTGCCCGCCTCTGCTGGGTTGCTACGGTTTCAGGCAGTATGACTCAACAAAGCCTGATGACATACGGCCAGGGGTCAAAAGCAGCCAGGCAGAGCCTGGCTCCCTCAGTCTCATCCAACAGCTGACAGGGCTGGCAGCCAGCTGCACGTGCCCAAGAACTCGGCACTGCCCACTTCCATCTCAAGGGACACACCTACCTTCTAGGTGGCACATTTTCAGCTTCAGTCTAAAGAACTTCATTATCGAGGTAATGAACTCAAAACTTTCTTTCTTTTATGGTTTTGTTAAGGATTTGGACTTAGCTATATCCAGATCACACGAGGCATCTCTATGCCTCCCTCCCATTTTGAAGGAGAGCCTGAGACCTTAGGGGAATGAAATGGAGGCGCTGGGGGGAAATGGCAGACTATTGAAATGTAGTCTTATCCTGTGACAGGCTAGCCATCAGAAAATAGTTATTAAGATGCTGAGACAGGCAGAGGGAAGGAGAGAGGGAGGGAGGGAGGATGGGGAAGGAGAAGAGTGGGGAGGGAGGAGGAGAGAGGAGGAAAGGAGGAAGGTAGAAGGAAGAGAAGAAAAGGAGGAAAAGAGGGGAGAGACTAGAGGAGAGAGGGGGAGGAAGGGCTGAAGGAAGAGGAGGAGAGGGGTGGGAGGTGGCAAAGGGTTTGAAGGAAGTTGGCAGAGACTCTTCCCTTTCCAGAGTAAAAGCCAAACTCTGTCCTACGGGATCAGGGTCTGCTCTTGCCACAGACATTTGTCTCTTAGCTATAGCTATTAGACTGAGTGGGTTCAGTATTCAGAAACTTGTTCTGTATGTTGAAATCTATATTCACTTTACTAGTATTGATCTTAGGCTTCTCCAGTGGCCCTATGTGGTAAGTATTATAGCGCTTAACTTCATTTCACTTGAATGTAATGAGAAAGACATGGGTTAGCCTCGGTTTAGCTAAAACTCAGTTAAAGGGGATGAGGTGGGCTTGAGTAGCCCACAGTCCCTAGACCCCCTTTCAAACATGTTTCCCAGCCTGTCATTCTCCCTCACGGGCATTTTCCCAAGTGAGTATGACACTCGCATGGTTTCAACGAGTTGGGGTGGGGAATCAAGTTAAGGAAGACTGTGGGTTGGGCTGACAGATGGCGATCTTGATCTTCAGGTCCAAGCATTTCAGTGTGTCCTTCCCCATGCTTACCCCTCCCCAGTTCCTAGCCTAAGCTTAGTTCGTACTAAACGCAGAGATGAGTTTCCAGAAGCCACCCAGGGATTCTTAATCGACCGATTCCATTTCTTGAAATCACGTTAGACTTTCAGATTGACTGTATTTCTCTTTCCAGATGTCTGAGGAAATTGACTGGCTGCACAGCCGCAGGGGCATGTGCAAGGTGGATCTCTACAGCCCAACTGGACAACAAGGCCAGGACTGGAAAGTGGTGAGATACGAAATGACTCCTGCCCAGGAGTGGACAACATTAGCCTTTGGGTATAGACTTTCTGGCCCGGGATAAGCTAAAGGATAGTGACTTTGCCAAGAAATCAAGCTCAGTAAGGTCTGGGGGCACCAGTGAGGGCATACATTGCCCAGGGACAATGGAGGCTTGGCCAGAGGGTGATGCAGGCGACGGGGGGGTGGGGGGCGGGGGAGGCAGGCTGAGGAGAGTTAGGGGGTGGTGGTTGCCTAGTCACCACCCTCTATTACCTCACACCTCGGAGGTCATAATGATGTCGCTAGCTGCCAGCAGCTTGCTGTACAGCTGGCCTCCCTCACGCGGACAAAATACTTCATGTCCTATTTCCCCGACAAAGAATGGTTTACATAATATTTCACATCATTTCACGTTCAAGCACCACTCATGCAGTTACTTAATATGTGTTTCCGCAATGGTTTAGACTTTGACTTGCATTTTAAAATTACCATGAGCCTAAGCAATGTTATCAATATATGGTAGCTCTGGTATTTTAATGTGTATTTCCCGATGAATAACAATGAAAAGGCGCCTATTAAGCACAAAATGTTTATCCACATACCTAAACTCTATGTCATCCATTATAAAGAACACCGCGTTTTGGCGACAGTATTGTGACAGAAAGTGCTCCAAACTGGGAGCCAGAATTGGGTTCTAATACGAGTTCCACTTTGACTCTGTCTCAGTCGGGCAAGCCATCTCCCTTCTCAGTTCTCTCAGTAAAGGTAGATATTGCATTTTGAACTCTCTCTCTCTCACACAGGGAGTATTGTCACTTAGGAAATATAGTAGCATTAAGATTCTGTCTGCCTAATGAATATCATCGGTCTGTCGTCTGTTGGGTACTTTACTATAACCAGGCACTCTCCTAAAAGCTTTTTTCTCTCAATCAGTTCTCACAAGAACTAATAAGGTAGGTGCTCCTATCATCTCCCAGGGAAATTAAGGCCTTTTCTGAGGGATTTTTCTAAACTCACCCTTCTAATCTGGCGCAGATACGCTTCGTTGATGTCTCCACTTTAAATGGGGAAGATAAAGATTCTCAGGTGGGTACCCTCTGCTCCCCTCAGGGTTGGGATGGGGTGGGGAGCTGCTGCTGCTGCTGAGAAGGGTTACGAGTGACATCATGAGAAAGGGAAAGGTGGTGGCAGAGGGTGGGAAGGCGGAGGGCACGCAGGTGAGAAGCCGTCATTCTTGAGTGGCAGCCTGGGGGCCAGCTTGGAGAAATCTCAAAAGCAGCTTTTCACAACAGGCTTATCTCTTAATTCCGTAGGGTGCTGCTGGTTGCAGTTCAGAAGGTACTTTGAATCTTGAGAGAAAGAAATCACTGTGATCATGCATCCTGAGAAGCAAGTCCAGTCTAAGGTACAGGACTTAAAGCTCTCAGTCTAGCCTTTCTCATTCCCACAGCCCAAGGCTGAATCTGAGGGCTCCGGTTCAGAGATAGGAAGAGAACTATTGCCAAATAGGCCCCAAATTTGAATACTATGACATTCTAAAGAGCACAGGCCCGTTCACGGTCATGATAAGTTCAGCGCCCAGGGTGAGTTCGCAGTAGCTCACAGTGACACTAATCACAGAGAATCAGACTATCCCCATCAGAACTTGGGATGGTCATTCACACATGACAAGTCATTCCCACATGTATCTGAGACCCCACGGACTACAGATTGCCAGGCTTCTCTGTCCGTAGGGTTTTCCAGCCAAGAATACTGGAGCGGGTTGCCATTTCCTGCTCCATGATACATGCTATTGGATTTATATCATACACACATATGCGCTCACTCAACACTTGCTCATTTGCACACTCAGAGACACACTGATATGCATACAATTTTACATTCACACACACATGCTAAGTATTCATACTACCGTGCACATGCTAGCCTACACAAATGACAGAATACAGTGCACATGATGTCCGCCCATTATGACACACGCTTGCACACGGTGACATCTCACGTGCACTGACAAACACATATGCATGCACACATGCACACAGGCACATTTCACACACTCAAATCTGGGTTGACACATGTTCACGCTCATGAGTTAAAATACGGTGTGCATGTAGACACCTAACAGAGACAATGACACACTTTTGGCATGTGCTTAGCACACATACTCAGATGAAATTGACAGTGATAAGACTCGTATGTAGTGTACAAATGTGCATACCCTAAGTTTTTGTTGCCGGCACTTGTGCTGAATGAGTAGTAATGAACACAATTGTGTGTTGTGCGCCCATGCACATGCTAAAGGCCAAATCCTAATCTGTGCCACTTTTAGGATGGAGTTTCTAAATAAATAGAGAAGAAGTAGCCTGGCCAGACTCTCATGCATGGGTGTTATTCCTTTTTAGGCGGAGGGTCAGTATGCTTTTAAACAAACTCCCCTGATCCTCCAAGTGTCCTCAGTTGGTTTCGGAATGATCTTCAAACGTATGCCTAGGTTTCCACCATGCACTCAGCCCCTCAGCATGCATCTCTAAACACAAAGTAGGCGACATAGAGGAGCTGTCTGAGCCTGGATTGCTTAAATAACGGACCTCACAGCCGAAATCTGGAAGTGACAGAGGCCAAAAACACCAACAATAACCAGAGTTGCTCCAGTCCATCAGCCAAATATGCCATTAATCAGAGGACAGTATTCTTCCCTGAAGGAAAATGTGCTATGAATGACCCGTCTTTTTATAACAACCAGTTATCTTCTCCGGTATTCCTGAAGACCCATAAAATCAAGAAATTAGGAGGTGCAAGTGAATTTCCTTCAATCTATCTACCCCGTGGAGGCAAAGGAAAATCAGCCCCACAGTGTTGTGAGTAAGATCACTTCTGAAATGGCCCACGATGCTGTCGTCAGTGACCTCTGCAGAAACGCACCGCAATGGGGAGGAGTGTACAGATGGCAGTCGGGAAACCTTTCCGAATGGTGAATTATCAACAGGAAGAAAGGCGAGACAAGCAGATGGACGCAAGAGTCAGGATCGGATCTGGAGGTTCCATCAGCAAAGGACAAATGATCTGTGCCAATCGGGTGGCATCCGATATGATGGTGTCTGTCACGAAGACCTTGAACGTTCGTACCTCTGGGAACCCAGTTGCAGCCTGTGTGGTCCTGAAAAGGGCTCTGTTAAAACATACCCAGGAAATTGTGTCCGATTTGATTGACTCATGCTTGAGAAACACACATAATATCACAGGAGTACTGATGACCGACCCAGACTTTGTCTCAGCCGTCAAGAGGAATCTGTTTCACCATGGGAAACAAAATGCTACTGATATCATGGAGGCTATGCTGAAACGTTTGGTCAATGCTCTTCTTGGTGAACAGCAGGAAACGGAATCACAGTGTTTCTCATATGTAGCCTTGAAAGCTAGTTCCCATGGCCCCAAGGGCAAAAACCAAGGTCTCGAATCCTCAGCTCTGAAGGCCGAAATGAGGGGAAAGAACAAGTGTAAAGTGAAGGGAGAGGAATGCAAGTCTTTGACCAGTGCTGAGAAGGTAGGCGAACATATCCTCGAGGAGAGCCTGACGGTGTGGAACCAAAATCAGGGCAATCAAGGCAAGCTGCCTAGCAACCCATGTCCCAGTAAGGAGGAGAAGAGAGAGAAGATCAGCCCTTCCACAGACTCACTGGCAAAGGACTTGATTGTCTCTGCCCTTAGGCTGATCCAGTACCATCTGACCCAGCAGGTCAAGGGCAAAGATGCATCTGAAGAAGACTGTCCTGTTTCCACAAGCTATACGACTCAGAGTGCCCGATACGAAAGTGCGGAGGTACCCAATGTGCCAAGGCCCTTTCAATGAAACACCAAGAGCCTCGTGAGCGCCTGAGCCATCCACCTCTCAAAGGAGGATCGACACATGGACTCCCAGAAGGTAGATATGTCAACCCTCTTTATATCCCTGATTCAAAACTGCTCAATGAGGCCCCTTCACCTGTGAAGACATATGTGAAAGTGAGAACAAACGTTCTGAGGCCAAGACAAACAAGCCAGCCTCCGTGTGCACGCAGTCTCAGAGGCGGGAAGAACCACGGCAGGACAATCAAGAATTTGACTTTATCGGTGGGATGAAGCAAGTGAACCGACAGTTTATAGATCAGCTGATACAATCTGTAATGAAGCTGCGCCTTATCATGGCTAAGTGTAGCAACAATGGTGGAAGCCTCGCTGACTTGGAAGAACAAGCATCCTTGGCCAACAATGCTCTTTACCACGCCAGCAACTCCAGATGTAACCAGGAGCTGGAACATCGCAGAGCCACCAAGACTCTTCTGGACACAAACTCATCGTCAGAAATCAGTGCTCAATAAGCAATTTGCAAAAGCAGCTCCAAGCTGTCCTGCAGTGGATCGCAGCCTCACAAGTTAACATACCCAGGCTCTACTTCATGGGAGACGAGGATGGACAACTGGAGAAGGTGGCGATAGTGATGCAACAAGGCACACGGAGACAGAGGGCTGGACTGGGTGGGGACAGGAGGCAGTCTTGTACTCAGAGCAGTCCATTCTTTTTCTGCCTATTCTTTTCACCCTTTAGTCCTAGAATCGTAGGCAGGAAGGCGGCTGAGGTATAGTGGACTTTCTCCATCTGGGTCCCAGCTCCAAAAGCATCAACGTGACTCAAGCTATCTCTGCTCTCTCCAGCTTCCTGAAGTTTCGGCTCTGGCAGCAGAAAGGGGTACAGTGTTGGAGACCTTCTTCAGGAGGTCGTGACGTTCTCTAAGGAACTACAACTGGATGAAGTTGTGGAAAACACGACTGGGGAACAGCTGCTAGACTGGCTGCTCACTCACCTGTGAGCAGACAACTCTCCACTGACTCCCGCCCCGACCAGCATTCCAACCCAGCTAGAACACCTCCTCCCGTCAGGCCAGCGAACTACTGCATGATGGTGTTTCTCAATACCTCCGGGTAGTAAGACTGTGTAAGTCTGGGGTATCCCGACAAGCTAGGCAAGAGCCTGCATTAAAAAAAAAAACATTAAAGAAAGGTGCTAGTGTTTGCTTGGTCAGATATATCTGAGAAACTGGGTCCAATTTCAAGGAATGGTGATACAATGTTGGACTTGTGTCCAGATCTCACCCGGGGTTCTCTTCTAAACACCAAAGATGCAGGGATATAATCCATGTCCAAGTCCCTAAGTCATCTGGTTTATCAGGTCACAGTTCACAAGTTATTTAGAGGTTTGCCAGCCATCGCCTCCTGTTCTTCCAGAAGTACGCACATAATTTGATAATCCCCATCTAATCCTCAGGATGCAAATCTCTTGGTCACTTATAAGATTTCTCAGATGGGAGCCTCGACGAAAAACCAAACCGAAGACAGTAAGTTACCCATAGGCCCACATACAGTCCCAGCATTCGCTGCACATGGCTAAACACTATAAAGAACTACATTGGGATACTGTAGCCTAACGTTTCACTCTGGTTCTTACTGTAGCCTGCAGTCTGAATATGGTCCTCACTGTATCCTACATTCTGACACTGGTCCTCATTAGAGCCTGAGTTTGACACTTGTTCTTACTGTAGCCTGCAGTCTGAGTTTGGCAGTCTGACACTGGTCGTCACTAGAGCCTGTTCTATGACCCCGGTTCTTACTGTAGATTACAGTCTGACTTTGGTTTTCACTAGAGCCTACAGTCTGACATTGTTCCTCACTAGATTTTACAGTCTGACTCTGGTCCTCACTAGAGCTTACAGTCTGACTCTGGTTCTTACCTTAGCCTACAGTCTGACGTTGGTCCTCATTGTAGTCTACAGTCTGACAATGGTCCTCACTTGAGCCTACAGTCTGACTCTGGTTCTTACTGTAGCCTACAATATGACACAGGACCTCAATAGACTTTAAAGTCTGTCTCTTGACCTCACTGTAGCCTAAAGTCTGACACTGACCCTCACTAGAGCCTATAGTCTGACTCTGGTTCTTACTGTATCCTACAGTCTGACTGTGGTCCTGACTGTAGCCTACAGACTTACACTGTTCCTCACTAGAGCCTACAGTCTGACACTAATCCTCAATAGACCCTACAGTCTGAATCTGGTTCTTACTGTAGTCTGCAGTCTGACTGTGGTCCTGACTGTAGCCTACCGTATGAAACGGGTCCTCACTGGAGCCTACAGTCTGAAACTGGGCCTTGCTTGAACCTACACTCTGACTCTGTTTCTTACTCTGGTCTACAGTCTGACTTTGGTCCTCACTGTAGCCTACAGACTGACACTGTTCCTAACTGGAGCATACAGTCTAACTCTGTTTCTTACTTTAGCCTACAGTCTGACTTTGGTCCGCACCTTATCTTATAGTCTGACACTCGTCCTCACTAGAGTTTACAGTTTAACTCTGTTTCTTACTCTAGCCTACAGTCTGACTTTGGTCCTTACTCTGGGATAGTGTCTGACCCTTTTTCTTACTGTAGTCTACAGTCTGACCCTTTTCCTCACTGTAGACTACAGTCTGACAATGGTCCTTACTTTAGCCTACAGTCACACTTGTCCTCACAAGACCTTCCAGTCTGACTCTGTTTCTTACTGTAGCCTACAGTCTGACTTTGGTCCTCGCAGTATCCTACAGTCTGACTCTGGTTGTCACTAGAGTCCACAGTCTGACAGTGGTTCTCACTAGCCTACAGCCTGATCTTGGTTCCTACTGCAGCCTATAGTGTGTTTTGGTCCTCACGTTAGCCCATAGTCTGACCCTCGTCCTCACTGGGGCCTACATTCTAACAGTGAATCTTAATGTAGCCTTCAGATTGAATTTTCTCCTCACTGTAGCCTACAGTCTGACTCTGATCCTCACTAGAGCCTACATTCTGACTCTGGTTGTTACTGTAGTCTACAGTTTGACTTTGTTCCACACTGTAGCCTACAGTTTGACACTGGTCCTCAGTAGAGCTTACATTATGACTCTGGTTCTTACTGTAGCCTACAGTCTGGCTTTGGTCCTCAGTAGACTCTACGATGTGACATTGGTTGTCAGTAGAGCCTACCGTCTGACTCTGGTTCTAACTGGAGGCTTCTATCTGACATTGTTACTCACTGTAGTCTACATCTGAAACTGGTCACTCTAGAGCCTACCGTCTGACATTGGTCATCATTAGAGACTACTGACTGACTCTGGTACTTACTGGTGACTTCATCCTGACATTGTTACTCACTGTAGACTACAGTCTCACTATAGTCTTCACTGTAGCCGACATCAGACACTGGTCCTCACTAGATCCCACAGTCTGGCACTGGGCCTAGCTAGTACCTACAGTTTGACTCTGTTTCTTCCTGTGGCCTACAGTCTGACTTTGGTCCTCACTGTAGCTTACAGACTGACACTGTTCCTAACTAGAGCCTACAGTCTAACTCTGATTCTTACTATAGCCTACAGTCTGAATTTGGTCCTCATTGGAGCCTATAGTCTGACACTGGTCCTCACTAGAGTTTACAGTCTGACTCTGTTTCTTAATGTAGCCTACAGTCTGATTTGGCTCCTCACTGTAGCCTACAGTCTTACTCTGGTTGTCACTAGACTCTAAGTCTTACAGAAGTCCTCACTAGAGCCTACAGTCTTACTCTGTTTCTGTACCCTAGAGTCTGTTTTGGTCCTCACGATAGCCCATAGGCTGACACTCGTCCTCATTAGAGCCTACATTCTAACTATGGTTCTAACTGTAGCCTACAGTTTGAATTTTGTCCTCACTGTGGCCTACAGTGTGACTCTGGTGCTTACTGAACCATAAGGTCTGACTTTGTTCCACACCGTAGCCCACAGTCTGACACTGGTCCTCAGTAGAGCCTACATTATGACTCTGGTTCTTACTGTAGCCTACAGGCTGACGTTGGTCCTCACTAAAGCCTACAGTCTGACATTGGTCGTCAGTAGAGCCTACAATCTGACTCTCGTCCTTACTGAAGACTTCAATCTGACATTGTTACACACTGTATTCTACATCTGAAACTGGTCCACACTAGAGCCTACTGTCTGACATTGGTCGTCATTAGGGACTACTGATTGACTCTGGTATAATGATGACTTCAATATGACATTGTCACTCACTGAAGACTACAGTCTGACTATGGGCTTCACTGTAGCCTACATCTGAAACTGGTCCTCACTAGAGCCCAACGTCTGAGACTGGGCCTTGCTAGAACCTACAGTCAGACTCTGTTTCTTACTGTGGCCTACAGTCTGACTTTGGTCCTCACTGTAGCCTACAGTCTGAGAAAGGTCCTCACTAACGGCTACAGTCTGACTCCTTTTCTTACTGTAGCCTACAGTGTGACTCTGGTCCTAACTGGAACTTAGCCTGTGACGCTGGTCCTCACTAGTGCCTAGAGTCTGAGACTGGTTCTTACTGTAGCCTACATTCTGGCTTTGTTCCTCACTGTTTCCTAGAGTCTGACAGTGGTCCTCACTAGAGCCTACAAGTCTGAGTCGTGTTCTTACAGGAACCTACATCTGACTTTGGTCCTCACTGTAGCTTACAGACTGACACTGTTCCTAACTAGAGCCGACAGTCTAACTCTGATTCTTACTATAGTTTACAGCCTGATTTTCGTCCACACTATAGCCTACTGTCTGACACTGGTCCTCACTACAGCTTACAGCCTGGCTCTGGTTCTGAAGGTAACCTAGAGTCGTAATTTGTACCTCACTGTATCCTACAAGATGACACTGAAATTCACTAGAGCCTTCAGTCTGACTGTGTTTCTTAGTGTATTCTACAGTCATATTTTGTTCCTTACTGTAGACTACAGCCTGACACTGGGCTTCCCTAGAGCCTACAGTCTGACACTGGTTCTTCCTGTAGCCTTCAGTCTGACTTCTGTCTTCCATGTAGCCTACAGTCTGACACTGGTCCTCACAAGAACCTACAGTGTGACACTGGTCCTCGCTAGAGCCTACAGTCTTAATCTGGTTCTTACTGTAGCCTACTGTATGACTATATCCTCACTTAAGCCTACAGTGTGACAATGGTCCACACAAGAGCCTACAGTTTGACACTGGTCCTAACTAGAGCCTACAGTCTGACTCTGGTTCTTAGTGCAGCCTATAGTCTGACTTTGGTCCCCTCTAGCCTACAGTCTGAGTGGTCCTCACTAGAGCCTTCAGTCTTAATCTGGTTCTTACTGTAGCCTATTGACTATGTCCTCACTGGAAGCCTACAGACTGACATTGTTCCTCACAAGAGCCTACAGTCTGACACTGGTCTAGCTAGAGCCTACAGTCTGAGACAGGTTCTTACTTGGCCTACAGTCTGAATTTGGTCCTCAGTGTAGACTACAGATTCACACTGGTCCATAATAGAGCCTAGAGTCTCAGTCTGGTTCTTACTGTAGACTACAGTCTGAATATTGTCCTCAGTGTAGCTTACAGCCTGATTTAGGTTCTCACTGTAGCCTACAGTCTGACACTGGTCCTCACTACAGCTTACAGTCTGGCTCTGGATCTGAAGGTTGATCCTTCAGAGTCGTAATTTATTCCTCACTGTAGCCTACAGCCTGACACTGGTATTCACTAGAGCCTTCAGTCTGACTGTGTTTCCTAGTGTATTCTACAGTCATATTTTGTTCCTTACTGTAGCCTACAGTCTGACGATTGTCTTCACTGTAGCCTACATCTGACACTGGACCTCACTGGAGCCCAGAGTCTGACACTGATCCTAGCTAGAACCTACAGTCTGACTCTGTTTCTTTCTGTGGCCTACAGTCTGACTTTGGTCCTCACTGTATTTTACAGACTGACACTGTTCCTCACTAGAGCCTACAGTCTAACTCTCATTCTTACTTTAGCCTAAAGTCTGACTTTGGTCCTCACTGTACCCTATTATCTGACACTGGTCCTCACTAGAGTTAACAGTCTGACTCTGGTTCTTGCTATATCTACAGTCTGACTCTGGTCCCCACTGTACTCTACAGTCTGAGAAAAGTCCTCACTAGAGGCTACAGTCTCACTAGGGATCTTTCTGTAGGCTAAAGTCTGTCTTTGGCTCACTGGACTGACAAAACCCTAGTCAGACTGTAGGTTTAGTGAGGACAAGGGTCAGACTGTAGGCTACAAAGAGTACCAAAGTCGGACTGTAGGCTACAGTCAGAGTCAGGACGGTGAGCTCTGGTGAGGATGAGAATCAGAATATAGGCTCTAGTGAGGACCAGTGTCAGACTGTGAACTACAGTACGTGTCAGACTGCAGGCTCTAGTGAGGACCAGTGTTGGACAGAAGGCTATAGTCAGAGTCGTACAGGGCTATAGTGAGGCCAGTGTCAGAATGTATGCTTCAATGAGGACCAACGTCAGACTGTGGGTTTCAGAAAGACCAAAGTCATACAGAAGTCTCTAGTGAGGACCAATGTCAGACTGTAGGCTAGAGTGAGGACCAAAGTCTGACCTGAGGAAACAGTAACAAGCAGAGTCAGACCGTAGCTCTAGTGAGGTCCAGTGTCAGACTGTAGGCTACAGTGAGACCAATGTCAGAGTGTAGGCTACAGTACAAACCATAGTCAGACTGTCGACTCAAGTGAGGACCAGTGTCAGACTGTAGGCTACAGTGAATACCAAATCACTGTAGTCTACAGTAAGAACCAGCGTCAGACTATTGGATCTAGTGAGGACTAGTGTCAGACTTTGGGCTACAGTGAGGACCAGAGTCAGACTGTAAATACTAGTGAGGTCCAAAGTCAGACTGTTGGCTGCAGTAAGAACCAGAGTCAGACTGTAGGCCCATGTGAAGACCAGTGTCAGACTCAGGCTATGAGTAATAACCACAATCACATTGTGGGATCTAGTGAGGACCAGGGTCAGACTCTAGGCTACTGTGAGGACCATAATACGACTGTAGGCTACCGTAAGGAACCAGATTAAACCTGTAGGATCTGGTGAGAACCAGAATCAGACTGTAAGCTCTATTGAAGACATGTGTCAGACTGTAGGATCTGTGAGGACCAGGGTCAGAATGTAGGCTACAATGAGGTCCAAATCAGACTGTAGGATACAGTCAGAACCAGAGTCATTCTCTAGGCTCTAGTGAGGACTAGTGTCAGACTGTAGGATACAGTGAGGAACAGATTCAGACTGTAGGATACACTTAGAACCAGAGACAGACTGTAGAGACTAGTGAGGACTAGGTTCATACTGTAAGCTAGTTACGAACCATTGTCAGACTCTAGTCTCTAGTGAGGACCAGTGTCAGACTGTAGGCTAAGAACCAGAGTCATGCTGTAGGGATCTAGTGAGGACCAGGGTTCAGACTGTAGGCTACAAATGAGGACCAAAATCAGACTGTAGGCTACAGTAAGAACCAGAGTCATACTGTAGGGTCTAGTGAGGACCTAGTTTCAGACTCTAGGCTAAGGTGAGGAACCAGTGTCAGACTGTAGGCTCTAGTGAGGAACAGTGTCAGACTGTATGCTACAATGAGGTCCAAAATCAGACTGTAGGCTACAGTAACAACCAGAGTCAGACTGTAGGCTCTAGTGAGCATAAGTGTCAGACTGAAGGCTCTAAAAAACCAGAGTCAGTCTGTAGGATCTTCTGGATGAGACTCAGAATGTAGACTTTGGTGAGGACCAGTGTCATACTGTAGGCTATATGAAGAACCCAGTCAGACTGTAGGATCTGTGAGGACCAGTCAGACTGGGCTACAAGGATGACCAAATCAGACTGTAGGATACAGTCAGAACCAGAGTTTTCCTCTAGGCTCCATTGAGGACCAGAGTCAGACTTTAGTCTACAGTAAGAACCAGAGTCCCACTGTAGGCTCTAGTGAGGACCAGGGGTTAGACTGAAGGCTACAGAGAGGACCAGAGTCAGACTGTAAATACTAGTGAGGACCCAAATCAGACTTTAGGGTCTAGTGAGGACCAGTGTCTGACTACAGGCTACAGTGAGGACAAGTGTCAGACTGTAGGCTCGATTGAGGACCAGGGTCAGACTGTAGGCTACAGTGATGACCCAGCATCAGACTGTAAATTCTAGTGAGGAATAAAGTCCGACTGTAGGGTACAGTAAGAACTAGAATAAGCCTGGAGGCTCTAGTGAGGACCAGTGTCAGATGTAGGCTACAGTGAGAATGACAGTCAGACAGTAGGCTCTAGTGAGGACCAGGGTCATACTGTCGGTTACAATGAGGACCAAAATCAGACTGTAGGATACAGTCACAACCAGAGTCAGAATCTAGGCTTGTGAGGACAAGTTTCGGACTGTAGGCTCTAGTGAGGACAAGAGTCAGACTGTAGGCTACAGTGAGGACAAGAGTCAGACTTTAGGCTCAAGTGAGGACCAGTGTCAGACTGTATGCTACAATGAGGTCCAACGTCAGACTGTAGGCTACAGTAACAACCAGAGTCAGACTCTAGGATCTAGTGAGGACCAGTGTCAGACTGTAGGCTACAGTGAGGACCAGAGTCAGACTGTAGCCTACACTGAGACCAGAATCAGACTGTAGAGACTAGTGAGGACTAGGTTCAGACTGTAAGCTCTACGAACCATTGTCAGACTGTAGTCCCTAGTGAGGACCAGTGTCACAATGTAGGCTACAGTAAAAACCAGTGTTTGACAGTAAGCTCTATTGAGGACCAGATCAAACATTAGGCTACAGTGAGGACGAGAATCAGACTGTAAATTCTATTGAAGGACCAGAGTCAGGCTGTAGGCTACAATGAGGACCTAATTCACACTGTAGGATGCAGTCAGAACCAGAGTCAGACTTTAGGTTCCAGTGAGGACCAGAGTCAGACTGTAGTCTACAGTAAGATCCAGAGTCACACTGTAGGCTCTGGTGAGGACCAGTGTCAGACTGTAGGCTACAGTGAGGACCAGCATCAGACTGTAAATTGCAGAGAAGACCAAAGTCAGACTGTAGGCTACAGTAAGAACCAGAGTCTGAACGTAAGCTCTAGTTTGGACCAGGGTCAGGCTGTAGGCTACAGTGAAGACCAGAGTCAGAGTGTGGTCTCTAGTGAGGACCAGTCAGACTGTAGGCTACAGTAAGGACCAGAGTTAGACTGTAAATTCTAGTGAGGACCAAAGTTAGACTGTGGGCTACAGTGAGGACCAGAATCAGACTGTAAATTCTAGTGAGGACCAGAGTCAGACTGTTGGCTACAGTAAGAACCAGAGTCCGACTCTCAGATTTAGTGAGGACCAGTGTCAGACTGTAGGCTACAGTGAGGAACAGTCTCAGACTGTAGGCTACAGTGAGGACTAGAGTCAGACTGTAAATTCTAGTGAGGACCAAAGTCAGACTATAGGCTACAGTAAGAACCAGAGTGAGACTCTAGGCTCTAGTGAGGACCAGTGTCAGACTGTAGGCTACA
Organism: Tragulus kanchil; assembly: GCA_022376925.1. Taxonomy (NCBI): domain Eukaryota; kingdom Metazoa; phylum Chordata; class Mammalia; order Artiodactyla; family Tragulidae; genus Tragulus; species Tragulus kanchil. Next base: position 6,790,645 of record JAIOJX010000018.1, read on the forward strand.
GTGAGGACCAGAGTCAGACTGTAAATTCTAGTGAGGACCAGCGTCAGACTGGAGGCTACAGTAAGAACCAGAGTCATACTGTGGGCTCAACTGAGGACCAGTGTTACACTGTAGGCTATAGTAAGGACCAGAGTTAGACTGTCAATCTAGTGAGGACCAAAGTCAGACTGAAGGCTACAGTGAGGACCAGATCAGACTGTAAATTCTAGTGAGGACCAAAAGTCAGACTGTACACTACAGTAAGAACCAGAGTCACATTCTAGGCTCTAGTGAGGACCAGTGTCAGACTGTAGGCTACAGTCATGACCAGAGTCAGACTGTAAATTCTAGTGAGGACCAGTGTCAGACTGTAGGCTACAGTAAGAACCAGAGTTAGACTTTAACCTCTAGTGAGGACCAGCATCAGGCCGTAAGCTACAATGAGGACCAAAATCACACTCTAGGATAGTCAGAAGCAGAGTCAGACTGTAAGCTCTAGTGAGAACCAAAGTCAGATTGTAGGCTACAGTTAGAACCAGAGTCAGACATTGAGGCTCTCAGTGAGGACTAGTGTAAGACTGTATTCTACAGTGGTACCAGAATCACACTGTATGCAAGTGAGGACCAGTGTCAGACTGTAGGCTACAGTGAGGACCAGATTCAGACTGTGGCTCTAGTGAGGACCAGTGTCAGACTGTAGGCTACAGTAAGGACCAGAGTCAGACTGTAATCTAGTGAGGACCAAAGTCAGACTGAAGGCTACAGTGAGGACCAGCATCAGACTGTAAATTCTAGTGAGGACCAAAGTCAGACTGTACACTAGAGTAAGAACCAGAGTCAGACTCTAAGCTCTAGTGCGGACCAGTGTCAGACTGTAGGCTACAGTAAGGACCAGAGTTAGACTGTAAATTCTAGTGAGGACCAAAGTCAGACTGTAGGCTACAGTGAGGACCGGAGTGAGACTGTAAATTCTAGTGAGGACCAAAGTCAGACTGTAGGCTACAGTAAGAACCAGAGTAAGGCTCTTGTTTCTAGTGAGGACCAGTGTCAGACCGTAGGCTACATTGAGGAAACCAAAGTCAGACTGTTGTCTCTAGTGAGGACCAAAATCAGACTGTAGGCTACAATTAGAACCAGAGTCACACTGTAGGGTCTAGTGAGGAGCAGTGTCCGACTGTAAGCTACAGTGAGGACCAGAGTCAGACTGTAAATCCTTGTGAGGACCAAATCAGACTGTAGGCTACAGTCAGAACCAGAGTCACACTGTAGTCTACAGTGAGGACCAGTGTCAGACTGTAGGCTACAGTGAGGACCAGTGTCAGACTGTAAATTCTAGTGAGGACCAAAGTCAGGGTGTAGTCTACAGTAAGAACCAGATTCAGACTCTGGCTCAGTGAGGACCAGAGTCTGAACGTAGTCTACAGTAAGAACCAGAATCACACTGTAGGCTCTAGTGAGGACCAGTGTCAGACTGTAGTCTACAGCAAGAACCAGAGTCACACTGTGGGCTCTAGTGAGTTCTAGTGTCAGAGTGTAAGCTACAGAGGACCAAAGTCAGACTGTAGCTCTAGTGAGGACCAGTGTCAGACTGTAGGCTACAGTGAGGACCGGAGTCAGACTGTAGGTCTACAGTGAGGACCAGAACTCAGACTGTAGGCTACAGTGAGACCAGAGTGTCAGACTACTGGCTACAGTGAGGACCAGAGGTCAGACTGTAGGCTCTAGTGAGACCCAGTGTCAGACTGTAGGCTACAGTGAGGACCAGCATCAGACTGTAGCCTACACTGAGACCAGAATCAGACTGTAGAGACTAGTGAGGACCAGTTTCAGACTGTGGCCACGTTATGAACCAGTCAGACTGTAGTCTCTAGTGAGGACCGGTGTCACACTGTAGGCTACAGTAAAACCAGAGTTGACTGTAAGCTCTAGTGAGGACCAGGGTCAAACTTTAGGCTACAGTGAGGACGAAGGACCAGAGTCAGACTGTAGTCTACACTGAGAACCAGAGTTACACTCTAGGCTCTAGTGAGGACTAGTGTCAGACTTTAGGGTACAGTGAGGACCAGCATCAGACTGTAAATTCTAGTGAGGACCAAAGTCAGACTGTACACTACAGTAGAACCAGAGTCAGACTGTAGCTCTAGTGAGGACCAGTGTCAGACTGTAGGCTACAGTGAGGACCACAGTCAGACTGTGGTCTCTAGTGAGGACCAGTCAGACTGTAGGCTACAGTAAGGACCAGAGTTAGACTGTAAATTCTAGAGTTACCAAAGTTAGACTGTAGGCTACAGTGAGGACCAGCATCAGACTGTAAATTCTAGTGAGGACCAAGTCAGACTGTACACTACAGTAAGAACCAGAGTCAGACTCTAAGCTCTAGTGCGGACCAGTCTCAGACTGTAGGCTACAGTGAGGACCACAGTCAGACTGTAGTCTCTAGTGAGGACCAGTCAGACTGTAGGCTACAGTAAGGACCAGAGTTTGACTGTAAATTCTAATGAGGACGAGAGTCAGAATATAGGCTCTAGTGAGGACCAGTGTCAGACTGTAAGTTCTAGTGAGGACCAAAGTCAGACTGTAGACTACAGTAAGAACCAGAATCCGACTGTAGCTCAAGTGAGGACCAGGGTCAGACTGTAGGCTACAATGAGGACCAAAATCACACTGTAGGATACAGTCAGAACCAGAATCAGACTCTAGGTTCTAGTGAGGACCGGAGTCAGACTGTAGGCTACAGGAACAACCAGAGTCACACTGTAGGCTCTAGTGAGGACCAGTGTCAGACTGTAGTCTACAGTGAGAACCAGAATCACACTGTAGGCAATAGTGAGGACCAGTGTCAGACTGTAGGCTACAGTAGGAAAAGAATCATACTGTAGGCTCTAGTGAGGACCAGTGTCAGACTGTAGGCTATAATGACGAAATACGTCAGAATGTAGCCTAAGGTAAGAACAGTGTCAGACAGTAGGCACTAGTGTGGACCAGTGTCAGACTGTAGGCAACAGTGAGGATGACAGTCAGACTGTAGGCTCTAGTGAGGACGAGGGTCAGACTGTATGCTTCAACAAGGACCAAAATCACACTGTAGGATCCAGTCAGAACCAGAGTCAGACTCTAGGTTCTAGTGAGGACCAGAGTCAGACTGTAGTCTACAGTCAGAACCAGAGTCAGACTCTAGTTTCCAGTGAAGAACAGAGTCAGAATTTAGTCTACAGTAAGAACCAGAGTCACACTGTAGGCTCTGGTGAGTACCAGTGTCAGACTGCAGGCTACAGTAGGAAAAGAATCATACTGTAGGCTCCAGTGAGGACCAGTGTCAGACTGTAGGCTATAATGACGAAATACGTCAGAATGTAGCCTAAGGTAAGAACTAGTGTCAGACAGTAGGCACTAGTGTGGACCAGTGTCAGACTGTAGGCAACAGTGAGGATGACAGTCAGACTGTAGGATCTGTGAGGACCAGGGTCAGACTGTAGTCTACAATGAGGACCAAAATCAGACTCTAGGATAAAGTCAGAACGAGAGTCAGACTCTAGGTTCTAGAGAGGACCAGAGTCAGACTGTAGTCTACAGTAAGAATCAGAGTCACACTGTATGCTCAAGTGAGGACCAGTCTCAGACTGTAGTCTACAGTGAGGACCAGAATCATTCTGTAGGCTCTAGTGAGGACCAGTGTCAGACTGTAGGCTATAATGACGAAATACGTCAGACTGTAGTCAAAGGTAAGAACTAGTGTCAGAGAGTAGGCCCTAGTGACGACCAGTGTCAGACTGTAGGCTACAGTGAGGACCAGTCAGACTGTAGGCTCAAGTAAAGACCAGTGTCAGTCTGTATGCTACAATGAGTTCCAACGTCAGACTGCAGGCTACAGTAACAACCAGAGTCAGACTCTAGGATCTAGTGAAGACCAATGTCAGACTGTAGGCTACAGGAGGACCAGATTCAGACTGTAGCCTACACTGAGAACCAGAATCAGACTGTAGAGACTAGTGAGGACGGGTTTCAGACTGAACCCAGTTACGAACCATTGTCAGACTGTAGTATCTAGTGAGGGATGTCAGACTGTAGGCTACAGTAAAACCAGAGTTTGACGGAAAGCTCTATTGAGGACCAGGTCAAACTTTAGGCTCCCATGAGGGGGGGAATCAGACTATAAATTCTATTGAGGACCAAAGTCAGACTGTACACTACAGTAAGAACCAGAGTCAGATTTAAAGCTCTAGTGAGACCAGTGTCAGATGTAGGCTACAGTGAGGACCAAGTCAGACTGTGGTCTCTAGTGGGGACCAGTCAGACTGTAGGCTAGGAAGGACCAGAGTTTGACTGTAAATTCTAGTGAGGACCAAATTCAGACGGTAGGCTACAGTAAGAACCAGAGCCCACTGAAGCTCTAGTGAGGATCAGGGTCAGACTGTAGGCTACAATGAGGACGAAAATCACACTGTAGGATACAGTCAGAACCAGAGTCAGATTCTAGGTTCTAGTGAGGACCAGAGGCAGAAAATAGGCTACAAAGAACCAGAGTCAGAAAAGGCTCAAGTGAGGACCAGAGTAAGACTGTGTTCTACAGTAAGAACCAGAATCACACTGTGGCAATGGAGGACCAGTGTCACACTGTAGTCTAAGGTAAGAACTAGTGTCAGACAGTAGGCTCTAGTGTGGACCAGTGTCAGACTGTAGGCTACAGTGAGGAGACAGTCAGACTGTAGGCTCTAGTGAGGACCAGGGTCAGACTGTAGGCTACAATGAGGACAAAAAACACACTGTAGGATACAGTCAGAATCAGAGTAAGTCTCTATGTTCTAGTGAGGACCAGAGTTAGACTATAGGCTACAGTAAGAACCTGAGTCACACTGTAGGCTCTAGTGAGGACCAGGTCAGACTGTAGGCTACAGTGAGGACCAGATTCAGACTGTAGCCTACACTGAGAACCAGAATCAGACTGTAGAGACTAGTGAGGACTTGGTTCAGACGTAAGCCAAGGTACGAACCATTGTCAGACTGTAGTCTCTAGTGAGGCTTGATGTCAACTGTAGGCTACAGTAAAACCAGAGTTTGACGTAAGCTTTTTGAGGACCAGGTCAAACTTTAGGCTCCCATGAGGACAGAATCAGACTGAAATTTTTTTGAGGACCAAAGTCAGACTGTAGGCTACAAAAAGGGCCAGAGTCCGACTGTAAGCTCTAGTGAGGACCAGGGTCAGACTGTATGCTTCAAAAAGGACCAAAACAACTGTAGGATACAGTCAGAACCAGAGTCAGACTCTAGGTTCTAGTGAGGACCAGAGTCAGACTGTAGTCTACACTGAGAACCAGACTTACACTCTGGTTTAGTGAGGACTAGTTTCAGACTGTAGGGTACAGTGAGGACCAGCATCAGACTGAAAATTCTAGTGAGGACCAAAGTCAGACTGAAACCTACAGTAAAACCAGAGTGACTTAAGCTCTGGGGCCCAAAGGTCAATTAGGCTACATGAGGCCCAATCAGACTGTTTTAGTGAGGACCAGTCAGACTGTAGGCTACGGGGAAAGGCCAGATCGACTGAAAATTCTAGTGAGGCCCAAAAGTCAGACGTAAACACAGAAAGAATCAGAGTCAGACTCTAGTCCAGTGGGACCAGGTCAGACTTGGGCTACATGGGGGCCAGATAAACTGTAGTCTACAGTAAGAACCAGAATCGCCCCGAACCAAGTAGAAAATCAACTGTAATACAGTAGAACCAGAGTCAGATTCTAGGTTCTAGTGGGCCCAGGTCAGACTAGGCTACAGTAAGAACCAAGTCAGACTTGGCTCAAGTGAGGACCGGGTAAGACTGTGCTACAGAAGAACCAGAATCAACTGTAAATAGGAGGACCAGGTCAACGTACAAAGGGTAAAAACCCAGGTCAGACTGGGCTCAGTGGGACCAGTGTCAGACTGTAGGCTACAGTGAGGGCAGTAGACTGTGGGCTCAGTGGGGACGGGGTCGACGGGGACAAGGGGCCAAAATCACACTGTAGGATACAGTCGGGACAGAGTAAGTTCTAGTTCTAGTGAGGACCAGATTTAGACTTAGGCTCCAGTAAGAACCGAGTCAACTTAGGCTCAGTGAGGACAGGTAGACTGTGGCTACAGTGGGGACCAGATTCAACTTAGAATGAGAACCAGTCAACTGTAGAGACTAGTGAGGACTTGGTTCAGACTGAAACCCAATTTAAAACCCAGTCAGACTGTAGCTCAAATGAGGCCCGGGTCAACTGTAGGCTACATAAAAAACCAGAGTTTGTCTGTAATCTCTATTGAGGATAAGGGTCAAATTTTAAACTCAGTGAGGACAGTCAGACTGAAAAATCATTGAGGACCAAATCAGACTTGGGCTACATTAAGACCAGACCCGACTGAAAGAGGAGGACCAGGGTCAGACTGTATGCTTCAAAAGGACCAAAATCACACTGTAGGATACAGTCAGAACCAGATCAGACTCTAGGTTCTAGTGAGGACCAGAGTCAGACTTTTGTCTACACTGAGAACCAGAGTTACACTCTAGCCTCTAGTGAGGAAAGTGTCAGTTTTAGGGTACAGTGAGGACCAGCATCAGACTGTAAATTCTAGTGAGGACCAAAGTCAGCCCGTACACTACAGTAAGAACAGAGTCAGACTCTAAGCCCCAGTGCAGACCAGTGTCAGACTGTAGGCTAAGTGAGGACCACAGTCAGACTGTGGTCTCTAGTGAGGACCAGTCAGACTGTAGGCTACAGTAAGGACCATATTTAGACTTTAAATTCTAGTGGACCAAAGTCAGACGAGGCTACAGTGAGGACCAGCATCAGACTGTAAATTCTAGTGAGGACCAAAATCAGACTGTACACTAGAGTAAGAACTAGAGTCAGACTCAAGCTCTAGTGGGACCAGTGTCAGATTGTAGGCTACAGTAAGGACCAGAGTTAGACGGGAAATTCTAGTGAGGACCAAAGTCAGACTGTAGCTACAGTGAGGACCAGAGTGGGACTGTAAATACTAGTGAGGACCAAAGTCCGACTGTAGGCTACAGTAAGCAGAGTGTTTCCGGGGGCCCTTAGCTTACAGTGAGAACAGAGTCAGACTGTAGGCTCTTGTGAGACCAGTGTCAGACTGTAGGCAAAGTGAGGACCGTGTCAGACTGTAGACTAAAGTGAGGACCAGTGTCAGACTGTATGCTACAATGAGGTCCATCGTCAGACTTAGGCTACAGTAAACCAGAGTCAGACTCTAGATCTATGAGGACCAGTGTCAGACTCTGGCTACAGTGAGGACCAGCATCAGACTGTAAATTCTAGTGAGGACCAAAGTCAGACTGTACCCCAGTAAGAACCAGAGTCAGACTCTAAGCTCTAGTGCGGACCAAGGTCAGACTGTAGGCTGCAGTGAGAACCACAGTCAGACTGTGGTCTCTAGTGAGGACCAGTCAGACTGAGGCTACAGTCGGACCAGCATCAGACTGTAAATCTAGTGAGGCCCAAAAGTCGACTGTAGGCTACAGTAAGAACCAGAGCCCGAATGTCAGCTCTAGTGAGGACCGGGGTCAGACTGTAGGCTACAATGAGGACCAAAATCACACTGTAGGATACAGTCAGAACCAGAGTCAGACTCTAGGTTCTAGTGAGGACCAGAGTCAGCTTAGGCTACAGTAAAACCAGAGTCAGACATTAGGCTCAAGTGAGGACCAGAGTAAGACTGTAGTTTACAGTAAGAACCAGAATTACATGAGGCAATGAGAGGACCAGTGAGACTGTGTCATCAGTAAGGACCAGAATCATACTGTAGGCTCTAGTGAGGACCAGTGTCAGACTGTAGGCTATAATGAGGAAATATGTCAGATTGTAGTCTAAGGTAAGAACCAGTGTCAGACACTGGCTCAGTGAGGACAAGTGTCAGACTGTAGGCACCAGTGAGGATGACAGTCAGACTTTGGGCTCGTGAGGAAGGGTCAGACTGTAGGCTACAATGAGGACCAAAATCACACTGTAGGATACAGTCAGAATCAGGTAAGTCTCTATGTTCTAGTGAGGACAGAGTAAGACTGTAGGCTACAGTAAGAACCAGAGTCACAAAGTAGGCTTGGAGGACCAGTGTCAGACTGTAGGCTACAGTTCGGACCAGAGTCAGACTGTAAATTCTAGTGAGGACCAAAGGCAGACTGTAGGCTACAGTAAGAACCGAGTCACACTGTAGGCTCTAGTGAGGACCAGGTCAACTTGGCTACAGTCAGAAACGGGTCAGACTGTAAATTCTAGTGAGGCCCAAAATTCAGACTGTAGGCTCAGTAAGGACCACAGTTAGACTGTAAATTCTAGTGAACCAAAGTTAGACTGTAGGCTACAGTGAGGACCAGCATCAGACTGTAAATTCTAGTGAGGACCAAAGTCAGACTGTACACTACAGTAAGAACCAGAGTCAGATTTAAAGCTCTAGTGGGACCAGTGTCAGACTGTAGGCTCAGTGAGAACCACAGTCAGACTGTGGTCTCTAGTGAGGACCAGTCAGACTGTAGGCTACAGTGGGACCAGCATCAGATGTAAATTCTAGTGAGGCCCAAAAGTCCGACTGTGGCTACAGTAAGAACCAGAGCCCGACTGAAAGCTCTAGTGAGGACGGGTCAGACTGTAGGCTACAATGAGGACCAAAATCACACTGTAGAATACAGCCAGAACCAGAGTCAGACTCTAGGTTCTAGTGA